>JANAVB010004600.1:21198370-21421274 GCA_029216955.1 Iris pallida | reverse complement strand
CCCTCTCCTTTTCCGCGGGGAACCGTCGAGGCCTTTGACCTCCCCGACGGTCACGCCCCTTCTCTCCCTTCCGGTAACATCTCTTCCTCCTCCCTATATATACACCCTCTTCCTTTCCATCCCCATCACTCTCCATCATAAACTACTCCCAAACCCATTTCTGTGCCCTAATTTTCCCGGCGACCCGAGCTCCACCGCCGGAGTCCCGAGCGCCCCGGCCAGGCCAGCCCGGTCCGACCCTTGCCGCCGCCCTCCAGCGTCCGACCAGGCTTATCCGACGGATCCCGCCGCCGCCGCCTCCTCTGTCCGGCCATCCCATCCACCGGCCGACCCCCGCTCGGCGATCTCCTTCGTCGGTGACCCCCGCGCCCGTGCCTGACCTCCTGTGGTCCCCGATCCGGCTGTCCCGTGCTCGATCTGTGGTCCGTGGTTTTTCGTGGCCGTTCCCGCTGTCCAGTTTTCATTCCCGAGATTATCCCGCGGCTCCCCGACCAACGGATATTGGGTAAATTCTGATAATCTCTGTAGTTCGTCCCTCCCGAGTCGATGATGATTTTGGTTCTCCGATCCCGTTGCGGGATTCGGTTTAGATGAGTTCGATTTCAGAAAATTTCCGAAGTCCTCTTTGGTTGTGCTGTGGTTGGAGAATTTAAGTTTTGTTGATTAGTTTCGGAACTTTCGAAACTATTGGGTTTCTGTGGTTTTTGTTCCTGTGGCTTCTCGGAAATTCCGAGTTATGTTCAGATATATTCTGTAGATTTGTTTTATGATATTTTCGGGTTCTGAATAATTTCGGTTTACCGAATACCGGAAACATGCTGTGGATGTATATTTTTGGGTTCGATATTATTTTCGGGTTTTAATATTATTGGTGGAAATGAATTTATGGGTTGGGATATTATTTGTGTGGTGTTGGCTCAAATTTCCAGTATTGGGTTGTCCTAAATACAGAGGGAATGCTGCCCAAATTTTTCAGAAAATATTTTAAAAGGGTTTTCTATAAAATTTCAAAATTCTAAACTGGTTTTTCTGGTTGATTACTTTTTCGGGCGACGACCTTATTGGTCAATGGGCTCTTAGCAAAATGCAAACGAAATCGGAATTTTCGGACGTTGAGGCATTAGCTATTTGCAAACATGACCTTTGGACCAAGTCTGAGACCTTTCCTTTATTATATATTTAATATTAATTATATTTTCTTAGAACGTGTTACTGGCTTAGCGTATTTTGGTGCAGGGCCTCGGCCTGCTGAATGGACCGCTCCCCGGCTTTCAGTTTACCATTCTTATTTTAATTCATTTATGTAAATAATTGTAAGGGCATAAGCCCAGCTTTATATCTTTGTTTTCTTTGGTCTGTAATAATGTAGTGTAGTTTTTATTTCTTTTCTGGTTGTTGATTTGACGTAAACGCGTAAGATGTTAAATAAATATTTATTAATATCATTTTCTCACATTAAATAACTAGGAAAATTATAAGTTTGTTATTTAAACAAATTCACGTTCTTCTCATTTAAAGAAAAATATTAGTTTTATATATAATATTACAAAATACTAAGTTTTGCCAAATAATCAGAAAATGCGATTTTTCAATAAATGTTAAATTGATTTTTCTTCGTAAATTAATAACTAATAAATTACATCGATAAACGTGTTCTGGTAGAATTTGTAAATAACATAAAACTGGATTATGACCAATTCTAGAGATTGTAACTAGCACACCTAGATATGGTTTGACTTTGGTGCTAAGTCAGGATTTTTCAACTGTAGGATTTCGAGGACATATCTGATCTCCATCCCGGTATCAACATCCTTTTTCCAGTCAAAAACCAAGGCAAGTACGGTTATGTTTGTTTGGCAATTTATTTAGTAATTGTTATCTTGCATGCTTAAACCACATTGCTACACGAAACTCTCTCATAGAGTTCAAATATTGATTGTGGAACTCTCTCCTAGAGTTCAAATATTGATTGTTATTGATTGTGGGATTGGGGGAGTAGTGTAGCGTCTATGACCAATACCCCTCATATTGCATATTGATTGTGCGAGCTTACCCCTCTTACACACGGGGATAAGCCGTATCGTATCACTAGAATACTATTGTACAACCCAAGCCGGTCATAGTCGTTACCTATTCAAATCACATTGTTTTCAATTGTTGAAAAATTGCTGAAAAATATTGTTCAAGTATTTCAAATTGTTTAAAATTGCAAGTTTTCCATTATTATTTGAATTGTTAGATATTCATAATTGTACTTGCTCCCTCCTGACTGGAGACCCAACATTTTTAGGAAGCATTGATGATCCTGAGCTGTATCCTGTGGTGTTACCGAGTCCCGATTGGAAGACGATGATCTCGAGGTTGATAAGCCGGCTGCTTAAATGTTACTTCTTTTTTTCTAGTTTAGGGAAAGTTGTGTTGAAGACAGTTAATTCAGTTTTGATTATCAGTTGTATCTTTCTTGTATTGAACAAAATTTTTATAAATATTCGAATTATTAAAGTTGTGACAAATTTAGATTCTGTTGTTGAGATTACCTGCAAGTGGATACAGCTTACTGCCGCCGTCTCAACAACGGTACAGGTTGGACATGATCCGATTCGACCCAACAATTTGGGACCGGGTCGTGACAAATTCTAAAATCACCATTTAAATTAAATAAATAAATAAATAATATTTTTAAAAAATTCGGGAAGGGAAGCTACAGAACGGCTATCTCATCGGCACTCTTTTGTAATCGAGTCATGTTGTAGCCCGCGCGGCATGAGTCTTGTATTAGAGTCTGTAAAAGATGTTCATTATCAATAAAGAATCAAGTTTTCTTTACTTAATGTGTGATTCATTTTGTCTGCGTACTCTCTTAGATCTCGTGTCTCGGATTTCCTTATGACTATGCATTGTGCGATCGCAAATTAGGTTCGCACGGCATCACGTCCGGGGGAGGACTATCGATTCGACGGAATCGGGGCGTGACACCAGCCACCACCATCATCCATCTTCCAATCACCACCACCCGGACCGCCCGACTCCCCGGCCACCTCACAGCAACTCCGGATCACTGCAATCTCCCCCAAATTCGACTTCACCTCACAGCCACCCTAGCCACCAAAGCCAACCCCGTGTCCGGCCAACCTCCTCATGCAGCAACCCACGACCTTCCACCACGGCACCACAGTGACCACTTGCGCCTCACCAACGCCCCCAACACTCCAGACCCGCACCACCGCCCGTCATCGCCGGTCAACCCCAAACTCCCTGGCGGTCAGCGCCACCCCACCACTGCCGCAGCCACCAAAACTATCACCACCACACCCCAGGCCGCAGCCACCCCCGGACCTCAGCCAACCACCCTACAGAGACCGCCATCACTACCGCCCGCGGCGTCCACCGTCGCCATCATCCCCAACAAAAAAAGAAAGGGGAAAAAATGAGAACACCACCATCACCACCCCCTTACCTGTCCGCCGTTGGCCGGAGATCCGCTGCCGCCTACTCTCGAGTCGCCGTGGCACCGCGCCGCTCCGCCATGCGTCGCCGCGGCAGCCACCTCCGCCGCCGTGATCGCCGCCGCGCCGTCGTCCGTCTCGGAGAGGCGCCTCCAGGTCGCGAGCCCCATTGCCTCCGGCGGAGGTCTGTCGAGACCAGCGCCGCTTCTCTCCCCTCGATCTTCACCTCCGCCGCTCCCTTCTCTCTCCCCGCTCCTCCTTCTCTCCTCTCTCTCTTCTCTGTTCTTCCCTCTTTCTCTCACTGTTAAGGGAAGAATGATTCTTCTTGTATTTAATATTAATAATAATAATATTATTATTATTATTATTATCATTATCATTGTTAATTTTATTATAATATAATTCTTATTGTTACCTTTTATTATATTGGTATATTTAGAAAATAGTTATATATAGGGTTTGCATGGTGTATAATAATAATAATGATTGTTATCATTTTTGTGATATATTTATTAGTAATTTGGTTTTAATATTATCAGTGTTATTGTTAACACTATTATTATTTTTGAAGAGTCATATATATATATATATATATATATATATATATATATATATATATATATATATATATATATATATATATATATATAGTTCTTAAACAAAAAGGGTAAATTTTTAAGTTGTTACATATAAATTATTTTAAGTATGTACGTAAAGATATTTTGACTAATGAAATAAATAGTTTCATATATTTACTAATAAAACTATTTCCAAGTAAGATTTTATCACAAATAATTTTCTAGACTTCTAAAATATTTATTTAAAATATTTGGATTTATAAAAATATGAGTAGTCTAAGTTTATTTTCAAAATAAGTTTAAAAACCCTAAATAGTTAGTGGATTATTTTATGTATTTCAAAATATAGATTTGTATCTCAAAACCTATCCTGGCAGCCTTAAAGTTTTAAGCGATTTATATATTTTTCAAATATTTACCTAGAAAAGATAATTACTAATAATCTATATATTTTTAATAGTTTTCTGAAAATGTATATACAATTAACTATTTCCTTTTGTTCATCCTCCTATCAGTGACCAAGACCATCATTCTTGTTCCCTCGTCAATCATGTACTTCGTTATGTCAACCCTAACTAATTTGACCGTTCTGGACCCGATGGACCAGTCCGTGCCACCATCGGAGGCCCCTTTGCGTAGTTGTAATACCGAAGTCGATCTTGTGTCACCTTTATTGTACCACACCAGACAGCTCACCAAGCTTCCTACCAGGCAAGTATACCTTGCTAATTTATTGTCATATTATTTATTTTCATCATTATTTACTTTGTTTCATATTTGTTAGTTTTCTTTGTTATAAACTGCGCGTCCAAGTCACACTTGGGTGCAAGCGACTCTATTAGTCGTTTTACTTTACTATATGCATGTTAACTTAGTTTTAGCGGACTACCTTCTTGTTGGGGGATATCCTTATATCTCCTTGGGCCATGACACTCACACTACATGGTTTGAGACATTTTGCTAGGGACACGACTTATAGACTGACCATCTCTAAAGTCGTGTGACGGTAGATGATCGTAACTGCTATGACAAGGGTTTTAGAGACTCAAGCAGTTACAAAACTGTACAGATTATGGACATGACTTGAACAATGTGGGAAATATTGGGGGAGGACAGTCGCTAGTGCGTATGGTAATCCAAACAGGTAAACCATAGTCTCCGGATGGAACTGTGGCATTTTATATTTGCAAATGCCCTCTGACATTTTTGACGTTACGGACGGATACGTATGACTAGATGTCAGTTGCGTACTTATAGCCTAAAATTCCAACCATGCGTATGAAAGTCGTCCTCTAAATTGCACAATAGATGGTTAGCATTCCCTTTTGCATATTGGTGTCTAGGAGAGTCTTGCATATTATTATTATTTTGACAGTTCATATTAGCTTGTTCTTCCTATATCTTTTTACGTCCCTCTGAGTACCAGGTTATTCTCCAGGTGTGTGTGTTCATGTCTTCCGCAGGTATCCTAGCCGGGATCGTGGTCTTCTCCATTTATTCGAAGATGACGTGACTCGGTTCCTCCTTGCTACTTCCACTTAGTCCTTTTATATATCATGTACTTCTTCCTTTTATTTTGGTTGGTAGTGGATGTGTCTCCACCCAACATATTGTATCAGAACAATTTATTATATGATATCTTTTATTCCCTTATTTTGTGGATGAGACTAGTTAGTTGTGGTTTACTATATTTTACAGCTTATGTATACATACAAGACCCCTGTACTTCGTATGTATACAGCTGGCATGTCTACGTACTTGGTCCTACGTATTTTGGGACTGGGGCGTTACATGTTATGCTTGTAATTGTTGCAATATTAGGATTGAGCGTTATTATCTAGCTATATTTTCAAAGGAAGCATTAAAAAGTGTCTATGAGCTGCACTTGGAGCCAATTCCAGTCCCTTACAACATTCAAAGTGCATTGGTTAGAGGCGACATTGGAGTACCAGATGTATGACGCAAAGCCGGATGACCAAAGAAGAACCGTACTATAGCGAATGATCAATCTTCAAGAGATCTCCGATGCAGTAATTGTAATGGTTTAGGACACAATAGAAGGAGTTGTACAAATCAACCACGAGAATGAATAAGAAACATCATGTGAAGTAACTGTAATAGTTTGTCAAAGAAAGGTGACTTTTATATAAATGAAAATAGAACATCATACAAGTACAAAATATTCATCTATCTTCCTTGTCTGTCTAATTTCTAACAGTCTAGACGATCAAGTTCCCTGAGATTGAGTCGGGCTCTCCTTCGCATTGTATTCTCCTGGGACGTATCACCACCTTCGTCTTGTGTGGGTGCTGGTGCTGATGGAGTCGTTAGTATCTGTGTATAATAACTTCCATCCAAACCATAGCTTTGGAACCAATCTGTCACTCCGGGCCACTGTGAAGTCCCCTGGGAAGTCTCCTGGCCAGCCCACTACGATGAACCCTGGCCAGCCCACTGGGAAGTTCCCTCGCCAGCCCACTGCGAAGTCTCCTAGTCAGGCTACTAGAAAGTCCCCTGGCCAGCTTGCTGAGGCGGGACCTCGTCAGCTTGTTGAGGCGGGATCTCGCCAGCTTGCTGAAGCGGGATCTCGTCAGCTTGCTGAGGCGGACTACCGGGGAACGGTTGGGTGACATGGTGCCTAACCCTGCGGGGAAGTGGTTGGCGTTGGCTAATAATGCCTACAGGATAATCTTGCGGAATATGTAGCGGAGGGTTCGGAGGCTCCGGATCCGCTTTCACCCAATCCACAAAGTTTCTTAGTGTCGTTCTCAACACTTCAGGATCTGGGTTATCACATGCTTGCTTCAAAGCTGGAACCTAAAATAATAACACATTATTTAAGTTAGTTCTTATGTAAGCTAAAACATTGTAATATAAAATACTGTAAACTAAAATAATTACTTACATCAGTTCTTATTATATGTTCATAAAATCCACGCAGACTATAATCATCTATAGCTCTATGCTGGAATCGAGGCTCCTGATATATGTAGCGTCTGTTGCTTATAACTGGAGATCCCCACCAAGATCTATATGCAAAATTTTCGTATACTGTTGCATATACGAAAAATGTGAGATGTTATGAGACAAATGTGGCAAAAATATTAACTTTAAAATAACTTACAGTCCTCCATAGTAGCTATGTTCTGAGACAAATGTGAGATGTTATGTGTCTCTAGTCTGGAATTTCAAACAGAAATTAATTTGCGGGCTCTTACGGTTGTACTTCCTCTACCACAATTGTAATGAGGCGGATCTTCGGGTATATGTTGTTTCATACCGAATTGTCGCATAACCCGATCAGCTGGATGATACATTGTCTCCATGGTATATTATGTAAAATCTATGGAGACTTAATTCATATGTTGTTCGTTCTATCTCAGAAGGATAAGGATTAATACAATATGCATCATTTTAACCTATTTTTTGATAAATAATTATAAGGTAATAAAACAGAATATACTAAATAGATGTAGAATGGTGACTTCTATTTACCTCTGAAATCTTTAGTGAATCAAATTGGCCCCGATATATCGGGGCAACCGAGTAAACACAGTGTGCGGGATCTACCGTATCAGTAGTCCACCGTAAAACGACCGAAAATACATGTGTGTCGCTACTGATAAGGGAAAGTGGCCTACCGATAGGAAAATGTTCGTAGGACCAAACCTAAAAAATATATGATATAAGTGTACAAATTTTAAATGTATACCAAATTCAAACAATTTTTGTACCTGAATCAATGTAGCGCATCCATTTAAATTTTTCATCAATTTGTCCTTTGACTGGAACTGCACACAGTCTGACATAGCACTGTATAGATATGCCAGCATTGACGCTCCCCAAGCATGACTCGTCGGTTCCGTCAAATCATTCAGAAATAATAGAAACCGTAAATTTACCATATCCGATGCGTCGGAAAACAAAACTGCATTAATAAGGTCTAGTAAATAGGCTCTGGTGCATGCAATGACCTGAACAGAATATGAAAAATATTATATTAGCTAAACTAAATTGATATATAATCTATGTGCACAAATATTAACCACAAATGTAATACTTACCCGTTCCTCATCAACTGAGATTTCTTCGTCACCGATACGATCTATGTGCATAAAATTCTAACGGAGCCATGTATACGACACTAGGCCTTTGCCTTTCAATTTTGGTGCCTCCACACCTAGGTACTCCGTGATCGTTGTCTCAGCGAAAAATTGCTCATCAAATATTATAGGTTCACCTATGATAGGTAGACCTAAAATATTTGCAACATCTTTAAGCACAATAGTCATTTCTCCAAAAGGTAGCTGGAACGTATTTCATCCGGGCCACCAGCGCTCCACTAGACTGAGAATCACACTACCAAAATACAGTAAATTAGCGACGGACAATTAGCGACGGAAATTTTCAGTCGGCGTTAGCGACGGCTTCGTGGCAGCTCGCCGACGGATTACCGACCACACTCCTTTACATTTTTTATTTCAATTTTAGGGGGAGGAAAGGTCGCATATCCGTCGCTAGGTAGTCGGAGATATAGCGACGGAACAGGAGTCGTCGCTACTCAGTCGATTATTTGGCAGAAATTGTGTAGAGAATTGGCGGGACATTTCTTCGACTACGTAGCGACGGATATTCAGTCGGCAAGTATCAAACAGGGCGACTACTGGGCGACGGATTTTTATACGTCGCTAGTCCGTCGCTAAATATACATACCAGACTTTAAATAAAACGACGGGGGAAACTTTTCGCATTCCCCCCCAAATTTACTCTCTCTCCTCTCTCCTCTCTCTCTCTCTCTCTCTCTCTCGCCGGTATCGGCTTCGGTGATCGGCGTCGGTGTCGGCATCCTCTCCTCTCTCTCTCCCGAAGGTAACCCCCCTCTCTCTCTCTCTCTCTCTCTCGCGGTGTCGTATAGGGGCAGCGGGGGCGGCGGGCTTGGGGCGGGGGCGTCGGAGGCTGGGCGGCGGGCTTGGGACGGGGGCTGGGCGGTGGGCTTGGGGCGGGGGCGTCGGGGGCTGGGCGGCGGGCTTGGGGCTGGGGCGTCGGGGGCTGGGCGGCTGGCTTGGGTCGGGGTCTGGGCGGGCGTCGGGGGATGGGCGGCGGGCTTGGGGCTGGAGCGTCGGGGGCTGGGCGGCTGGCTTGGGTCGGGAGCTGGGCGGTGGGCTTGGGGCGGCGGCGTCGGGGGCTGGGCGGCTGGCTTGGGGCGGGGGCGTCGGGGGCTGGGCGACTGGCTTGGGTCGGGGGCTGGGCGGTGGGCTTGGGGCGGGGGCGTCGGGGTCTGGGAGGCGGGCTTGGGGCTGGGGCGTCGGGAGCTGGGCGGCTGGCTTGGGTCGGGGGCTGGTCGGTGGGCTTGGGGCGGCGACGTCGGGGGCTGGGCGGCTGGCTTGGGGCGGGGGCGTCGGGGCTATTTGCAACCGACGCACAGCCATAAGCACTCTTCATATATATATGCAACCGAACTACTGGGCGACAGGCTTGGGGCGGCGGGCTTTGGTCGGGGGCGGCGGGTGGCTTTGCTTCTCAAATTCATCTAAGTAATGTGTTATCCATATTGGGTGTTATCCATTAGTTTGGTGGTGTTTGGATTAGTAAATGTGAATATGGGGTTTGAATTCATGGTGTATATGTTCACTGTCTCAAGGACAGTGCGAGTTCTATCAGTTGTGTGCTTCTGTATAGATGTATATATCTATACATCTAGCTGTGATATACATATGTGTATGTGACAATCTCAGTTAGCGACGGACTAGTTACCAGTTAGCGACGGATATTTTCAGCTCCATTTGCATTAATCTACGGTACGACATGGTGATCAGGACATAGTCCCTGCAGCCATTCGACTGGCGAGACAGAAACTATGTAGCCGTAGATAAAGTTGACTGTCCTCCGACCCTCATCCCTCGGCAATGATGATACGACAACCTATCACTATATCTTATATAGTAGTGTAGATGATGTCTTAGTATTACATTATGTGAGTTCATCTTGATTCTGTTATATCCTTCAGATACTAGATACGATAAGAACATATACTACACCATATGTATACAGAATATAGATGATTCACACTAATGTATGCTAGAATGAATTTTGGGTTGTGTTCTGAGCCATCCGTTCTCACACTTAAAACACATAGGAATTAGTAGTGTGAGAGCACCAGAGAGAGTGAGAGCGCCTGAGAGGGGGGGAGGAGAGAGAGAGAGAGAGAGAGAGAGAGAGTAAAATGGTACGACATGGTGAAGTAGTACTGTATTTTGGCTCCAGTTCCAGCTCCATTTGCATTAATCTACGGTACGACATGGTGATCAGGACATAGTCCCTGCAGCCATTCGACTGGCGAGGCAGAAACTATGTAGCCGTAGATAAAGTTGACTGTCCTCCGACCCTCATCCCTCGGCAATGATGATACGACAACCTATCACTATATCTTATATAGTAGTAGATGATGTCTTAGTATTACATTATGTGAGTTCATCTTGATTCTGTTACATTCTTCGGATACTAGATACGATAAGAACATATACTACACCATATGTACAGAACATAGATGATTCACACTAATGTATGCTAGAATGAATCTTGGGTTGTGTTCTGAGCCATCCGTTCTCACACTTGGCAAAAAATCGAATTTTTATACTTTATCGGCTTTCGAAAATGTACTCAAATTACATGATAGTTTCTTTAGTTAGCTTGCTTATGTTACAATTATATTATTTGTGACTATCGATCTTACCAGATGGCACCCATGACTCGAAGAACGGCACGTCGTTTGAGGGAAACAGTAAATGCTGAGGTGGCTCCTCCTACAGTTAAGGAGGAAGTGGCACCGGTTGCTAGTGAGACCGGGAGTTCTATTAATCCAGCACCGGTAGCTAGTGAGACCGGGAGTTCTATTCATGCAGCACTTGCAAGGGACGACATCTCTCCTCACGCCAAAAATCTCGCTTTTTCGAGGTGGTTGCGTGATCGTATCACTGAGCGTTTGCATGAGCTGCGTGGTTCTCATTAGCTATTAGTACTTATTTGTATTGGACTATTTGTATTGGGTTGTTTTTGTATTAGGCTATTTGTATTGGACTACATATATGAATTAGTACTGTGTCAATCTCTGGATTGTATTGGACTACGACATGGTGATCAGGACATAGTCCCTGCAGCCATTCGACTGGCTAGGCAGAAACTATGTATCCGTAGATAAAGTTGATTGTCCTCCGACCCTCATCCCTCGGCAATGATGATACGACAACCTATCACTAGAGGATACTCTGGGAGATCCATCTGAGTAGGACGTATACTCTGAGAGATCACATTTACAAGAATGATATCAGTAGTGGGATTGAGTGCTGGAGGAGATATTATCAGAGTATACGTCCTACTCAGATGGGTCTCTCACCGTTACTATTTTTTTCTGACAGCAAGGTGGATGTGCTCCGTCAACAGATTCTTGCTCCGAGCTAAAACTTTGCCCCGGAGCTCAAGTGGACATACTTCGTGTAGAGCTCGAGTGAGAGGTTCCTGACAGCATGGTGGTCTTCTTTGTCAAAGTATCCGTGCTTATCCCACATTGGTTGTGGGACGAACACGGATACTTTAACAAAGGAGACCACCATGCTGTCAGGAACCTCTCACTCGAGCTCTACACGAAGGATGTCCACTTGAGCTCCGAGGCAAAGTTTTGGCTCGGAGCAAGAATCTGTTGACGGAGCACATCCACCATGCTGTCAGAAAAAATTAGTAACGGTGAGAGACCCATCTGAGTAGGACGTATACTCTGATAATATCTCCTCCAGCACTCAATCCCACTACTGATATCATTCTTGTAAAGGTGATCTCTCAGAGTATACGTCCTACTCAGATGGATCTTTCAGAGTATCCTCTCCGATTGGGTTGTGTTCTGAGCCATCCGTTCTCACACTTAAAATACATATGAATTAGAACTGTATTTTGTATTTTCGGCGAACCCAGGGATTTGATTCTGTATTTTGGTTTGTGTATTTTGGCTCCAGCTCCATTTGCATTAATCTACGGTACGACATGGTGATCAGGACATAGTCCCTGCAGCCATTCGACTGGCGAGGCAGAAACTATGTATCCGTAGATAAAGTTGACTGTCCTTCGACCCTCATCCCTCGGTAATGATGATACGACAACCTATCACTATATCTTATATAGTAGTAGATGATGTCTTAGTATTACATTATGTGAGTTCATCTTGATTCTGTTACATTCTTTAGATACTAGATACGATAAGAACATATACTACACCATATGTACAGAACATAGATGATTCACACTAATGTATGCTAGAATGAATCTTGGGTTGTGTTCTGAGCCATCCGTTCTCACACTTGAAGATAAATCGAATTATAACGACGGATATTAGGTTACTCTTCAGGATAATTGATGTCTATTTCATATTAATTTGGTTTGATCTATATGATTCTTGGATAATTGGTGTGCATTAAATTCGTATGTGCATATTTGGTCTATGTGATTGTTGGATAATTGGTGTGCATTATATATTGGTTTGGTTTATGCATATTTTTGTGAACAGGAAAAGTGCTGCAATTTTTTTTCAAAAAAATTCTCAGTTACCGACGGACTAGTGACCGGTTAGCGACGGATATTTTCAGCTCCATTTGCATTAGTCTACGGTACGACATGGTGATCAGAAAATAGTCCCTGCAGCCATTCGACTGGCGAGGCAAAAACTATGTAGCCGTAGATAAATTTGACTGTCCTCCGACCCTCATCCCTCGGCAATGATGATACGACAACCTATCACTATATCTTATATAGTAGTAGATGATGTCTTAGTATTACATTAGTGAGTTCATCTTGATTCTGTTACGTTCTTCAGATACTAGATACGATAAGAACATATACTACACCATATGTACAGAACATAGATGATTCACACTAATGTATGCTAGAATGAATCTTGGCTTGTGTTCTGAGCCATCCGTTCTGATCAAGCATCTTCCTTCTCCTCTCCTCCACCATGGCTCTGAACCCATCTGCTCCTCCCTACTTCCCTTCTTTTTATTTGACTCTCTCAGCCACATATGATATCCAGCTCAAGTGTAGAGTCGGAGGAGAAGAAGTGGGCAGGAAGAGGAGGGGGAAGCAGCACAGCCGGCGGCATGACCCGGAGAAAGTACAGAGTTTTTCTTCAACAGCCGTAGGAGAACTATAAGGATATATATTTTCACAACATGTCATCTTGTCAAAGACCCTTCATGTGAATATCATGTTATCGCGGTGTCGGAAGACTAACATGTCATAAGTTTTTAAGCTGTGTGTTTTGACATAATCTTCCCAACTCTTTCCTCCTATGTAGTAATCTTGCATTATTACATAGCAGGAAAGAGTTTGGAGGATTATGTCAAAACACACGGCTTAGAAAATTATGACATGTTAGTCTTCCGACACCGCGGTAACATGGTTGTCACATTAAGGATCTTTGACAAGGTGATATGTTGTGAAAAGATATATCCTTATAGTTCTCCTACGTATGTTGAAGAAAACCTCTGTACTTCCTCCGGGTCATGCCGCCGGCTGTGCTGCTTCCCCCTCCTCTTCCTGCCCACTTCTTCTCCCCCGACTCTACACTTGAGCTGGATATCATATGTGGCTGAGAGAGTCAAATAAAAAGAAGGAAAGTAGGGAGGAGCAGATGGGTTCAGAGCCATGGTGGAGGAGAGGAGAAGGAAGATGCTTGATCAGAACGGATGGCTCAGAACACAAGCCAAGATTCATTCTAGCATACATTAGTGTGAATCATCTATGTTCTGTACATATGGTGTAGTATATGTTCTTATCGTATCTAGTATCTGAAGAACATAACATAATCAAGATGAACTCACTAATATATGCTAGAATGAATCTTGGGTTGTGTTCTGAGCCATTCGTTCCCATACTTGGCAATTAATCCATTCGACTGGCGAGGCAGAAACTATGTAGCCGTAGATAAAGTTGACTGTCCTCCGACCCTCATCCCTCGACAATGATGATACGACAACCTATCACTATATCTTATATAGTAGTAGATGATGTCTTAGTATTACATTAGTGAGTTCATCTTGATTCTGTTACGTCCTTCAGATACTAGATACGATAAGAACATATACTACACCATATGTACAGAACATAGATGATTCACACTAATGTATGCTAGAATGAATTTTGGGTTGTGTTCTGAGCCATTCGTTCTCATACTTGGCAATTAAGCATGTGAAATAGAACTAATTATGTTTAGTTTGTCTTACGATACAGATTTTCACATCCAAATTGAAATGGATCGTTACTTCGTTGATCGTACATGGATGTACTAGCGGATCAACCTCCTGGACCGTAGGTACTTATAAGTATTGACCGTATCGGATTAGTATCGATCTATCGTTTTGGTATGGGCCGTATCGGTTGGTATTGGTCTAAGCGAATTGGTATCGTCCTATCCGATATGTATCGGTCGTATAGTTAGGATTCATATTGGCCTTATCGATTTGGTATCGGTCATATCCGATAGGTATCGGCCGTGTTGGATTAGTATGGACCATTTCGGATTAGTATCGTGGAAGGTTTAGTAACAACTGTACTTGGATTTCTCTCTTCTAGAGCTAGATTACCGAGTCACGAGAGCGTAACTGGCCAGTTACAGAACATACATACTTCCTTTTCAATCTCGCTTTTCCTGATGGAAAAGGAAGCATGTATGTTACTGTAACTGGCCAATCACGATCTGGTGATTCTCTTGCAATGGTATTCTAGCTCGAGAAGAGAGAAATCCAAGTACAGTTGTTACTAAACCTTCTACGATACTAATCCGAAATGGTCTATACTAATCCAACACGGCCGATACCTATTGGATATGACCGATACCAAATCGATAAGGCCAATATGAATCCTAGCTATTCGGCCGATATATGTACATATCGGATATAGGACGATACCAATTTGTTAAGGCCAATACCAATATGATACGTCCTATACCATACGTCCTATACCAAACCGATAGACCGATACTAATCTGATACACTAGATACTAAGTACATCCGGCCTATACCAGCGGATCCACCAATTACTGCACGATAGGCTCAACGACTCCAGTTACATCCGGTTATTGGTGAGTACATGATTACATAGTAATTCTGTTAGTCTTGTGATACAGATTTTTACTCTCTCATGCTACCAACGTCACAACTTTTCCAGTGCTGCTCCCTCTAATGATGATGAACGCAAAAAATTAACGTCACAACTTTTATAATTTGAGTAAATTTCTTTACCCTATATGAAAATTTATGTTGTCAGAAAGATGGCTCCTAGGACTCGTCGAGGTGGTGCTGCTAGTCGAGGAAGGGGTCGAGGCAAGAAACCCTTGGAGGTCGGCACGGAGGAAGTCTCCGTCGTCAAACAAGAGCCGGTGACTGTTAAGGAGAAGGTGTTACCAAAGGTCGAGGTCAACGAAGAACCGATGACCATCAGAGAAGAGATTGCTCCCAAGCTTGAAGTTAAGGAGGAGCCACCGTCAGAGAGTAGTAGCATCGGGACCGACCCTCCTGTCCCTACAGAAGACCTCAACCAGATTGAGCCTTCGTATGCAAAGTGGCTGATAGAATGGTACATGCCTAAACGCAACTATGATCCCTGGCTGTGAGGATTCATCGTCTGACTTGTGGTCTTTGTTGAGGCCAAAGTCGATTTTCCTATGTGTTTTGAAATATTTGTGAAAATTTTGGAATATTTGTGCTATGATCGGATTATAACGACGGATATTAGGTTACTCTTCCGGATAATTGATGTCTATTTTATATTAATTTGGTTTGGTCTATATGATTCTTGGATAATTGGTGTGCATTAAATTCGTATGTGCATATTTGGTCTATGTGATTCTTGGATAATTGGTGTGCATTATATATTTGGTCTATGTGATTGTTGGATAATTGGTGTGCATTATATATTTGTTTGGTTTATGCATATTTTTGCGAACAGGGAAAGCGCTGTAATATTTTTTTTAAAATATTCTCAGTTAGCGACGGACTTGTGACCGTTGCGCGACGGATATTACCAGTTTTCGACTACTTTTCGACGGCTAATCCGTCGCTAACTGGAGATTTGAAAATGTTTCCAGGTAGCGACGGGTGGTCGACGGAATATCCGTCGGCATGGTATATAGTTCGACGGAATAGCGACGACCTATCCGTCGCCCTTGTTCTGGAAATACCAAGAATTTCCAGAACATGATCGACAGATAATCCGTCCGTATTCCGTCGACAGATATCGACGGAATAGCGACGACTTTTCCGTCGCCATGGTGCTGGAAATAACAAGAATTTCCAGAACCTGATCGACGGATTTTCCGTCAGAAAACCGTCGCTAATCCGTCCTTTGTTATCGAAGGCGTCGACGGATTAGCGACGGCATGATACACTCTGATATGCTATTACGACGGGTTACCGACGAAAATTTACGTCGCTATTGTCTACACAGTTCAGTACTTAATACTTGAAATGGACGATAGTCCGTCGGAAAGTCATCGCTAATGCTTCGTATTGTTAAGTCGATAAAACGTCGCTATTCCGTCGCATGACGACTACGTAGCGACGGACAGTTATTAGCGACGAGCTGATTGCCGACGAATTTTTTTGGCCAAAACCCGTCAGTGATCGGTCGCTAATGGAAAGTCCCGTCGGATTGGCGACGGATAGGGCCGTCGCTAAATCGATAAATTTTGGTAGTGTCAAGTCTCTATCGTGACGTAGAAAACGTATTTGATCAAGGTAATGAAAACCAAATACGTGCAATAAAGCTTCTTGGTCACTAGTCAACTTCCAAAAACCAAGTCGACTCTCATAGCGTCATGTATTGTGCTCTCGACACCGCACTTCCCTTTTATAATCACATAGCTATATATAAAACATACAAACTATGTTATTACTAAACATATAAAATAAAAAATTTATTGACTAACACAATTAAAATTTAATATACCTCTCCAGTAAATATCAGACTACATATGTGCGACTTGCGTTGCTGCTTAATCAATTCTGTAGTCGGTCCCCCTGGTATACGACCATCGTTTTGGGTAGCCATATGTAAAATGATGGTTGTCAAAACGCATATTTATGAGTAGGATAGATTATGGTTTCGATTTACATTAGGGTAAGGGTTTGGATTATGTTAGGGGTTAGTTCACGTGTTAGGGAAGGATTAGGGTTAGGAAAAGGTTTTGGATTAGGTTACGGTTTAGTTTACGGGTTAAGATTAGGGTTAAAGGTTAAAGGTTTGGATTAGGTTAGGGTTTAGTTTAGGGGGTTAGGGTGAAGGTTAGGATTAGGGTCTACATTAGGTTTAGATGTCTTAAGGGTTAGGATTGGGCTCTAGATTAAGTTTAGATTAGTCTTGGGTCATATAATGGGTTTATATAATGGTTAGAGAATCATGATATAAATAATAAACATAAGGATTAGGGTCTACATTAGGTCTAGATGTCTTAAGGGTTAGGATTGGGCTCTAGATTAGGTTTAGATTAGTGTTGGGTTATATAATGGTTAGAGAATCATGATATAAATAATAAACATAATTAAAAAATATTTAACAAATTTTACTAACCATGTGTCTTCTTCTTCCTCCTCCTCTTCTTCATCTTCTCCTTCTTCTTCTTCTCGATTCTCTTCTGCTACTTCTTTCCTAAGAGTCACTTTACTCTTCTTCACAACCCCTCTTAAATTTCTCCTCCCCCAACCACCAACCCAGCAGCATTAAACCCTCTTCTTTGAACCAACCCAGCAGCACACAAACCAACCCAACCCACGTCAACATTCCGACACACGGTGTGTCGGAAAATTGGACCACGTCCAATTTTCGACACACGGTCTGCCGGAAATTGGGCGTGCCCAATTTTTCGACACTCCATCTGTCGGAATGTATCGCTGCCTCCAATTTCCTTAAAATTTATCATTCTGCCTAATTTATATTAAATTATTATCTGTACAGTAAATTTTCTGAAAAAACTTTGAGGAAGTAACACTTTTTTACATTTATTAAATCTAAAAACTTTGGAGGAAAAAGAAAGGAATTACGCAAATGCAGTAGCTATGGAAGCTGCAAAGAAGAGAGGATGTTAGAATAGTTTTACATATAGGCCTTATTTGGTTCGCGGAATCATCGGGTTGAAAAAGGAAAGTGATTACTTTTCAATATTTGGATGCCAAAAGAATTGAGAAGGAAAGAAAAGTGATTTCCAATGGAAGAAAAATTAGGAAGAAAAGTGATTTCATCCATCCAAGGAAGGAATCACTTTCCACATTAAAGTATTCACTTTCCTTTCCAAATTTTTTGACATTTCTAAACATCGGAAGAAAAAAATTAATAAAAGTTATAATTTTTCAAACCAAAAAAATTGTTAAGGAATTGATTTTCTTTCTCTTCCATTCCGCGAATCAAACGAGGCCATAATGGAGTCTCTAACAACATTTAGGACATTTTTGGTTGGTTGCAGTTTTGGATGTGATTTATGCTGATTCACAAGGAATGTGTTTGATTATGAATTATACTACAGCAAACGACAGACTCAAAAGCCGTTATTTTACAAGCATCCACACGTATTCAGATTCCATGCAGCTAAAATCTCATGCATTCCAACAAGTTAAAATTACACAGACAACAACGGCTGCACAAGGTTCAGTGCACCCGTCATATGGGGACTACAGGAGAACTTAGTTGTAGATAAATTTTGTTCCGAAACTCCCAAATCCTTTTGCAAGAATGGACTTTCATTTTCAGTCTACAATTATCATGTTCATTTATACTTGGAGGGACTGTTTTTGCAATGTTACATGAAATTATCCTCAATAAGAGCATCAACAATGGAAGAGATTTCAAGTGTTACATTTAATTTTAGTTAAATTTTGTAGCACTTGAATACTGCAATAGACACACTTGTGCATACTTAAAAATTACTAGAAAGCTAAAAGACACTCCAAATTTGGAACGTGTCCTGGTTCTGCTACATTAATTTCTAGGCCCACCAAATTAACTGTTATTACCAAAAAGGGAAGGAAAATAAAGAAGGAAAAAAAAAAGGAAAAAATTATTACCCAACATGGAAAGAAAATAAAGAAAAAAGAGAAAGTATATTAATTTGGAGTATTTGTTTGGAATGTAGCATTGTGTATCAATATCAAAGAGACACTTCAAAAGTAATAATTGGTATAATTTTTAATAATTTAGAGTATGTGTTTGGAGTATATCCATTGTGGATGCTCTAATCTCACATACTTGCACGAAAATTGTAAATCTAACTTCTTGCCACGGTTATCTGTCGCTAAAGAATATGATGCTTGAAGATCAAAAGTTTGGGCATTGTTGTCGATAACAAGGGGCAGAGATCCCAATTTACTGAGCAGTCATTCTATAACCAAAATATGGACTTGGGAAGCATAGCAATTTTTACCAAGCCTCTTATCTTCTCTATAAATATAGCAGCAACAGCAACAACAAAAGCCTCTTATGTTCTCTATAAATGCTCCCAATATTCTTTAAAAAAAAAAAAAAAAAAACTTATTTGAAACTAGAATGAACCAACAAATTAAGATGGGGGCTTCATGCGTGTGCTGAATAACAATAAATATAACCAAGGAAATAAACTGATGTGCATTTGATTACAAGGTAGAAAATATGTGAAAAATAAATTAATTCCACCGAGTTATTTCACTAGGAAAAATATTTCATGGAAAAAATTACATAGAATAAATTTGGGTGTTTGATTGTCGTTATTTTCCATGAAAAATAGTTATTTTCCATATAAATTGATATTTTTCTGTGGACTGGGCCGGTTTCATTTTCCACCATTTTGAAGGGGAAAAAAATGAAAAATAATAGATTTTTGGAAAATAGTTCCATAGAAAATATACGCTATCAAACACTACAATTAGTGAAAAATATGTGATGGAAATACTTTCCATGGGAAAAAAAAAAAAGCTCAATCAAACACAGCCTCTTAAACAATTTATTCTTTCACAACTTATTGCACCTAGTAGCCGATTACAACTCATTCCAACATGACAGAAAGATGCAGAACAAACCTGATGCAATAAAACCAATTAGATCAAAAACTGAGAGCTCCGTTACTTCGGAACAGCATTCCTGTTTTCTCATTTTATCCCGCGGAAGGAAGGCAATACAGCAACAAGGGGGTCCCCGTAGCCAACTGGTTCTGTAAATCCGAAACAATTGCAGCACAAAATTAGAAATAGAATCAAGCGAAAATACAAAATGTTAGAAGGCACAATAATCAAAACTTGAACAGGTTATTCGCATAAAAAATCGAGCAGTTAGAAGCCCATCTAAATCATGAAATCCCGATGACCTTGAGCATCATATTTACTTTCTAGACATTAACACAACAACAAAGTCTTTATCCCAAAATTATGAGGTCGGCGGTTTGAATCCTTTTCTTCCATTCTGCTCTGTTAAAAGGTCATGTCCTCTAATGCTAACAAGATCCATATCCTTCTTTAATTACTTAATACAATGTTAGTCCGGACTTACCTCTAGTCCTAGCTACTCCATTAATTACTATATAATAAATCCTCCTAACGGGACATCTATGGATCTGCATTGCAAATGTTCAAACCACCTAAGTAGATTTTCTCCCATCTTGTCCTTTGTTGGAACTTCCCAAGGATCCACCCATTTCTTATCTTATCCTTTAACGTATTGTCACTCATCTATCTTAGCATTCTTATTTCAGCTACACTAACTTTCTAGACATGTTACTTCTTAATTGTCCAACACTTCGGTTCATAAAGCATGGCTAGTCTTATGGCAGTTTGTAGAATTTTTCTTTCAGCTTCAGAGGTATCTTGCAATCACACAGTATTCTGAAAGCACAAAAATACAGATCACTGCACAACATAGGAACTGTGTCAACTAGATTTCAATATCAATATAATTGATATCATCATTAGGGTGAAGCACTAGGACAAACTAAGATAACAATTACCAATGCCAAGGGAAGAACAAAAGGCCTCACCTATATAGAATAGCAATATACAGTAACAATAAACCCAAGTGAATTCCTATCAACTGAAGACGTAAGGGAGGCAACTCCATGCAATATGCTTAGTTCCGTTAATGATCCAGTCCAGCATGACCAAACCATAATTACATTGAATTTGATTTCATAAGAAAGAAACTCTAATTCAAAAGAGCTATGTCAGATGCATAGTCAAGGACTTCGAGGACCAAGATTTCATATGCTTGTAGGACAACTTACCATGAAAGACATCTATGCGGAGTTTGAGGGGGAGTCTAGAGAAGCAGAGGATCACTAAAATAACCAGGAAAAAAGAAAAGAAAGAAATCTTTGGTAAGGAAACAGAGGACAGGAATTCTGGACACAGGAAATTTATTTCGGTTTACACACTAATATTTTATTAGTCTATATATTAATTTAATAAACAGTTACTTAAATTATAGTTATCTAGTAATTAAAACTATTTTTAATTAATTTACATCTTATTGTTATACTGGCCATAATAACCCTTATAACAGACACTAGGAACATTGGATATGTGAACTGTAGAAAATAATAGTTGGTGTAATTTTATTGATGGACTACTTCACTACTTATAGGGAGTCTAGCTCCTCTACATACTACAAATTCCGATGTGGGACTAAAAGTCCCTTATTGATTCTCAACACTCCCCCTCAAGATGGACGATAGATATTGATCATCCCCATCTTGTTACATAGCTTCGACAGACTTAATGAACTAAGACCCTTAGTCAGACAGTCTGCCACTTGTTCTTCTGAGCGGACATGGTCAATCTTCAGTATCCCTTGCTCCAGCTTCTCCTTGATAAAGAATCGATCGATTTCGATGTGCTTCGTTCTGTCGTGCTGAACCGGATTATTCGCTATACTTATTGCGGCTTGACTATCGCTCAGAAGATGCAACGGTGTCCCCTTATCCAACTTCAACTCTGTCAGCAGTGCTTTCACCCATAGTAGTTCTGACACCCCTAGAGTCATTGCTCTGTATTCTGCTTCAGCTGTCGACCGTGCTACCACTGACTGTTTCTTGCTTCTCCATGAAACCAGGTTTCCTCCTACAAAAACACAGTACCCCGTGGTAGATCTTCTGTCGTCTATGCAGTTTGCCCAGTCTGCATCACAGTATCCCTCAATATCTGTGCATCCATTCTTCTTGAACCACAGTCCTTTTCCCGGCGTCCCTTTCAGATATCTTAGGATCTGAAATACTGCATCCATATGATCCGTTCTTGGATCATGCATATAGCGGCTTACAACGCTTACTGCAAATGAGATATCAGGGCGAGTATGCCCTAGATAAATCAGTCTGCCTACTAGCCTTTGATACCTTTCGCGATCAACAGGCTCTCCTGCTTCTGCTCCCATCTTGCACTTCTGGTCAATTGGAGTGACTGCTGCTCGGCATCCCAGCATCCCTGTCTCCTTCAGTAGATCTAGTACATATTTCCTTTGTGAGAGAACAATTCCTTGTTCACCATCACACACCTCGATACCTAAAAAGTATCTCATCTGTCCTAAGTCCTTCACCTCAAACTCCTTAGCGAGTTTCGACTTCAGCTTAGTGATCTCATCAGCATCATCACCTGTGATCACTATATCATCCACATATACAGCAAGTATAGTTATGTGGCCTCTTGTATGCTGGAGGAAGACCGTGTGATCTGCATTTGTCTGATGGTACCCCATGCCAGTGACAGCCTTTCTGAATCTGTCAAACCAGGCTCGAGGAGATTGCTTCAGCCCGTACAGCGACTTCTTCAGTTTGCACACTTTTCCATGTGATGTTCCTTCACCTGAATCTGACACAGAGTAGCACCCTGGAGGAGTCTCCATGTATACTTCTTCTTGTAGGTCTCCATGAAGAAATGCGTTCTTTACGTCTAACTGGTGTAGCTTCCACCCATAGTTTGCTGCAATGGAGACCAGCGTTCTTACGGTACTCATCTTCGCTACTGGGGCAAAAGTCTCATCATAGTCGATACCATATGTCTGGGTATAGCCTTTTACAACCAGTCTCGCCTTGTATCGTTCAACTTTTCCTTCTGGTGTCTCCTTCACTGTGTAAACCCATTTGCATCCCACAGCTTTCTTCCCTTCAGGTAATGGCACGAGCTCCCATGTCTTATTTTTCTCTAGTGCCCCAAGTTCTTCCATCATTGCAGCTTTCCATCTTGGGTCCTTCTTTGCTTCCTGCCAATTCTTAGGTAAAGAAGTGGAGTCTAACGAAGTGAGGAAGGCTTGATAAGTCGGAGAGATATTAGAATAAGACAAGTAGTTAGCGATATCATGTTCATAATCTCGATAACGAATAGGAGCCTTTCCCGCATTAATGCGAGAAGACCTCCTTAAGGGAGCAATGGGAGGTGGGGAAAGCATACCATCCGAGTCGGAGAGACCCGCTTCCGAATCCGAGTGATCCGGTACGGGAGTAACAACTTCAGGAGTTGGGGCAGGAGTAGACGAGGGACTTGGCACATTTGGCACAGGGCACGGCACAGTACTGGACCTCTGCTGTCGTCTTCTGTACACTTGGAGCTCTTTTTCCCTTGTCTGCTTCTCCCCCTGCGTAATATATGTATCGTCTTCTTCATCCTCATCCTCCGTATCGGTATTACTGATGCTTTCTCCTCTTTCCTTCCAATTTGCAACAACAGGACAAGGTACCGATCCGACGACCACGCTTGAACGTATTATCTCTCCCTCACGGCTAACACCCGCTGTGTTAGGTGTGTTTCCAAACGCGGAGCCCTCATCTGAACCATAATATGGTTCCACCTCTCTGAATGTAACGTCCATGCTTACAAACAGCTTCCGTTCCACCGGGCTCCAGCATACATACCCCTTCTGTGTCCCGGTGTACCCAACAAAGACACACTTAACTGCTCTAGGATCCAGCTTACCAACTCCAGGTCTGTTATCATGGACAAAGCATACACATCCAAATACTTTCGGAGGAACGGTGTATGCAGTTGTCCCCGTGAGCATTTCCAACGGCGTCTTCCAGTCCAGCAATTGAGAGGGCATCATGTTGATGAGATAAGAGGCTGTCAAGACAGCCTGCCCCCACAAGTATTTAGGCACATTCATAGCTAGCATCATCGTCCGAGCTACTTCCAGCAGGTGCCTGTTCTTTCGTTCTGCAACACCATTTTGAGCCGGTGTATATGCACAAGAGGTCTGATGCAGTATGCCATGAGAGGATAAATATGCAGCAAACCTCGTATGGGTATATTCCGTCCCATTATCCGACCGGAAACACTTAACACGAGCATTATATTGTGTCTTGACGCGTTGATGGAAGCTCTGAAATGCTTCAAAAACGTCACTTTTATTCTTCAGTAGGTAGACCCACGTTACGCGGGTAGAGCAGTCAATAAAAGTGACAAACCATCTATAACCGTTAACACCGGTTGTAGGACAAGGACCCCACACATCTGAATGAATCATATCAAAAGCAGCAGTACATCGATGCCCAGAACTCACATAGGAGCTTCTGGTATGTTTTTCCAACTCACAAGCATCACAAACTAACAACTCTTTATTCGCTTTTTGATATAAGGATGGAAACATGCGACTAATAACAGAAAAGGAAGAATGTCCTACACGCTGATGGTGTAGGAGTAGCTCGGCTTCGACACTTCGACTTCGGACTTCTGGTTGTGTGTCTGCAACCAATGATGCCAGTGCTCTGTCCAGACCGTTCCTGTCCAAGTACCATAGACCCTTATGCCATGTGCCAGTGCCCAGTCGTCTCCCCGTTCCCTTCTCCTGAAAGATTACCTTAGGAATATCAAAGGAAACAGTACAGTTTAGATCAAGGATAATGGCGCTAATGGATATAAGATTGACAGGAAAGGAAGGAGCATGTAAGACATTTGATAGAGTGATGGAAGGAATGCAATCAATAGTGCCTTTACCCATAACAGGCCTGGAGGTACCATCAGCAGTCTGAATGCTTTCTAGCGGCGTTAGGTTAGAGTATTCCCGGAACTCACCTCGGGACCCCGTGACATGGCGGGATGCCCCAGAGTCCATAATCCAGACTGGCTGAGAGACAGATGCAAGAGCACGCGGAGGTATACCGTCACTGGTTTGGGAAAAGTAAGTGCAGTAATCTCCTGAGGTGGACGGCACCTCAGAATTGACTTGTCGGTCACCAGAACCAATCTTTGAGCCCCGCAGTGTCTCAAGAACTTCTCTCTCAAATGGAGTTATGTCCGCCAGCTGATTGTCCCGGCCTTCATCCGTCAGATTCGCCGTGTTGCCTCCAGAGTAAGTGCCCCTTCCACCAGTGTAGCTGTCTCGACCACCTCGTCGTCCACCCCGACCACGGCCCCGACCACGCGAGGAACTCCGTACTGGTTTTGGGCAAAAGCGGATGTAATGTCCTGTGTCACCACAGTTGTGGCAAACGCCTCCCGCAGAAGGAGGCTGGTTGAAAGCAGCAAGAGCAGATGTGGCAACTCCGACTTGCTCCCCCTGGGAGATGTCCCTGGTGGGCATCAGCTTCAACCGTGCTTCTTCTTGTGCCATGGCAGCTATGGCATCCTCTAAGGTCGGCAGCTTCGGTTGCGCAAAAAGTACATTCCTCCGTTGCTCAAATGCAGGGTTGAGCTCCTTCAAAAACTTCATCATCCGTTGCCACGAGATATAATCCAGAAATTTCTGGAAATATTTTGCGAAGGACGGTTCAACCTGAGCATCCTCCATTCCAAGAGGATCATAATGGTCAAGATCAGACCAGTACTTCTTCAACAAGGCGGCGTACTCAGATATGGTACGATCGTCTTGGACTACCCGCTCGAGTTCATCCTGCAGTTGGAAGACTTGCATTGGGTTACCTGAACCGGAGTACATATCTTTCAATGTTCTCCAGATATCAACAGCTCCCTCCATTGCTTCAACATTACCCGACACTTGATCGGTTAAAGAGGCTGTCAACCAACCAGCCACGACATTGTTGACAATCTCCCATACAGCAAACTCCTTCGAGGAGTGATCGACCGGGGCCTTGGTGTGGCCATCTACATAGCCAACCAAGCCACGTCCCTTCAGCGTCCGCATCGCCTGCCGCGACCATTTTAAGTAGTTGGTCGTGCCTTCCAGCTTCGTCTCCAGTTTGTTCAACTTTCCCATTCTATACGGTGACGGATCCACATCAGTATGGGTCACGCGTGAGGTTGCCTCCGGTAATCTCTTGGTCAGGAGATCCTCGACCAGGGCCTTCATCTCTTCTGCTGTCAACTTCCCATAGATGGAATCCATGGTTTCTGCAACTGTAATCAGTGAGATTTTGTTGTTTCCTGAGTCGTCGTCGTTTGCTTCGTCTTCGTCTTAGTCAGCAATCTGCTGTGAAGCCTGATCTCAGGTAGCGTCTTCGTCAACTGTATATTCTGACAGTTGAGATAGAGATCAGGGGAGAAACAACAAACTAGCTTCCTCACTGATATGTTGGAGTGTATGCGACCAACTAGAACCGCGTCATTATGACGTGTTCGGACAGCCCAAACTTAATTGTGCCTCCTTGCATGGCGAAGTATGCAGTACGCCGCAACAGAAATCCTAGAAGGATTCTGAGTGTACGAAAATCTAAAGAGATTTCGTAACAGAAACAAGACGAAAATCTAAAGAGATTTCGTATGCGTAGCAGTAGGTCTTCTAAAGAGAAGATACTGAGTCTCGAAGGCAACAACAGTAGAGCTTCTAAAAAGAAGGTACTGATTCTCGAAGGCAACTGCAGTAGATCTTCTAAAAAGAAGGTACTGATTTTTTTTTCTTTTTTTTTTCTTTTTTTTTTTTTTTTTTTTTTTTTTGGCGGCTAGGGTTAGGGTTAGGGTTTTGATGGGGCTGCTAGGGCTAGGGTTTCCATGTCGAGAGTGGGAGAGGGAGGTAGGGGGGGTACTGCTCCGGGAGGGGGGGGGGGGGTCGGGCGTGGGGGGGTCGGGGGGCTGCTCCGGGGGTGGGGGGGGGGGGGGAGGTCGGGAGGGGGGCTGCTGCTCCGGGGGGGGGGGGGGGGGGGGGGGGTCGGGGGGCTGCTCCGGGGGGGGGGGGGGGGGGGGTCGGGAGGGGGGGGTTGGTGGGGGGGGGGGGGGCTGCTGCTAGGGGGGGGGGGGGGGGGAGAGAGTTAATTTTTTTTTTTTTTTTGGTGGAGAGAGAGAGAGAGAGAGTTATGGCTCTGATACCATGTAGAAAATAATAGTTGGTGTAATTTTATTGATGGACTACTTCACTACTTATAGGGAGTCTAGCTCCTCTACATACTACAAATTCCGATGTGGGACTAAAAGTCCCTTATTGATTCTCAACTTTACCTCCATCCTTGAAGAGAATCTTTAGTGCTTCTCCAGCTATATCTGACTGCAGAAAGGGCACAGAAATATGGATTATAATTGCTTCTAGCTATAAGCAAGCCGTTTCTGCACAACTTCAAACATGTAATTCCGGAACTGCTAGAAGTGCACAAGCGCAATAAAAAAAAAAACATTTTATAGTCCACAAGGAAACTTACTCTAACAGGAAGCTCACTGCCAAACTGATCCAAGAAGCCAATGATTTGTCCCTCTTTGATCATATCACCCTGTTTTAATGAAATTGCAAGATAATCAGAGTGTTAAACTTATTCCACCAGCAAAAACATAACCTTTTCAAGCTTATAAAAGGGGAAAAACATCTGAGTCACAGATCAATAACTTAGGCATGACCCTGGACTTGCCTACTATATCACCTTTTGTTGAGTGGAATGCGAACGGCTTATTTCAGGTTGGATCAGGCCAATGGCAATAACTGAAATTCAGCAATGTAACAAAGACATAATCCAACAAAACCTACTTTCTAAAACAAGTCACATTTATACTAAACAAACCATCTAAACAAGATATTTGCATATAATATAGACATAATAGTTGATCCCTAAAATTTGGAACAAAGGCTTAATAGTTGTTGTTGTTGTTAACAATAGCAGATGATTTAGGTTCAAAAGTAATATACACCATGTAATAATAATTGTATCTAGTATTTCAGAGCGCGCTTGGAGTGGGCACAGAGGACTTGGTTTCAAGTTGGGTAGAGTCGATTCAAGAAACAATTTAAATTGCCTTGGAATTCCAACCTTGTAAGCCTGACTTGTTTAAAAAAAACAACCAATTATCCTCTGAATATAATAAATCTGCTGGATTTGCGCAGACCACAATGCAAGTCAGAGCTCTAGCCAATCATATCTTCAGAATTATAAAGCAATGAAGTGGCATCGATACCTCTTTGCAGCTAGGGGGTTGCTTTTTCCCTTTCACTGTTCTTCCACTTCGGAACAAACCAACCTGAAAATAGAGGCAAGTTATTTGCGAAGGTATGCTCTATTGAAATGTGATTAACCAAGAGATTCCTACACATGAAAGTCGCTCATACAGTAGGAGAAGATATTAGAACATATGTATTTGATCCAGAAGCCTCTAAAGCTGCAAGCTTAGATGCCTTCGAAGAGGAGGTATTGGCAAAAGGACTAGTAGCTGTTGCAGTGGACTTTTGGGGCACAGGTTTGGCAGAGGATCCTGATTCAACGGTTGGCATAGTTGGAGCAGGTGGCGGAGTGGCAGGAGGAGCAATAGCATGTGCAACAGGAGGTGAAGCTTTTGGAGATCCTATGTCCCTTTTAAGATGCATTTCGAAATCGCCAACCTGAAATCCATGAAGAAATGTCAATGGAATATTACGAATTAACTTTGCATGGGAAAGTAGTGATATTAGAAATAAGAACATCTGGTAATTTTTGCTTCAAAGTTACTTTTATGCTAACACATCATTTCCAAGTTACTTGACAAAAAAAAGCACTCTCCCATAACCAATCCTATGAAGGAAGACATTGTTATCAGTATCATCATTTTCCATGTAATTTGTCTCAAGTAAAGATTCAATAAAAAGGTCTTCAAGCGACAATTTTTCATTTCTTTCCTCATAGACCCAAAAAGCAGTAAGAAAATAAATTAAGAATATAAGCTCACAACCCATCTATACTTTCCCACATAAGGCAGTAATTTACTTTTACCATCTAATTAGAATGGGTAAGCATTCAGAACAAGAATATAAGCTCACTGCTTTCTTACCAGAATTGGAACCAAGGGACTTTATCCATTTATTCACTACACCCAAATATAGATGTTAATTTCTTTTGTCCTCCACAAATCAAAAGACAACTTTTTAACAATCTGTAATAAACTCGATTATATCCAAATTATACTCTAAAAATATTAAGAATATAAAATAAATACGAGGTAAGCAAATGTGATAGCCCATAAAGTCGTCTTGTAAGTATAACTTTTGAATACAGGCATCTTCGATATTTTATTGCTCTTAAGTTAAAGGAGGCAGCTTATAATCCACTTACTGGGCCAACCATGGATGATTTATAATGTTTATTATGATCTCCTTGTCTTAAAACTTACGTGTATGGAATGGTATACAGTTCCAAGATCTCTAACCCTCAAAATGAATGGTCTCATTTGTTCAAATATCAAGAAAAAATGATTATAATCTAGCAAAAACAACAACAAAACCTTTATCCCAAATCCCAGTTGGCTTGAAAAAAACATAATAATGCAGCATTTCTACATATATTGGTATAAAGGCTTTATTGTTGTTGTGCTGCATATATTCTCGAAAAAAGATAAGAATCTAAAATATGAAACCTGTAAAAAAAAATTCCTAACTTTTCTCAGACATATATGAGTAACAAGCTGATGCAAAGATACTAGTACTTGATTGCAAGTATACATTGGTCATTCTCGCAAACAATTGTGACTCATTTTTTATACTCATCCAACATATTAATACACTATTAGGAAACAGTCATGTGACTAGTGTTATCTTTCTATACTTGCAAGCAGCTCATGTCAAATTTAGTGGCTCCTTGAGAAAAAAGAAGTCAATAGCATCCGGAAGGCAATATTTGCAATATTTTAATTAGCTAAGTGTATTTGCAATATTTTAATTAGCTAAGTCACCAATAAGTACCTTAATTTTCAGTTCTGCGACATCTGTCTCATCACACACATCCAGTACCAATGTCTGCATTAAAATGGAAAAAACAATTGTTGTCATGTTTCGATCTAAGAAAGCTTGAAAAATGAAAAGTTACGCTTTTGACTGAATGTAACCAACTAAGAACAGCAAGATCAGTTATTTTCTGAACATTTTGTTTTCTCGGTAGCAACATCTTTTTGTGAAAACTAGACGTCTATCTTGTAAATTATATGGACTCGAAAAATTTTGATGTGGGTTTTGATTTTCAAGCTAATCAATCCATTTTGCCACTTTATTTCCACCTGAGCGACGGGTTGGACCTATCCAAAGATTTCTACAATCAAGGAGATATTACATATTATTCATGATGAACAATTCTGGTCATGTTAACCATGACTTCTTATTCCTCGACTAAAACTCCGGATAAAACTTGTTAATAGAATGTCGAAAGTCAAAAGACGCTAAACTATTCAGAAAAATACTAATGCTCCGAAAGAGCGAAAGGCATAGGTTTTATTCCTTCAAGAAATTCAGGAGAATAAACATGACCTCAAAACCATTGGGAAATGTCGAGTTCTGGGAATTTTTCTTCTGCAACAATCCTTGTGGAGTACTCTCTGCAGCATCAGCTTCACCCACAAAGAAACAAAAACATTGCATGTTAATTCGAATTTATCAGGTGCATGTTAAGTTCAAATCTATAACAATCAGATGCATCCAACAAGGTGGAGTACTCACCATCAGATGTCAAGGCTGATATAGTCAGTGAGGCCTTTACTTGTGACAGTAATGACCCTTTTTGAGACGCTGATGAGCATATAAGCCTCTGGCATTCCAGCGGAACTTGGAAAAGTAGAGACCTTTTTGAAGCAGCGCTACCAAAGAGGGCCACAGAAGGTTTCATAATAATAGGCTTTGTGGGCATAACTGGCTGAAGAGAACCTAATAATCAGTGGCAATAGAAAGGATCAACTGCAAATACTGTCACCATGATAAAACTTGTAGAATAAGTTAAAGTGAAACTACCTTACGCAACAAAGGTATGGAAAAATATATGCAATATGAAATAATGTTTTTTGTTCATTTGATTCCAATACATTTAACCAGCAATGCAATTAACAAGGGCTTCAGATATGTTCATATTAATTGAAAATGGTAACCAATGAGAGGGATTGCTAGGAATTTAAAAGAGGAAAAAGACTAATATAACTTCATCTAATAAAGTTTAGAAGAATGACGAGAACTTGAATCAAATGATCTGTGATGCACTGATGCCAATCAATTTAATCAAATGCTAAAACTTGTGCTAATGAGAAATTAGCAGAAAAGTGAGGTCTTTAAAATTTAAATAGCTCTATGCTATGTTGCATGGACAATGATTTCACACGACATGTTTCAAACACAGCGACACGAATTCGGCACCTATTTTTGTGTGCCCTAGTGTATTTTGGAGTGTCTGCTGGTGTCCTATATGTGTCTCCGACACGAAACGGACATGGTATGACTTTTGGAGTGTCCATGCTTCTTAGGATGTACGTTCCTATCTTAGAAGTCAAAAACTCCTAGAAGGTCAACGAATCTTAGTAAGAACCTCGATTCGGCGGTTCTTACTTGGGAGCTCGTTGGGAGCTCGTTTCTCCGACGACATCAGCGCTTCCTATAATATGACCATAATTTTAAAAGATGACATAAATATTGGAAATAAAGTTAGAAGATTTTTAATATACGTTTATCAAAGTACCAAGAAACTAAAGATTATTTACCTCGACATCATAAAAAATCAACATGCGAATGATCTCTTTGTAACTTTGAACAGATTTTTATAAATTCTAATAAATATTAAGATATTTATGAGTTTTAATAACAATAATTAATAAACATAAAAAATTTATTAACGCACACTCCCAACTTTAGACTCTTCTAAGTAGTCGTGTTTTCTCGTTCCCGCTCCGCCCCGCTTCTGGTTCTGGCTTGAGCATAATGAAAAATCCTATTAGCACTTCCTTCAAGTACACTTGATTACATTATAGGATATGATGCTGTTACCGACTGACATGTACAACATATTTGAAAAGGACATTGCAAATTATGGCGTGACCATAACTCCATGGCTAAGATTTAGAAGTTTGGATTATTATATGAATTCATATAGGAAAAACACAACTTACGACTCCTTTTAACTCAACCTATCTGCTGAATAGAGATGATATGGAATGCTAAACCAATATATGATTCAGACACATTAAGTATATATTCCCGAACAAATTTACTATATAAACTACAATTGATTTGACCAGTTTATTCTTGAGGAATCTTGTTGACTTACTATATAAATTACATTTGAATAGTAAAAGGGTCTCACATAATAGTTGATATTAGGTTTTGGGTCTCCAAAATATTCGACGTTAGTGTTTGGGTCTTAAATTCATTATTCACGTAGGCAACTAAACATTGACTTTAAGACCTAAATACTAACATCGGACATTTTGGAGACCCAAACCTTAATTTCAACTATTATGTGAGCTCATGTTACTAAATATCCCTTGATTTAACTCTGTCAACGGCAACATCGTTGTTATCTTTTCAGCAACATCGCTGCTTGCTTTTAGCGGTTTTCATTGTTGTTGGAACTTTTAACGAGTTTTACTTTGTTGTTTTACCACTTTTGTGGTTCATACTTTCACAGGATTTTGCAAAATCTTCCGAACTTCCACAACATTCACTCCTCACGATTCTCAAAGTAGGTTACGCAAATGGGCATTTGAGCAAACACCCATTCATTCCCCCAACCCACAGACCAAACTGACGCGAAGTTGCGTTTCCAGAGCACTCTTACTCTAGTTAAAAGTAGAGATTCGGAAACGCCACTTTCGTGAGTACTGCTACATTTTGGTGTTATTTTTCAAAACTATTGTTCTAACATTTTCACTACAAATCCCTAATAACACCTAGGTAACTATCCTAATGGTACCCCAACTATAGCGCTCGAGCATTTTTTGCACATTAACTTTTCGTTGTTCAATTTTGGCACTCTTACTTTATAAATTGTCCTTTTGAAGTATCTTTCATTGTTCAATTTTGAAGTATCTTTCGTCAATATTTAAGCACATCGGGACCACTTTAAAAGAATTTCTGACAATACAAATATTTAAATTGCGCTTTTGTACTGTATGATATGTTTTTGAAGTGGCCTGTACTTCAAAATTGATGAAATGTGCTTCAAAAGAACAATTTATGAAGTTGGGGTGACAAACTCGAGCAGTGAAAAGTTAAAATATCATAACTGCCCAACCGCTATAGTTGGGGTGGCTTTATGGTAATTTAGCCTAACACCTATAAGGGGAGAAGCTGTGTTTTTAGAACCACCATTTCCCCCCAAAAAAATTTTAATTGTGCTATTCACTAATTATGTGCAATTAAATCGAGCGCTGAGTAGCAAATAAACAGAACATCCGATCCCTCGAACAATCACTTCTAGAGAGAAAAAAAACAAACATGAAGAAATGGGGAAGTAACGAATAAGGAATCGAGAGAGGAATTTACCATTAAGAGATCGGAAAATGGCGGCGGACTCCATGGAAGAAAATTTAGAAATAGGGAGAGGCGAAAAAAAGAGAGTGGGAGGAGGAGGAGGGGGAGGGGGAGGGGGAGAAAAAGAGAGAGAGAGTGTGTAGGGGTTGGGGTTGGGAGATCTCTAGAAATGAGCGCTGGTGGATTGGTTGGTTTCTCCGTCCGCGCAAGTCTCAAAGAGGAAAACAACGGGTGTTCAAATTTAAAGCTTATTTATAAGGGCATTTTATTTTTGGAAGTTTTAGATATTTTATGGACTGTCAAAAAATATGGCAGTCCAGATCTCGTATTTAACTGGACTGTCACATTTTTTGGCAGTCCATCTCGTATTTAACTGCACTGTCACATTTTCTGACAGTCCATAAAATGTCTAGGACTGCCAGAAATGGGATAGCCCTGATCAACTTTGAATGTGTCCATATAAATAACCAATTTAAAATCTAAGGCTAATGTTGGATTCGGTTGTTTATTTTAATTTTAATTTTAAATCCTACACACACAATTGGAGGGCTCGAATCTTACAGGCCCCTCCGGGTGTCCGTTCTAATACCATTAGATATTGATGTTGAGGAAAAAATGAGAGAAAATTTAAAAGTAGTGGTGTTTGGGAAGGGGGAGAAAATGATGGAGATGAATTTGAGAGGAAAATTCATATGAGTTCCACTCAAAAAAAAATTCCCTAAAAGTGAGAGAAAAATGGAGAGAGTTGAGAGGATTGTGAAAGAAATTGCCCAACTACCCTTCAATAAAGTAAATATTAATTATAATTTGAAAAAATCAAAGCTAAATGATAATTATATATTTTTTCATATACAAACAAAATATTATTTTTAAAAATTTTCTTCTCCTACTTTTTGGTTATACAAACGAGTGAAAGAATAATTCATTTTACTCTCCTCTATTTTTCTTTCCCTTAAAATTTTTTTTCTCTCCTCCAAAAAGTTTCCAAATAAACTGCTAGGCTATATTTAGTTGCACCTATAACTAAACTAGCATATATATGTGTGTATGTGTGTGTGTGTGTGTTGTGTACATTTTTTTTGTGCTTTGAAAGGACAAAGTAAATAGAAAACAAAATTTTGGCTTAAAATGTTTTTATACATAATTACCTCTGTGTGTGTGTGTGTTTTTTGTACATTTTCTTTTTTTTTTTTTTTTTTTGAAAGGACTAAGTAATCGTAATAGAAAACAAAATTTTGGCTTAAAATGTTTTTATACATAATTACCTTAGCTACCAGTATTATATTTAATGAACAATTTTATTTAGTAAAGTTGGGTAAGAACATATTTAGAAAAAAATGCACGGTGAAATAACTTTCTTTATTATATAGCAATATAGACATAGTAGTATGGACATAGGTAGTGCGAGCTACTACGATTTCAGTTCCTTGCACCTAAAATATTGATCATGTGTTAAAAAATAATAATAGTAGTATGGAAAAAAAAAGAGAATGTTTTATATATATATATATATATATATATATATATATATATATATATATATATATATATATATATAACGCACATAAACGTGACTATATATATATATATATATATATATATATATATATATATATATATATATATATATATATATATATATATATATATAGTCACGTTTATGTGCGTTATATATATATATATATATATATATATATATATATATATATATAGTCACGTTTATGTGCGTTATATATATATATATATATATATATATATATATATATATATATATATATATATATATATATATATATATATATAGTCACGTTTATGTGCGTTGCACGAATAAAAAAATTCAACGACAGTATTAATAAAGTATAAAAATATTTAAATTATATTATAATCTTTTAAAATATAATTTGAATATGTTTTGTTATGATAAATTTTAAAAATTTTGGATATGTGTTTGATTAGTTTAAATATAATTTTAATTTTAAATATATTCTAGTATATGATGGTTTTTAATTTTTTACATAAGGAGAGAGGGTTCGGTTACCCACACAGAAAATAAAAAGGTAGTTAATTTTAAAATCTTATTTAAAAAAAATAGTTGATGACATACACGACTTAGACGACTCACTTTTAAACCATTTTGAAGCCTCATTATAATAGTGTATATGTATATATATATATATATATATATATTTTTAATATATATATATATATATATATATATATATATATATATATATATATATATATATATAGCCCCGGATAAGTTTACGGGAAGAGTTTACAGGATAGAACAATTTCTTACGGAGAGAAAAGAAACTCAAAATATCTGGCCGAAATATACGTATGTTTCTCTTCTGAAATTTATTTCTCTTTAATATTTAAATCTCGACTCTCTACTGTTAAAAAGAAACATATCTCTATCTTAAAAAATAAGGCTTATCTATCAATTTAGTTTTAAACACAGAGGGATTTATTTATTTTACAAAATAGAGATAGATAAATTATTCTATTCATTTTTTCAAATAAAGATTTTTAAAAAAAAAGAATCTATCCTTAGAAATAAATATACCTTTAAAAATTATACTTAAAATATTATTTTTAATGTTAATCTTAATATTAATATTGATATTAATTTTAATTTTTAAATTTTACATTAATTTAAATTTTAATGTTAAAGTTAATTTTAATGTTAATGTTAATGTTAATGTTAATGTTAAAATTAATTTAAATTTAAATTTATTTTTAAATAAATTTAAATCTAAATCTAATTTAATTTTAATTTTAATGTTAATGTTAATGATAAATTTAATTTAAATTTAAATTTATTTTTGTTTTTAAATAAATTTAAATCTAAATCTAAATTTAAATTCTAATCTTAATTTTAAATTATATTCTTAATCTTAATATTAATCTTAATCTTAATTTTAATATTACATTTTAATGTTAATGTTAATGTTAATATTAATGTTAATGTTAATATTAATGTTAATGTTAAATTAAACTTAATGTTAATGTTGAAATTAAAATTAAAACTAATATCAACAATAAAGTTAGCACCAAAAAACTAACATGAGAAATAATATTAAAATTAACATTAATATTAAGTATATTTTTGAATAACATTTTAAAAAGATATTTTCGTTTAAAGATAAAAAAAAATTAAAACAATCCATCTCTACTTTAAAAAATTATAAAATTAACTTTTTTATCTCTATTTTTTGAATAAATAAATAAATTTTTCACTATTTAAAAAATAAATAGACTTATCTTTAAGATAGAGAAATAGAGAAGAGAAGATCTCTCGTTCTTCCTTGCAAACGTGTTGCAATTGGCACAGAACGAGTTACAAAAACTAGAGAAAGATGAGAAGAAGAACGGTTGCTGGGGTATCAAAATACCATTGCTCAAAGCAAGATTCGTCCCACACGAATTGCTTCCAGGAACCAGCAAGTTTGTAGAACTTGTGGAACGCTCGAAGTCACCTCTGTTCTGACTCCTCGGATGGACTTGCAATGGCGGCAGCAGCTCCCTCTATCTCTCTCCTTTTCTGACTTATAATTTTTGTAGTCCCTCTCAAAGGAGGCCAGAAGAGAGTATAAATAGAGAAAGGGTGGAAACCCTAGCCGCCTCTTTAGTTATGAAAAGATTGAATCAAATCCCAAAAAGATAGCAACGAGATTAATTTAAATCCCGCAAAGATAGCAACGAAATTAATTCAAATCCCACAAAAAGTGGATCTGAATTAATCGCATTGAATCAGTTTTTCCATAACTGACTTGTAGTCTGCACAGTCAGCGAAGCTCTCCATGCGGCAGCAGCAGCCTGGCCGTATGAGCCGCATGAGCCGCATAGACTCATGGTCGCATGGACCGCATGAGCCGCATGAGCCGCATGGACCGCATGAGAGCCGCATGCCGCATAAGACCGCATGGCCGCATATGAGTCGCATGACTGCTGACGTGCTAAGTGCAAAGTGCGCCAACAAAATGTCACATTACGCCTCATGAGCCCATGAGCCCGAGTCCGAGTCGCTAAGCCCCTTTGGGGCTTAGCTCCAAATGGAATTAATCCAAGAGAATGACAAAAGCATTAATGCTTAATCCTTGGAGCCTTATTCTTACCTCCTAGTAAAATCACCCACATGGTTCCCTCCTTAGGGTCACCACCCCATGTGCATCTCTCAACAACACAACCAAGTATATATGTTGAGATAACTCATGGTGCAGTTCCGATGTGGGACTAAACTTTTACAAGGCATGTTGAGAGCAAGCTCTCTCCATGTAAAGAAAGCACCAACAATCCCCCACATATCACAACATATATATGTGTCCAGGGTTGAGCGTTCCCTACAGTAACTGTCCATTTTGCATTAGGATAGATGTCGCTGACGACTTGAATCTTCCCGCATGGGTTAAATAACAATGTGATACAAGAATGGACTACGCCTTGAATTCTGCACCACAATTGTAATTCTTTCCACTCACAAAGTGTAGTTATGTGTACTTCTGGCTGCATATTAAAGGCCATGTGCCAGCCTGGTTTCAGTGTATAATTTTGGGCGTCTACAAGTTTACCCTCAAGAGACGGCCTGATATCTCTTTCCATACACTATAGGTGAGTTCTTTATTAAAGAGACATGGCATGAAGCCTTGCGCTTCCTTGCGGTGCTACGCCGCTATGACATGGCCTGAAGCCGAGGCATTACCCCTACCTGGAAACCTCATCGTAGTGTCATACTACTGTAGCATGAGGTCTCAGCCTCTTTGTAGTGCCAATCTACTCAGCATGAAGCTTAAAGCTTCCTTGCGGTGTTACGCCGCAACGACATGGCTTGCAAGGCCGAGGCTTTACCCCTACCTGGGCACCTCATCGTGGTGTCGTGCCACTGTAACATGGGGCCATCCTCCCCTTTGTAGTACTGTCTACAACTCTTTAATTACGTCATACAGCATTAGGCTACCTGCCTATTTGCGGTGCTACGCCGCTATGACTTGGCTTGCAAAGCCGAGGCATTACCCCAGACCTGGGAACCTCATGGTGGAGTTACCCCACTGTAGCATGGAGTTTCACTCCTTGTAGTGCTGCTCTACCGTGCTTCCTATAAAGCACACCAGACATTCACTCTGCCTGAGAACTCATTAAGGCGTTTAAGCCAACCTTCCACAGGATCTTTTTTTTCACAGAAAATACATAGTAGACAACAGTGGTTATGGGTCCGTATCCCTTCCATGTTCCAGAGAACAAGTACCCACTGTTACCTGATAGTTTCCCAGTCAGTGATCCTCCTTTGAACCAAAAGTTAGATGCCTAGTAGATTTCTCTTTGAACTAATAGCATAAAACTTTATGGTATGATTACAAAGACACACTATCAGAATTCCTTAAAGCCCATTTTACAAGCTGTGTCATCGACCAACTGGCGCTTGAGGCCCTTAGTGAACGGATCTGCCAGGTTCTCCTGGCTCCGAACATCAATCACTGCAATTATATCTCTTTTGATAAGATCGTGTACTGCCCTGTGCTTCAACCGCACAGTCCTCTTCTTCCCGTTGAAGAGGTCATTTGATGCCATCGCTGCAGTCGCTTGGTTGTCACAGTATATCGGTATCGCCGGTATCTGAGCCCCAACCACTGGAAGATCATACATGAGCTTCCGAAGCCATTCTGCTTCATCTGCTGCAGTTTCAAGTGCATAGAATTCAGATTCCATGGAGGAACGAGAGAGTATAGTCTGCTTCTTCGACTTCCACGATATAGCAGCCCCATCCCAAGGAAAAGACATATCCTCCTGTGGATCTCCCGCTTTCCACCTCTGAACACCAACTAGCATCACTGAAGCCTTCCACTACTGTCGGATACCCGTTGTAGTGCAGTGCATATGTTTGAGTCTTCTTGAGATACCTCATCACCCGCTTCACAGCTTTCCAGTGCTCAATCCCTGGGTTGCTTGTGAACCGACTCAGCATTCCCACGGCGAAAGCTATGTCAGGCCTTGTGGCAGTGGTTGCGTACATCAAACTTCCGATAACGCTGGAATACTCCAGCTGCCTGACGCTTTCCCTCAAATTTGGCTTCAGCTTCTGATCACCCCTGTATGACGTATCGATCCCTGAAAGATCCTTATACCCATAGCGGGTGAGCATCTTCTCGATGTAGTGAGATTGTGACATCGCTACTCCAGTGTCTGTCCGGATGATCGTTATGCCCAAGATGACATCTGCATCCCCCAAGTCCTTCATACTGAACTTGGTTGAGAGGAACTTCTTTGTCTCTGTGACACAGCCTATATCCGTCCCTAGGATTAGCATGTCGTCCACGTACAGACAAACGATGACTCATCTTCCATCAGCGAACTTTGTGTAAACGCATTTGTCCGTCTCGCTGACTCTGTAGCTGTTTGACCTAATAACTTTGTCAAACTTCTCATGCCACATCTTGGGAGCTTGCTTCAAACCATACAATAATTTTACCAACGTGCAGACTTTGTCTTCAAGACCTTTGATGACAAATCCATCTGGCTGTTGCATGTAAATCTCTTCGATCAGCTCCCCATTGAGGAATGCTGTCTTTACATCCATCTGATGTATCACCAACTTATGTATAGCTGCTAGAGCGATCAACATCCTGATGGTGGTCATCCGAGCTACTGGAGCGTACGTGTCAAAGTAGTCTATCCCCTATTTCTGAGAAAATTCCTTAGCTACCAGCCTGGCCTTGAACTTGTCAATAGTTCCATCTGCCTTCATCTTCTTCTTGAAGATCCATTTACATCCGATGGGCTTTTCTCCTTCAGGTAGATCTACCAACACCCATGTGTTATTGGAGGTGATAGAGTCAAACTCGTCATCCACTGCCTCCTTCCAGAAGATAGCATCTCTGGTCTTCATCGCCTCATCATAGGTAAGCGGATCTGCTTCCACATGATAGGTGACAAAGTCACCTCCGAAGTCTTTCGGTCTCCTCGCTCGCTTAGCTGGCGGCTCTGCGAGTCCTGGTACAAGAGTTGTTTCATCAACAACAACTTCTTCTTGGACTACTGGCCCATATGAGATTTCAGTCTCATTTGCACCTACATCATTTTTCGGAATATCCGAAAGAACAATATTTTGTGTTTTGCAAACTTGTCTTCAAAGTATTCAGCATCGCGAGATTCGATGATATGATTTGACTCAATATCAAGAAATCTCCTGGCATCACTCTTCTCGGCATACCCCAAGAAGATCGCCTTCGTAGTCCTTGTTCCCAGCTTCTGAATCTTCAGATCTGGGAGCTTCACATACGCCAGACACCCCCACACTCGAATGACATTCAAGTTTGGTCTGACTTTGAACCAGAGTTCATGAGGAGTTACGTCCGAAGTTGCATACGGCACTCTATTTAGAATAAAAGTGACCGTCAATGCAGCTTCTCCCCAGTAGCATTTAGGAAGACCCGCTGTAAGTAGCATAGAATTCATCATTTCTGTTAATGTTCGGTTCTTCCTCTCTGCTACTCCGTTGGATTGAGGAGAATATGGAGCAGTAGTCTCGCATATGATTCCATATTCTTTGCAGAATGATGCGAATTCATGAGACCTGTACTCTCTACCTCGATCACTTCTCAACCTCTTGAGTTGTTGTCCAGTCTGCCGTTCAGCTTCGGCCCTGAACTCTCTGAACTTCTCGAAGGCTTCGTCTTTAGACTTGAGCAAGTAGACGAACGCGTATTTTGAGAAGTCGTCGATGAAGGTTATGAAATACTTCATCCCGACCTTCGTGGAGAAATGTTTGAAGTCACAGATATCGGAGTGTACTAACTCCAGAAGATCTGTGCTTCGATTGACCCGATGAAAGGGTTTCCTTGTGAACTTCGTCTGAGCACATACTTCACACTTCTCCACCTTTCTCCCACATTTGGAGATAAGTCCTAGACTAGATATTTTGTTAATTCTTTTACAATGAACATGTCCTAGTCTATTATGCCACAACTCAAGAGAATAATCAGAAAATGCAACTGCATTAATGTCATCAAACTGATTGACAAGCTGAATTTTAAACATTCCTTCGATTTGATAAGCCTTCCCGAAGTATGTTCCCTTCTTGGACATCACCATATGACCAGCATTGATGTCCATCCTCAAGCCTGCGTTGCAGAGCAGGCTCCCAGAGATCATGTTCTTGGCAATCACCGGAACATACTTCACACCTTGAAACGTCAGAGTGTTCCCAGAAGTGAGTTTCAGCTCCACAGTCCCGATCCCCAGAACTTCAGCTTGGGCCTGGTTCGCCATGACAACTTTCTCAGATATCGGCTGGTACATGACGAACCATTCCTTGCCAGAACAGACATGGCAAGTCACACCAGTGTCTATCCACCAGTCAGAGTCAATCCCCACAGTTGTGACCTGTGCGATCATAGCAACAATGTTAGAAACCAATAAAACCTTACTAGGCTCACCTTTCTCTGATTGTTTAGGCTTGGATCTGCATTCACTCTTGTAGTGGCTTTTCTTGCCACAATTGTAACAAGTCACGTGGGACTTAGTCTTCTGTTGCTTGAATGAAGGACCCTTCACTTTTAGATTAGTGAAGTCCTTCTTCTTGGGATGAGAAGCCGCCTGCTTCCCCTTGGGATCTCTCGTCTGCACTAGATTAGCTTTAGCCAACTGTTTGGACAGAGTATCCACCTTCTATTGGGAACGCATCTCGTCCTCAACATGGATCTCTTGAAGTAGATCTCCCAAGCTAATGTCTAGCTTCTTTCTGATCATCCTTGCATAGAAGGTACTCCATCCAGCAGGAAGTTTTGAGACGATCCCTCCAACGACAAACTTGTCGAGAAGGGGCATCTCTTCGTCTTCCAGTTTCCGACGCAGCTTCAGAAATTCCTTCACCTGTGGCAACATGGACTTCTCGTCCTCAAAGAGCAATTTGTGATATTTTTCAACCACAAACATCTTGCATCTGTTCCTGTCTTCTTCATACAGTTTTTTCACAGACTCCCATATGTCACTGGCAAATACCTTCTTCGAGTAGGATTCTGCCAGGGAATCCTCCATAGCATTCAGGATGAGAAGCCTGCAGATGCTATTTTCCTTTCTCCATTTGGCCTGGAGTTTGGTAGCCGCATTGATTGCGGCAGTAGATCCAGTGTCTGGAACAGAAGGTTCTTCCTCCAACAGAACATGATCAACGTCTTTTAGTTGAAGAGTCAGATAAACCTTTCTCTTCCAGACTTGATAATGCTCTCCATCGAACTTTTTCAACTTGCAGTAGTCCGATTGGACGAGCGAAGCATTAATGTTTTCCATCTACACAGATCTTGCTTTGAGATTGTTAGTCCCTGGGCTTGATCAAAGATGGTAAAACAGATGCAATCGAGATCTACGATGATACGAAAAACCAAATAGCCAGATTACAATATGAAGGAGGGAAATAGAGAAGAGAAGATCTCTCGTTCTTCCTTGCAAACGTGTTGCAATTGGCACAGAACGAGTTACAAAAACTAGAGAAAGATGAGAAGAAGAACGGTTGCTGGGGTATCAAAATACCATTGCTCAAAGCAAGATTCGTCCCACACGAATTGCTTCCAGGAACCAGCAAGTTTGTAGAACTTGTGGAACGCTCGAAGTCACCTCTGTTCTGACTCCTCGGATGGACTTGCAATGGCGGCAGCAGCTCCCTCTATCTCTCTCCTTTTCTGACTTATAATTTTCGTAGTCCCTCTCAAAGGAGGCCAGAAGAGAGTATAAATAGATAAAGGGTGGAAACCCTAGCCGCCTCTTTAGTTATGAAAAGATTGAATCAAATCCCAAAAAGATAGCAACGAGATTAATTCAAATCCCACAAAGATAGCAACGAAATTAATTCAAATCCCACAAAAAGTGGATCTGAATTAATCGCATTGAATCAGTCTTTCCATAACTGACTTGTAGGCTGCACAGTCAGCGGAGCTCTCCATGCGGCAGCAGCAGCAGCCTGGACGCATGAGCCGCATGGACTCATGGCCTCATGGACCGCATGAGCCGCATGGTGCAAAGTGCGCCAACAAAACGCCACAAAACGCCACATTACGCCTCATGAGCCTGAGTCCGAGTCGCGGCTTAGCTCCAAATGAAATTAATCCAAGAGAATGACAAAAGCATTAATGCTTAATCCTTGGAGCCTTATTCTTACCCCCTAGTAAAATCACCCACATGGTTCCCTCCTTAGGGTCACCACCCCATGTGCATCTCTCAACAACACAACCAAGTATATATGTTGAAATAACTCATGGTGCATTTTCGATGTGGGACTAAACTTTTACAAGGCATGTTGAGAGCAAGCTCTCTCCATGTAAAGAAAGCATCAATATATATAAGTATATATATATATATATATATATATATATATATATATATATATATATATATATATATATATATATTTGAGGACATTCTCTCTTTTTTTCCAAAACAACATTCGTCTCCACAATTTCTACTCGAACACTAATCTTGTAGTAGATATTGCATAATGAGGCTTTATAATTCCTTATCTAGAAGTTTTGTACCCACTAGGGGTTCTAAAATAACATAAATGAGCACAATTTCGTTGGAGAAGACACGAGAATGCAAAAAAATTGGCCTTCCTAATACATAGAAATTTTTATATTATGAATGACATGATTTTGCAATCCTACTTATTGTACATTTGATATGTCTTGGGCGATGATGAGTCTGACCTGTGCGATGCGGGACATCCACAACGTCGTAGGACTGACGAAAAATGGCCACGATCTGAGCTGACGTGGATCAAAATTGGACGTCCGTGCATGAAAATTCAACGGCTAGGACGCCGCACGGACGTTCGAAGACCGGCACCATTCTACCACGGGTATAAATGACGGCCGACCACGCGGCCCGTCCTGCGGCACCGTAAAGACGTCGAGAAGACGTCGTAAGGACGTCGTGCGCATAGAACAGGTGGTTGGACGGCATCGGCTGTCGTAGGCATCGTGAAGACGTCGGGGGCGCCTTCGACATCGTGGACGAAGCGAGGCGTTGAATTGCTGGCGTCGAAAGCCATCGGTCGTCCCGTGAGGCTCTGGAGCGCGCGAGGCGTACGTGTGGGGCGATGATGAAAAGTCACTGCGGACAAAATTCGCACGAAAAGTCTGAAACGATATGACGACCGGCTAAAAATTGTGTGTGGTGAGACACACGATTTAACTGAACCCGCACGTATTAGATAAAAAAAAAAAGTTTCCTTTTGCGCCTTATAAATCACAGAAATGTTGTTTTGTTCCCATCATGCAATATATCTTTCCCAAAAGATGAAGATTACGAAGAAACACAGCTATGGAGGAAATTTATGTGAAAGAGAAATATGGGTTCATGGTTGTCGATTTTGATACATGTCCTTGTTACACATTCAACTAGACGATGTTTTGTTAGGTCTCCATCATAAACACTGTCAAATTTGACTGTTAAAAGAAGTGGAGAAAATATGTGAACTACTTTACCTTTTAAGTAAAAAGAAAAGAAAAGAGAACAACAAAATTAGGGAGAACTACAAGATGCATAATGATCGTTTTATAGTTTACAAGTTTGTTTAAGTAGCTATACAGGAAAATAAAAAGTCCAAATTGGCTAACAATATTGTATGTTTACATTCAATGTTTTCAAGTTATATATGTAACCTCCATTAAAAAAAAAAATTATAACTAAAGTATACGAATATGTAGTTAAGAAATTATAAAATTCTTCTAACTATGTGAACATATAAAAAATCATAAAATATATTCAATTTTAGATTATATTTAATCTAAATATATGGTATTATATAACAACACATATAAAAAAGAAAGAAAACATATTTATAACCAATCATAATTAAAATATATTAAAGTAATTTTTTAATATAATTAATTTTTTAATCTAAAATTTGAACGATATCATAGAATTTTTGTACATGTGAACGTGACTAGTCACTTATAACAATATTTATTAATAATGTCCTCTCATCCTTTCTTTATGTTGGAGTCACAACGCAACAAACATAATTGTGTTTACAAGAACAAAAGTTGCAACCGAATATTTTCATTCTACTATTATAATAATATATTTATAAACACTGCAACATCATTTGCGTGCAATTAAACAATGTATATCAATGTCACTCAAAATAATAACTAATATATCTATATAATAAAATATAGTGGTATTTTTGTGAGGATTAAAAGATATATAACAAAGTGGTGTTTAAAGATATGAAATATATCAAATATATACTAATATAACATGTGTATATGTCAATAGTTTTTGTAAAAAAAAATTATAAAAAATTATGAAATAATATAAGTGAGGAATAATTTATACGAGGTACAAAGAAATCACCTCGGAAACCATGTATAAACATTCGGGTAGAAGAATCCGACCCGACCCGACGCGACCCGAACCGACCCAACAAACTTGGGGAGCCCTAAATTTTCGCTATATATGTACACTCAACAAGTTCGAGCCGCCTTATCGCCAATAGCAACCAGAGCTCTCTTTGTGATCTCCCCACTCTCTTCATGTAAAATTTCGTATATTATTTATAAATTCCATTTCAAAATCTTTAATTTGATCTAATTCTTTTCAAAATGATTCTTTCATCCAGACCCCAATAGTTCCTCGCGAAGATGCAGAACGACGAGAACAAGTTGGTGGATCTCTACATCCCAAGGAAATGGTATATTTTTAGGGTTTTTATTGCTTTTTTTTTTTGGTCGAAGATTAGTGTTTTTTTTAAACATCAAAACCCTCAATTTTAGCGCAAAATGATATGAGTGGGAAATTTTCTTTGCAGCTCTGCAACAAATAGGCTTATCACTGCAAAGGACCACGCGTCGGTCCAAATAAACATTGGTCACGTCGACGAGAGCGGGGTCTACAATGGGCAGTTCACCACCTTCGCGTTCTCCGGCTTCATCCGCGCCCAGGTCCTAATTTTTTTTTTTTTGTTTCTAATTCGAACATTATGCATATATGCTGTAGAATTATTGAATTTATTGTTACTGTTTTTTGGGGGGTTTAGATTTCTGTGTTGGGAACACTGCGTGACCACGAGGTATGATATTGGACTGGGCCCATTGCCTTTGAAGGGGAATTCCTTTGGACCAATCTTAGTTATCTACGCATCATTCTCGCACCTCGACTAGACCATCAACCCCATTCTCACCACTTTTGAGCATTGTGTCCGATACAAGATATAACTCAACAATCTCCACCTTAGCTTGTGTCCGGGGTTTGGAAGACATTCTACAAGGAGATCCAGTATATTGTCATCTCGATCTATTGGACTCATAATTTGCAGTATCTGCCAATATCGATCCGATACGGCTGATATCGATACGGTTTGGCATGTCCCGATCCGATACCGACCGATACCCGATACCGATCGAGACCAACATTGTAGGTCCCTTTGTAGGTGCCTTTGTAGGTCAATTCGGCAAAAAAAAAAAATTTGAATGGTAAAAGCATGTAAAAAATGAAAACTTATATATCGTATGTAAACCAATTGGCAAGGTTGACAAGTGTTCCATTTAATTTCAAAACTACTAAGAAACAACACTGAAAATACTTAAAATTATGCCTAAATATATATAATATATTTTTTTAAAATGTTAATAATTTATTAATAATTATTTGATTTTTGATACAAAAAATTCCAATACTCCGATCCAAAACTGCCGATATTGTTGATACCGCCAATTCTAACACTCATAGGAATGGTCCGATGCTGATTCCGATACTGCGAACCTTGATTTGTCTACAAAGCTAAACTGTCACGTTCGCCTGTAAGAAATGTTCAAGTACATCGGCTTCACATGCCATAGTACATTGTGGTAATTGAAGAAAATATGGTATTTTACTTCAACATTCTCACAATGAGAATTCGGTAGTGATGTTGGGTATATTAATTATATTACAAATCCATATTTGAACTAGTACCTAGCATTGTAGGAATTGTTCTTTACTTTTATGTTTTATTGTATCACTGTCGTCACATCCATACCGCATGCTGCAGTCTTTGCTATCTGCTAATCAGCCTATAACATGCCGATGCTATCATAATTGGAAATCTTTATATGGTCGTTGGAGCATACGATTCAGCATGTTTTGGTGCCAGTCTAACCCACCATGATCCCTTTCCTCTGCTCTGGTTTGTTTGGGTTGGATGAGTGGGATGGGATGCACATTGTCCATGCCAAATAACCTAGTTTGTGCACTTCAATAAATTAGTGCACTTCAATGAACTATAATGTTTCATATCATACATTTGTATACTTTCATCCAAGCTGGACATCCAACAAAAACTGATTATTTCAGTATTAGGTTGATTCGGCTACATAGCCTCATAGTTACTAAGTGAGTACAACCTTTGAATCTTCTCTTTTAAAGTTACTGTTATTGATCTTTATTACCAATTCCCTGTTGAGAGCTTTATCTTAGTTGCTTTACATGCTATAGGGTATACATATGAACATCCTACTTTGTCGATATTATGGCTTGATGTGTTGATCTATGTTAGTGCCAGGGCACAATTTTTCGATGGAAAACTGAGAAGATGAAACAATTGTAAAAAACAATGTTTCAAATCAACACTTCAAGGAAGGTGATCCTGAATTACGAGAATCTAAAAAGATTTCGTAATCAACAACAATCGATCGTAGTACTTCTAAAAAGAAGATACAATCAGAATTACTGGCAGCAATGAAGAATGTGACTGACGAAAGATGGAAGATCTCCTGCTGGGGTGAATAATCACCGTTGCTCAAAGCTTTATTCGCCCTACACGAACAGCTTCCAGGAACCAGCAAGTTCGTCGGAGAACTTGGAACACTCCTGCTCTTCTGACTCCTCGAATGGACCCGAACTCCCGTGCAAAAGCAACGCTGGTGCGGCGCCTTTCCTCTCTCTCGAAGGCTGCTGGAATTCGCAAGCAAATTTCGATCAGAATAGTGTTAAAAAACACTTCTGAATTCTCTGTTTAGATGTGGGACTAAAATTCACTTTGAAAAAGACCAAAACCCAACAATCCCCCACATATCTCTATATATGAGTATAAGTGTTCCCCACAGTAACTATCCATCATGCATTAGGAGAGATGTCGCTGACGACTTGAATCTTTTCGCATGGTTCAAACAACAGACTATAATACAAGAATGGACTAAGCCTTGAATTCTGCATCATAGCTGAAATTCTTTCCACTCACATAATGTAGTTACATGTGTTTCTGGCTACACATTAAAGGTCCTGTGCCAGCCTGGTTTCAGTGTATAATTTTGGGCGTCTACAAGTTTACCATCAAGAGACGGCCTGATATCTCTTTGTCCATACACTATATGTGAGTTCATTATAAAGAGACATGGCATGAAGCGCTTTGCGCTTTCCTTGCGGTGCTACGCCGCTATGACATGGCTTAAAGCCGAGGCCTTACCCCGTACCGGGAACCTCATCGTAGTGTCATACTACTGTAGCATGAGGCAACCGCCTCTTTGTAGTGCCAAACTACCCAGCATGAAGCCTTAGGCTCTCTTGCGGTGTTACGCCACAACGACATGGCTTGCAAGGCCGAGGCTTTATCCCTAACCGGGTACCTCATCGTGGCGTCGTGCCACTGTAACATGAGGAACTCTTCCTCTTTGTAGTGCTGACTACACCCCTCTTTATTTTTAATATACAGCATTAGGCTAACTGCCTATTTGCGGTGCTACGCCGCTGTGACTTGGCCTGCAAAGCCGAGGCTTTATCCTATTCCTGGGCAGCATCCCACATATAGGAACCTCATTGTGGAGTCACCCTACTGTAGCATGGAGTTTCACTCCTTGTAGTGCTGCTCTGCCGTGCTTCCTGTAAAGCACACCAGGCATTCACTCTGCCTGAGAACTTATTAAGGCAATTAAGCCAACCTTCCCACATAAACCGTTTTTTCGCAGAAAATAACAGTAGACAACAATGGTTATAGGTTCGTAACCTCTCCATACCCAATAGAACATGTACCCACCGTTCCTGATATTCTTCCGATTAGTGGTCCTCCCTTGAACCAAAAGCTAGATGCCTAGTAGATTTCTCTTTGAACTATTAGCATAAAACTTTATGGTAAAATACAATAATACAATATCAGAATGCTTTCAAGCCCATTTTACAAGCTGTGTCATCGACCAGCTGGCGCTTGAGGCCCTTGGTGAACGGATCCGCCAGGTTCTCCTGACTTCGAACATCAATCACTGCAATAACACATCTCTTGATAAGATCGTGTATTGCTCTGTGCTTCAACCGCACAGTCCTCTTCTTCCCGTTGAAGAGGTCATTTGATGCCACCGCCGTAGTCGCCTGGTTGTCGCAGTATATCGGTATTGCCGGTATTTGTGCCCCAACCACTGGAAGACCATACATGAGCTCCCGAAGCCATTCTGCTTCCTCGGCTGCGGTATCAAGTGCAAAGAACTCAGATTCCATGGATGACCGCGAGAGCATAGTTTGCTTCTTCGACTTCCACGATATAGTAGCTCCACCCATTGTGAAAATGAATCCACCTGTGGACCTCTCGCTCTCCACCTCTGAGCACTAGCTGGCATCACTGAAGCCTTCCACTACCGGCGGATCTCCGCTGTAGTACAGTGCATATGTCCGAGTCTTCTTGAGATATCTCATAACCCGTTTCACAGCTTTCCAGTGTTCAACACATGGGTTGCTCGTGAAACGACTCAGCATTCCCACGGCGAAAGCTATGTCAGGCCTTGTGGCAGTAGTAGCTGTAACGTCCCAGAACCAGAATACTGGAGAGCGGGGGCATACATAGCCAGCTACGTATAATGAAATGGAATCCACCCCACTATACGGTCACGGCTGTCTAGATATATGAGGGTTTAACTACAATCCATCAGTCTCCTATGGTCAATAGTAAGCCTAATTGTCTCAATCTAAAGCAAGCAAGTAAAGTTACAAGATGTAAGATAACCAAATATACAATAATAAGGCGTCCCAAACATTACATATTCAGCTGATCATGAAGCTAGTCGTTGCAAAATGTGAGTACTAGCAAGAGTTTAGTCATACATGATCAACCCTAGGATCTGTCAATCATGTTATAGCCCGTAGGCAGACAATAATAAGGTATGCAATACGAGCTAACAGGTGCTCGCCGGCTAAACGCCTCAAAATAAATTTTTTTTACAATAGAGTGGGAGAGCAAAAATAAACCCACTCGTTGCCTTGGTCACACCTGATGGTCACCATCGGGCTGGAAAGTCGGTAGATCCTCTGAAGCTGCTTCGAAATTTGGCCACACAAAACCAGCTGGGTCAGATCCCAGAAAGAGCAAGTGCCACAAAGGAGGCTTCACTTAAGAACTAAAACCAACATATCAGAAAATATATTAAAGCAGTTAAAAGAACTTGAAGTAAAAGAATAACAACAATCATAATGGAGTACGAGGGAACCATTCAAGTAGCCATGTCACAACCCTTAAACCAAACAAGGACCGGGGTTGTAACCCTTCACCTGAATAGAACTCCGTCTTCAATCTTGTTGGTAAGGTAAAACATTACGAGCATGACGTGGGGTGTAATAAGACAATAAACGAAGAGAGGACTTAGAACTGCTCCGGAAGCCAGGTTACAATCCTTAAACCAAACAAGGACCGGGGTTGTAACCCTTCGTCTGAACAGAACTGATCCTCTGATCTTTATTGTTAAAAGTGACAATCATGCGGTCAAGCCTGCAATAATCGAGCACTGAAAACCATACCATACAATCGTTTCCGGCCAATCAGTGACTACGGCTTTCTACATTAGCTAACTAGGGTTTTCACATACATGCAGTGAGATGTTCCTCCAGCCACAAGCCCTGCAGCTAATCTAGGTTATCCAGGCGACTTGGGTTCATTAAGCAGTACCTCGATCTTTTCCATATACCAGTGAATCTAGACTTGTGTCCTACTCGTCGGCAGGCTGCAAGTCCACAATGGTGGCCGGGATATCGGGATCGCCTGTAGCTGGAAAAAATCTCTCATGACTACTGAATTATTCTAGTTATTAGCCTTAGCCATTTACAGTAGGTACCCCTGACCGTGGGACTCCGGGATCCCTGTCCTAGACATGATACAAACACTACCGGTTCAATTGTACAAACACAATCACCCACGATGTCCAGGCCATCACAACAGCCTTCAAAATATAAATATATATATCATGTCATGTCCACTGTCAGGAGTGCGCCACTTCGGGCCACTATCATGTTATGTCAAAAGTGCACCACAACGGGTCACCATCGTGTCAGGGAGCAATTAATTTGGCACAGCACACATTTAGTAATTAAATATTAGAAGGGACGAGGGCTGTGGGGGACTCATGCGGCTCGGAAAAATTTTCATGCGGCCAGCAGTCACTTGGCCATATGCGGTTGAGCAAAAAATATATAAGCATGTTAAATATAAGCATGCATGCTTGCAGGCAATTTGCATTAAATATATTAAATAATGAATATTCTATTGCATGTACAGTAGCTAGCCGTATGTACAGTAGCTAGCCGCATGCCACATGTACAGTAGCTAGCCGCATGCCACTTTAATGCATATTCAATCACTGCACATGTACAGTAGCTAGCCGCATGCCACTTTAATGCATATCTTGATGCACGCATTAATTAATGAATATTCTATTGCATGCCTCTTTAATGCATAATCCAATGCATGCATTAATTTAATATATTTGCTAAAGAATGCATTAATACATGCAAGCATGCAAATGCACTAGCCTGTGTATTTTTTGCTTGGAATACCAAGCCAGCCGCATATGCCTTGGTAATGCATTACTTTAATGCATTGTTGTCACATTCTTAATGCATTGTTAATGCATTTGTCATTACATATTTTAATGCATTGATTAATGCATTTTGGAATAAGCTAGCCGCATAGCTCCTTAAGGCTTTAATATTTAATGCCTGCCTAATACATTACTTAAATGCTTTAATGCATTTAAGGCTTTAATATTTTAATATTTAATGCTTTAAGGCCTTTCTTTGGCACCAGCCGCATAGCCTTTCCCTAATGCATTTAATGCATATTAATGCATTTCCTTAGTACATTTCCTTAATGCATTTATTACTGCATTCTTTTGGCACCAGCCGCATAGGACTTAAGAATCATTGCTGGCCGCATGCTAAATAGTGAGCCGCATATGGGGAACGAAATCAGCCGCGTGCATGCTAGCATACATTTAATATATATTAATATATTATATAGTATTCTTAAGTCCTATGCGGTTGGTTCCAAAAGAATGCAGTAATAAATGCATTAAGAAAATGCATTAATATACATTAAATGCATTAGGGAAAGGCTATGCGGCTGGTGCCAAAGAAAGGCTTTAAAGCATTAAATATTAAAATATTAAAGCCTTAAATGCATTAAAGCATTTAAGTAATGCATTAGGCAGGCATTAAATATTAAAGCCTTAAGGAGCTATGCGGCTGGCTTATTCCAAAATGCATTAATCAATGCATTAAAGCATGTAATGACAAATGCATTAACAATGCATTAAGAATGTGACAACAATGCATTAAAGTAATGCATTACCAAGTCATATGCGCCTGACTTGGTATTCCAAACAAAAAAATACACAGGCTAGTGCATTTGCATGCTTGCATGTGTTAATACATTCTTTAGCAAATATATTAAATTAATGCATGCATTGGATTATGCATTAAAGAGGCATGCAATAGAATATTCATTAATTAATGCGTGCATCAGGATATGCATTAAAGTAGCATGCGGCTAGCTACTGTACATGTGCATGCAAGCAAAGTTTGCTAACCCATGCATTAAATAATGCATTTAGAGAACACATGCCTTAATAATTAACATGCAAGCAAGCTTGCCAGCACATGTATTAAATAATGCATATGCGGCTCACTTGGCAGTTGCATGCGGCCAAGTGCTGAAAATGCCCATGCGGCTCAGCAATTTTTCGTAGGTCAAATTTGGACCAAACGAAATTCTCTGCAACATGGGGCCATCAACTAGCAAAAATATGCAAGTTTGATAGATCAAAACACCTGGAAACCAAAAATACCACAAAGCTAGATTTACAAGAATTTAACCATGGAAATGAAAAATGCCAAGTACTAAAGTGGGTTAGAAACACATGAGGAAGACAATGGAACAATAAAAATGAACTTCCTCCATGAAGCAAGGTGCACTTGCCTAAACCTTCCACTCTCTCGGGTTGGTGGAGAAGTAATGGTGGGGAAGAAGAAGAGTTAATGAGGAGAGAGAATTGTGTGGTGGGATATTTAATGAAGGTGGTGGTAGGTGGGAGTGGTTTGGTTCACATAAAATCAAGCAAAAACCGAACCATGCAAAACCAAGCCGAACCAAGTGAAGTCGGGCCGAACAAAAAAAAAGAGACATGCAATACGGGTCTAAATACGTACTCGTACACCAAAATACGTAATACAAAAAAAAAGGTCATTACAGTAGCATACATCAAACTCCCGATTACGCTTGCATACTCCAGCTGCCTGATGCTTTCTCCTGAATTAGGCTTCAGTTTCAGATCACACCTGTATGGCGTATCGATCCCTGGAAGATCCCGATACCCATAACGAGTGATCATTTTTTCAATATAATGAGACTGTGACAGCGCTAGTCCAGTGTCTGTTCGGATGATCTTGATCCCTAAGATCACATCAGCTTCCCCCAAGTCCTTCATACTGAACTTGCTCGAGATGAATTTCTTTGTCTCCGAGTGTCACGCCCCAGAACCAGAATACTGGAGAGCGGGGGCAGACACAGCCAGCTACGTATATTGAAATAGAATACATCTCAACTATACGGTCACGGCTGTCTAGATATGAGGGTTTACTACAAGCCAGCAGTCTCTTAAGGTCAAGCCTATTGTCTCAATCTCAAGCAATTAACAGAGTTACAAGATATTAGAGCATCAAATATATATATATAAGGCGTCCCAAATACTACATATTGGATGATCATGAAGCTAGTCGTACAAAAATGATAGGACTAGCAAGAGTTCAGTCATACATGATCAACCCTAGGATTTTGTTAATCATGTTTACAGCCCGTAGGCAGACAGTAAGTAAATGTGCATCGAGCTAACAGGTGCTCGTCGGCTAAACGCCTCAAAAGAATAAATTTACATATAAGTGGGTGAAACAAAAAGGAAAACCCACTCTTGGCCCGGGTTCCGTCTAGTTGTCACCATTGGGCTGGAAGCTTGGTAGATCCTCGGGAGCTGCTCCGAAATCTGGCCACACAAAACCAGCTGGGTCAAACCCCAGAAAGAGCAAGTGCCACAAAGGAGGCCACAAATAAGAACAAAAGCCAGCATATCAGAACATAAAGAATAAAAGAAGATACAAATAGTAAGGTACACAGGGCGATAAACGACTAGGGACGTGGAACCATTCCGGGAGCCAGGTTACAATCCTTAAACCAAACAAGGACCGGGATTGTACCCCTTCGCCTGAATAGCTCACTGTCTCTACCCATTTATCGTTAGAGATAAGTAAAACAAACATGCTCAGGAGATAGCAGGTACTGGAGCTAGACAAGACTTAGACAAGGCTGTACACCATCCATTCACAATCGGCCAAGCAAGTACTACGGCTTACTACTTTAACTAACTAGGGTTATCACAAGCCTTAATTACTAACAAGATGCAAGTGAGAAACTCCCAGTCCCAAGCCCTGCAGACCATCCAGTTATCCTTCCGCGGGTTGAGAGTTATAGGTGGGTACATTGCCCGGGAGACAAATGTACCCTTAGGTGACTTAGAGGGTGCAACACATGACAGTGTGCTGGAAATGTGCTCTACTCGTCGGCAAGCTACAAATCCATTAAAGCGCCCAGATAACGAGATTGCCTGTGACTGGGAACTCTCCATGTTCTAGTTTGATCTAATAATTAGCCTAATCCAATTTAGCGCGAGTCCCTGGCCGTGGTACCCAGGAAGTCACGTCCTAGACATGATGCAAGACAAGACAAGTGATTTGCACAGAGCAACAAGTAGTACACCCACGGTGTCAAGACAAGTCAAGTTACATGCTATCAGGGCAAGTCAAGTCATGTCAAGTCAGGAGTGCGCCTCCGCGGGCCACTTTCAAGTCGAGCCGAGTTATCAAGTTACAGGTTCAAGCTACCAAGTTACGAAGTTATACGCCAAGTTATTAACAAGATAGGAGAAAAACTAGCCGCAAGCCAAATCATGTCAAATCATAGAAAATCGTGTCAAGACGTGTTAGACCAAGTCAAGTCGTGTGGTGGACAAGAAAATCTCAGAAAACAAAATTTAGCCAGAAACCAAGGACCAAGGTCCACCAGAGCACAGGGTGTGCTGGGCTAAAGGCGACCCAAGGGGGGCGCCGGGCAAGGCTCGGGCTAGGGTGCGCGAGCGGTGTCAAGAGACGCGCTCGAGGAACAACCGCAACACACCAAAGGCGCGAGCGGGGGCAACGCGGAGCCAGAACGCGCGAGGGCGCGTCCGACGAGGCGCGCGGGGCGCAACGCAGCGGAGTGCGCGCGGGAGGGCGCGCGGGAGGGCGCGGCACGGAGTGCGCGCGCAAGGGCGCAGCGCAGCGGAGTGCGCGCGGGAGGGTGCGGCACGGAGTGCGCGCGCAAGGGCGCAGCGCAGCGGAGTGCGCGCGGGAGGGCGCGGCACGGAGTGCGCGCGGGAGGGCGCGGCACGGAGTGCGCGCGGGAGGGCGCGGCACGGAGTGCGCGCGGGAGGGCGCGGCACGGAGTGCGCACGGGAGGGCGCGGCACGGAGTGCGCGCGGGAGGGAGCAGCGCAGCGGAGTGCGCGCGGGAGGGAGCAGCGCAGCGGAGTGCGCGCGCAAGGGCGCAGCGCAGCGGAGTGCGCGCGGGAGGGCGCGCCAGCACGGCGGCGCGCACGCGCAACGGCGCGGCGCGGGCACGGGTCCGGGTGGCCTTCTTCTTCTCCAAGTTGGCTGAGAAGAACACTAACAATGGGTTCCAAAGTTCAAAATCTCACAACTTTGCCAATAAAACTCCAAATTCGGATTTTCAAAGTTCTAACTTGGGTGAAATTTGATTCTCTACAACATAGAGGCATCAAAACCCACCAAAACCAACTCAAAATAGATCAAAACCACTAATTTCCGAAAAATGGGAAAAAGTTAGATCTAGAACAGATGAAGCTTCAAAACACAAAACATCAAGACCTAAGGTTGTTCAAAACCATCTCCTTAAGCTAATGGACAAATAATATTGGGTCCTTATGTAGTGGCAAGGAGCACTTGCCTATGGTGTGGTGTTGTGTGGAAGAAGGAAGAAGAAGAAGAAAATTAATGGAGAGTAAAGAGAGGAGAGAAAGTTAGGTGGGGATATAATGAGGGTGGTTGTGGTGGAAATGAGGGAGAAGTGTAGGTTAAGGTGTTCCACTACATATTAAACCAACCAACTAAACCAAACCAATTAAAACCAAGCCGAACCAAAACCCGAAATACGAGAGAACCCAAAATTCTGCAAGTCGAGAAAATAATAAAAAAAATACAAGCCAAAATCCAACTACGAGCATAAATACGAAATACGGAAAATGAGGGTGACAACTCTACCCACCTTCAAAGAATTCCGTCCTCGGAATTTAATCAAGGAGCTAGAGATTGCCACGACAAGCCATACTAAGCACAGACAAGCTACGCTAAGCAGTTCAATCATACAATCATACAATGCAAGCAAGGAAGGGAAAGCGTAAGGCATAAGAAAGACATTATACCTCACGAGTCAAACAGGTAGGGATATCGCGATCGGATGTCGTCCTCACGCTCCCACGTTGACTCACCTAGAGAGTGATGACCCCAAGCAACACGGACTAAGTTAATAGTCTTGTTCTTGAGCGTCTTTTCTCTCCGGTCCAATATAGACACGTGCCTCTCCTCATACGAAAGGTTGGTACCAACAACCAATTCCGAATGATCTAGGATATGGCTCGGGTCCGGGATGTACCGTCTTAATTGGGATACATGGAATACATCATGTACCTCACTTAGCGACGGCGGAAGAGCGAGACGATAGGACACATCACCTACTCGCTCTAGAATATCGAACGGCCCTATATACCTAGGACTAAGCTTTCCCCGTACGCCAAAACGAATGACGCCACGGGTAGGCGAGAACCTAAGGAATACATGGTCGCCGACAGCAAATTCTAAGGGACGCCGATGAGCATCGGCCCAATGGCGCTGGCGATCCTGAGTAACTCGGAGGTGCTCTCTGACTTTCCTGACCACTTCTACCGTCTGAGAAATCAGTTCTGGACCGAGCATCTGCCTCTCTCCGACATCGTCCCATACTAACGGGGATCTGCACTTCCTGCCATACAAAGCCTCGATGGGTGCCATCTGGATACTGGCCTGGAAACTATTGTTGTACGAGAACTCCACCAGGTGCAGGTAATCCTCCCACGAACCACCGAAGTCAAGGGTACATGACCGCAACATATCTTCGAGAGTTTGTATAGTGCGCTCTGACTGCCCATCTGTCTGCGGATGATACGCTGAGCTGAACTTGAGACGAGTCCCCAAACTTTGATGAAGACTGCGCCAGAAGTACGATGTGAATCTCGTATCCCTGTCTGATACTATGCTGACTGGCACTCCGTGAAGTCTGACGATCTGCCTGAGATACATCTCTGCTAGCTGTGCCGTCGACTGTCCAACTCTAAACGGAAGAAAGTGTGCCACCTTGGTAAGCCTGTCCACAATGACCCAAATAGCATCTCTGCCTGCCGGAGATCTGGGTAACCCAGTCACGAAATCCATGGTTATGTGTTCCCATTTCCATTCTGGGATCGGTAAAGGTTGAAGAAGTCCAGCTGGCCTCTGATGTTCAGCCTTGACCTGTTGGCAAACCAAACATCGAGAGACATACCGGGCTATCTCTCTCTTCATACCATTCCACCAAAAGTGTTGACGAATATCTCTGTACATCTTCGTGCTGCCTGGGTGGATGGAATACTGCGAACTGTGAGCCTCTGCCATGACTTCCTGTCTGATATCTCCACTGGGTACACAAAGACGCGTGCCGTGTCGAAGTGTACCATCCTCATGAATACATAACTCTGGCCTTCTCCCTGTCTCACACTCTGCTCTGAGCCGCTGAATCTTGGAATCTGTTAACTGTGCTGTCCGGATCCTCTCAACTATGGTGGACTGAATCTGTAGGCTGGCCATCAAGGCCACATTGGAAGGAAGAATCACTTCAATTCCCATCTTCTGAAGATCTGACAATAACTCTGGTTGCGCCGTCAGGAAATAAACTCCGGCTCTCCGGCTCAACGCATCTGCTACAACGTTGGCCTTCCCTGGATGATACTGCAAATCTACATCGTAGTCCACCAGTAGCTCGAGCCATCTTCTCTGCCGCATATTAAGATCCTTCTGGGTGAAAACATACTTCAGGCTCTTATGATCAGTAAATATCTCTACTCTGTCTCCGTACAAGTAGTGCCTCCACAACTTAAGTGCAAACACTACTGCTGCAAGCTCCAAGTCGTGGGTCGGGTAATTCTTCTTATGATCACGGAGTTGACGTGACGCATAAGCGATTACCTTCCCATGCTGCATCAAAACACATCCCAATCCTCTGCCTGAAGCGTCGCAATAAACTGTGAATCCTCCGGTCCCATCTGGAAGGGTGAGAATGGGAGCCGTTATCAAACCTTGCTTCAACTTCTCAAATGATTCCTGACATTCTGCTGTCCATACAAATGGCACATCCTTGCGGGTCAACTGAGTCATCGGCGCTGAAATCCTTGCGAAATCAGAGACGAATCGCCGGTAGTAGCCGGCCAATCCAAGAAAGCTGCGAACTTCTGCCACTGAGCTGGGTACTGGCCATGCCTCGATAGCCACAATCTTCTGGGGATCCACTTCCACTCCTCCTCGAGTAATGATGTGACCCAAGTACGAAATGCGATCGAGCCAGAACTCGCATTTACTGAACTTGGCGTACAACTGGTGCTCTCTGAGAATCTGAAGAACCACACGGAGATGCTGCTCATGCTCCGCTTCACTCTTGCTGTAGACCAGGATGTCATCAAGGAACACTATCACAAACTGGTCCAAGTAAGGCATGAAAATACGGTTCATGAGGTCCATGAACACTGCCGGCGCATTGGTCGCTCCAAAGGGCATAACTAGAAACTCCCAATGCCCGTACCTCGATCTGAACGCCGTCTTTGGGATGTCCTGCTCTCTAACTCTGATCTGGTGGTATCCTGACCGCAAGTCTATCTTCGAGAAAACTGAAGCCCCTTTGAGTTGATCAAACAAATCATCTATCCTCGGGAGAGGGTATCTGTTCTTGATTGTCACTGAGTTCAAGGTACGATAATCAACACATAGCCTGGACGTACCATCCTTCTTTTTCACAAGAAGCATCGGGGCTCCCCAAGGCGATCCACTAGCACGAATGAATCCCTTGGTTCTAAGTTCTTCAATCATCTTGTACAAAATCTCCAACTCTGAAGGCGCCATTCTGTAGACTCGCTCTGATACTGGTGCTGTCCCGGGAATCAAGTCGATGGTGAACTCGATCTCCCGCTCTGGTGGCATTCCTGGAAGTTCCTCTGGGAAGACATCTGGAAACTCTTCAACTATCCGGGGCAACTGCACTGCTGCTACTGCCATCCGCAATACTGGAGGAGATGGCTCTACTGTGCCTCTGGAAAATGAAAACTCTGGCTCTCCGGGGTTACTAAAGACAACTCTGCCAATATGGCAGTCTATCCTAGCATAATGGTTCCTCAACCAATCCATGCCTAGGACTACATCATAGTCTGCCATAGGGAACTCTATGAGCCTAGCGGGGAACTCTCTACCGCTAACTACGATCCGACACGAGGAAAACACTCGATCTACTCCCACAAGACCATTACCAGTAAGTATATTGAGCCTCACTGATAATGACTCGGGCTCCAATCCTATCCGTGTCGCGAATCGTGCAGACATGAATGAATGCGATGCACCAGAATCAAATAATACAGATGCTGGTAAGGTGTTGACGAGAATAGTACCTGCCACTACCTCACCTGGTGCAACTTCTCCTTCCATGGTCATCATCATAGCCTGACCTCTAGCTGCGGGTCCCCTCTGCTGGAAACCCCTCTGTCGGTTCTGTGCTGGAGCCTGGGTGAACTGCTGCTGGTTCTGCTGCTGAAAGGCCTGGGCCTGGGGCGCCAATGGCCTCGGCTGCTGCTGCTGGACTGGAACTGGGGCTGGTCCTCTCACCGAAGAACTAGAAAGATTGAATGATGATGGACCTCCCCTATTCGGGCAGGTCCCTATATGGTGGTCTGCTCCTCCACAAGCCAAGCACAATCCCTGTGCCCTACGACACTCTGCCACTACATGGCCCGGCTTCCCGCAATGAGAACATCCCACTGCGGAAGACTGCTTCTGCTTCTGCTGCTGCGGGTGCGTCGGGGTCGAATGCTGAACCGACGTCACTGAGGCTGCCTGCCTCGGAGTTCCAATAGTTATACCCCTAGTTGCCGGGGCTGGAGCTGAAGATTGGTGCATCTGGTTGTGGGACCGCTTCCTGCCTCCGGTCCTGTCCACAATTCTCCGCGAGGTATACTCATGCCTCCTTGCTGCCTTCAATACTGCATCGAACGTCTGGTGCTCGAACTGCTCCACAGCCAATAATATCTCTAAGTGCAGCCCTTGCTGGAATCGCTGAGCCCTATCGAACTCGGTTGCCACCAAGGTGGGGGCGAACCTACTCAGCCTAGAAAACTCGGTCGCATAGCCATCGACCGTCCGGCCTCCTTGCTTCAAGTTGGTGAATCTGGTCTGCAGGTCGTACCGTGCCACCGCATCGAAGTACTTCGTCTGGAACCTCTCTCTGAACGTCGCCCAAGTGACTGGTGCTGCTAATCCCATGGCCTGAGCTGCCCACCAATCGCGAGCCAAGTCTAACAACTGTAGGCGTACCACCGCCACCTTCTCATTCTCAGGTGTCCTAGCTGCTTCTAGAACCACCTCGGTATCCTGTAGCCAAGCGTCCGCGGCAATCGCATCTTCACTGCCGTCAAAGAAGGGAGGGTTCAAACGCTTGAAACTGTTGGCCGCCTGATTTCCTTGGGGACCTCCTCGGTTTAGTGCATCATGAACTTCCTGGTGCAAGGCGTCGCCTCGACGATCTTGGGATGCAAGCAGTTCTCTGATAAGCCCTACCAAAGGCCCCTCATCCTGCCTAGCTGGTTGAACGGGCGGAGCTGCCTGAACAGGAGGTTCTGAGCCTCCGGGAAGCATAACTCGGGAGGCTACTCCAGAGTGCTGAGCTTGATCTTCCTGGCGCTGGGGCGCTTGTCGAGCTTCCTCTGGCTGGTTGGCAGGTCCGGGAGTAATGCCGCTGAAGAAGACGACATAGGGAACAATAAGGAAAGGACCAGGACAGATCAATGATACAAGCAATGTGATCAGGTCGAGATTCTCAGGGATTTGAAGATACGAGCAGAGATCAAGGGCGAAGATTGATTGAGACATCTATTCGGTAAACCCTCACATTTCTTGATTGACAAGACCTGCGTGGGCCACCACTTAAACCGTGTCACGCCCCAGAACCAGAATACTGGAGAGCGGGGGCAGACACAGCCAGCTACGTATATTGAAATAGAATACATCTCAACTATACGGTCACGGCTGTCTAGATATGAGGGTTTACTACAAGCCAGCAGTCTCTTAAGGTCAAGCCTATTGTCTCAATCTCAAGCAATTAACAGAGTTACAAGATATTAGAGCATCAAATATATATATATAAGGCGTCCCAAATACTACATATTGGATGATCATGAAGCTAGTCGTACAAAAATGATAGGACTAGCAAGAGTTCAGTCATACATGATCAACCCTAGGATTTTGTTAATCATGTTTACAGCCCGTAGGCAGACAGTAAGTAAATGTGCATCGAGCTAACAGGTGCTCGTCGGCTAAACGCCTCAAAAGAATAAATTTACATATAAGTGGGTGAAACAAAAAGGAAAACCCACTCTTGGCCCGGGTTCCGTCTAGTTGTCACCATTGGGCTGGAAGCTTGGTAGATCCTCGGGAGCTGCTCCGAAATCTGGCCACACAAAACCAGCTGGGTCAAACCCCAGAAAGAGCAAGTGCCACAAAGGAGGCCACAAATAAGAACAAAAGCCAGCATATCAGAACATAAAGAATAAAAGAAGATACAAATAGTAAGGTACACAGGGCGATAAACGACTAGGGACGTGGAACCATTCCGGGAGCCAGGTTACAATCCTTAAACCAAACAAGGACCGGGATTGTACCCCTTCGCCTGAATAGCTCACTGTCTCTACCCATTTATCGTTAGAGATAAGTAAAACAAACATGCTCAGGAGATAGCAGGTACTGGAGCTAGACAAGACTTAGACAAGGCTGGACACCATCCATTCACAATCGGCCAAGCAAGTACTACGGCTTACTACTTTAACTAACTAGGGTTATCACAAGCCTTAATTACTAACAAGATGCAAGTGAGAAACTCCCAGTCCCAAGCCCTGCAGACCATCCAGTTATCCTTCCGCGGGTTGAGAGTTATAGGTGGGTACATTGCCCGGGAGACAAATGTACCCTTAGGTGACTTAGAGGGTGCAACACATGACAGTGTGCTGGAAATGTGCTCTACTCGTCGGCAAGCTACAAATCCATTAAAGCGCCCAGATAACGAGATTGCCTGTGACTGGGAACTCTCCATGTTCTAGTTTGGTCTAATAATTAGCCTAATCCAATTTAGCGCGAGTCCCTGGCCGTGGTACCCAGGAAGTCACGTCCTAGACATGATGCAAGACAAGACAAGTGATTTGCACAGAGCAACAAGTAGTACACCCACGGTGTCAAGACAAGTCAAGTTACATGCTATCAGGGCAAGTCAAGTCATGTCAAGTCAGGAGTGCGCCTCCGCGGGCCACTTTCAAGTCGAGCCGAGTTATCAAGTTACAGGTTCAAGCTACCAAGTTACGAAGTTATACGCCAAGTTATTAACAAGATAGGAGAAAAACTAGCCGCAAGCCAAATCATGTCAAATCATAGAAAATCGTGTCAAGACGTGTTAGACCAAGTCAAGTCGTGTGGTGGACAAGAAAATCTCATAAAACAAAATTTAGCCAGAAACCAAGGACCAAGGTCCACCAGAGCACAGGGTGTGCTGGGCTAAAGGCGACCCAAGGGGGGCGCCGGGCAAGGCTCGGGCTAGGGTGCGCGAGCGGTGTCAAGAGACGCGCTCGAGGAACAACCGCAACACACCAAAGGCGCGAGCGGGGGCAACGCGGAGCCAGAACGCGCGAGGGCGCGTCCGACGAGGCGCGCGGGGCGCAACGCAGCGGAGTGCGCGCGGGAGGGCGCGGCGCAGCGGAGGGCGCGCGGGAGGGCGCGGCACGGAGTGCGCGCGCAAGGGCGCAGCGCAGCGGAGTGCGCACGGGAGGGCGCGGCACGGAGTGCGCGCGGGAGGGAGCAGCGCAGCGGAGTGCGCGCGGGAGGGAGCAGCGCAGCGGAGTGCGCGCGCAAGGGGGCAGCGCAGCGGAGTGCGCGCGCAAGGGCGCAGCGCAGCGGAGTGCGCGCGGGAGGGCGCGCCAGCACGGCGGCGCGCACGCGCAACGGCGCGGCGCGGGCACGGGTGGCCTTCTTCTTCTCCAAGTTGGCTGAGAAGAACACTAACAATGGGTTCCAAAGTTCAAAATCTCACAACTTTGCCAATAAAACTCCAAATTCGGATTTTCAAAGTTCTAACTTGGGTGAAATTTGATTCTCTACAACATAGAGGCATCAAAACCCACCAAAACCAACTCAAAATAGATCAAAACCACTAATTTCCGAAAAATGGGAAAAAGTTAGATCTAGAACAGATGAAGCTTCAAAACACAAAACATCAAGACCTAAGGTTGTTCAAAACCATCTCCTTAAGCTAATGGACAAATAATATTGGGTCCTTATGTAGTGGCAAGGAGCACTTGCCTATGGTGTGGTGTTGTGTGGAAGAAGGAAGAAGAAGAAGAAAATTAATGGAGAGTAAAGAGGAGAGAGAAAGTTAGGTGGGGATATAATGAGGGTGGTTGTGGTGGAAATGAGGGAGAAGTGTAGGTTAAGGTGTTCCACTACATATTAAACCAACCAACTAAACCAAACCAATTAAAACCAAGCCGAACCAAAACCCGAAATACGAGAGAACCCAAAATTCTGCAAGTCGAGAAAATAATAAAAAAAAATACAAGCCAAAATCCAACTACGAGCATAAATACGAAATACGGAAAATGAGGGTGACACCGTGACACAACCTATATCCATACCTAGGATAAGCATGTCGTCTACGTACAGACAAACGATCACACCTCTTCCATCAGTGAACTTCGTGTAAACACACTTGTCCGTCTCGCTGACCATGTAGCCATTTGACCTTATAACTTTGTCAAATTTCTCATGCCACATCTTGGGAGCCTGTTTAAGACCGTACAAAGATTTTACCAACTTGCAGACTTTGTCTTCAAGACCCTTGACGACAAATCCCTCTGCTGTTGCATATAAATCTCTTCGGTCAGCTCGCCATTTAGGAAAGCCGTTTTCACATCCATCTGATGTATCACCATCTTATGTATTGCTGCGAGAGCAATCAACATTCTGATGGTGGTCATCCGGACTACTGGAACATACGTGTCAAAGTAGTCAATTCCCTGCTTCTGAGAAAACCCCTTGGCTACCAACCTAGCCTTGAACTTGTCAATAGTTCCGTCTGCTTTCATCTTCTTCTTGAAGATCCATTTGCATCCGATGGGTTTCGCTCCTTCAGGAAGATCAACCAACACCCAAGTGTTATTTGAGGTGATGGAATCAATTTCATTGTCAATCGCCTCCTTCCAGAAAATCGCGTCTCTGGCCTTAATCGCCTCATCATAGGTAAGCGGATCAGCTTCCACATGATAGGTGACAAAGTCACTTCCGAAGTCCTTAGGCCTCCTCACTCGCTTCGTTGACGGCTCAGCGAGATCTGGTTCAACCGTTGTTTCAACAACATCTTCTTGGACCACATCTTCATTGAAGACCTGCGCACCCTCATTATTCTCCGGAACATCCGCAAGAACAATATTCTTGTGCCTTGCAAATTTGTCTTCAAAATATTCTGCGTCGCGAGATTCAATGATATGATTTGACTCAATATCAAGAAATCTTCGAGCATCACTCTTCTCGGCATACCCCAAGAAGATCGTCTTAGTAGTCCTTGTCCCAAGCTTCTGAATCTTCAGATCTGGAAGTTTGACATATGCCAGACACACCCACACTCGAATGGCATTCAAGTTAGGTCTGACTTTGAACCAGAGTTCATGAGGAGTAATGTCAGAAGTTGCATGAGGCACCCTATTCAGAATAAAAGTGGCCGTCAGTGCAGCTTCTTCCCAGTAGCACTTAGGAAGGCCAGCAGTCAACAACATTGAGTTAATCATTTCTGTTAACGTTCCGTTCTTCCTTTTTGCTACTCCGTTTGATTGAGGAGAGTACGGAGCCGTAGTCTCATTGACAATTTCATGTTCTTTGCAGAACGATGCAAATTCATGAGACCTGTACTCCCCACCTCGATCACTTCTTATTCTTTTGAGTTGTTGTCCAGTCTGCCGCTCAGCTTCGGCTCTGAACTCCTTGAACTTCTCGAATGCTTCGTCTTTAGCCTTCAGCAAGTAGACGAACGCATACTTTGAGAAGTCATCGATGAAGGTTATGAAATACTTCATCCCGGTCTTTGTAGAGAACTGTTTGAAGTCACAGATATCGGAGTGTACCAACTCCAGAAGATCTGTACTTCGATTAACCCGAGGAAAGGGTTTCCTTGTGATCTTTGTTTGAGCACAAACTTCACATTTCTCTACCTTACCTCCACACTTGGAGCTAAGTCCTAGACTAGACATTCTGTTTATTCGTTTACAATGAACATGTCCTAGCCTATTATGGCACAACTCAAGAGTATAAGCAGGAGTGATTTCATTAATCACATTAATTACATTGGACTGATTTACAAGCTGAATTTTGAACATTCCTTCGGTATAATAAGCTTTTTCGAAATATGTTCCCTTGATAGACATCACCATCTGGCCAGCATTGATGTCCATCCTGAGACCTGCATTGCAGAGTAGGCCTCCTGAGATCAGGTTCTTGGCGATAGCAGGTACGTGCTTCACGCCTTGAAGCGTCAGAGACTTCCCCGAAGTCAGCTTCAACACCATCGTCCCGATCCCGAGCACTTCAGCTTGTGCCTGGTTCGCCATCATAACCACTTCCGAAGTAGGTGTGTAGGTGGTGAACCACTCCTTACTGGAGCAGACATGGCAGGAGGCTCCAGTGTCTACCCCCAAGTCAGAGTCAGTCCTTACCGCATCAACCTGCGCAATCATAGCAACAACGTCAGTGATCATAGATACCTTACTAGGCTCTCCTTGCTCTGATTGCTTGGTCTTTGCTTTGCATTCATTCTTGAAGTGGCCCTTCTTGCCACACTTGAAACAAGACATCTGAGACTCTGCCTTCTTTCGCTTGAAGGAAGTCCCCTTCACGTTCAGATTGTTAGGGTCCTTCTTCTTGCTGTGGGAAGCCGCCTGCTTTCCCCTTGGTTCCTTGGTATGAACCAGATTGGCGTTAGCTAATTGCTTGGACAGTGCATCCACCTTCAGTTGAGCCCGCATCTGGTCCTCAACATAGATTTCCTGCAAGAGATCTTCAAGGCTGATCTCAAGCTTCTTCCTATGCATATTTGCATAGAACTTACTCCACCCAGCGGGGAGCTTTGAGACAATCCCTCCAACAACAAACTTGTCGGGGAGGGGCATCGTCTCGTCTTCCAACTTTTGTCGCAGCTTCAACAATTCTTTTACCTGCGGCAGCATGAACTTCTTGTACTCAAAGAGCCATTTGTGATATTTTTCAACCACAAATATCTTGCTCCTGTTCTTGTCTTTTTCGTACAGTTTCTCCAGAGACTCCCATATATCTCTGGCAATTGTCTTCTTACTGTAGGATTCTGCTAGGGAATCCTCCGTAGCATTCAGGATAAGCAGCCTGCAAATGCTATTCTCTCTTCTCCACTTGGCCTGAAGTTTAGTAGCCGCAGTGATTGCGGCAGCAGACCCAGTATCTGGAACGGTAGATTCCTCTTCAATAAGCACGTGATCAACGTCTCTGAGTTGAAGAGTGAGATAAACCTTCATCTTCCAGACTTGATAATGCTCTCCATCAAACTTTTCTAACATACATAAGTCAGTATTGAGGAGTGAAGCATTAACGTTTTCCATCGTAGCAATAAAGCTTTGAGATTGTTATTGTCGGGGCACAATTTTTCGATGAAAAACTTGAGAATATGAAACGATTGTAAATACAATGTTTCAAATCAACACTTCAAGGAAGGTGATCCTGAATTACGAGAATCTAAAAAGATTTCGTAATCAACAGCAATCGATCGTAGTACTTCTAAAAAGAAAATACAATCAGAATTACTGGCAGCAATGAAGAATGTGACTGGCGAAAGATGGAAGATTTTCTGCTGGGGTGAATAATCACCGTTGCTCAAAGCTTTATTCGTCCTACACGAACAGCTTCCAGGAACCAGCAAGTTCGTCGGAGAACTTGGAACACTCATGCTCTTCTGACTCCTCGAATGGACACGAACTCCCATGCAAAAACAACGCTGGTGCGGCGCCTTTCCTCTCTCTCGAAGGCTGCTGGAATTCGCAAGCAAATTCCGATCAGAATAGTGTTAAAAAATACTTCTGAATTCTCTGTTTACTTGTGCTAAAAAATACTTCGTAAACTTTCTGTGGTGGCTTCTCTTACTTGTATATCACTCGCCTTGAGAGAGAGAGGATGTCTTATATAGGTCATGCAGCAACTGCTCGGTTGCCACAAAGTTAGGGACGTGGTAAAAACCACCCCGAACATGTAGCAACCGTCCAGAACGTGCAAACGCACGTTCTGCTGCAAGTTGCGCCAACTGCGCGCACCTTGCGCTCCTTGCACTCCGCGCACTGAGCCACTTGCGCCAACCTGCGCGACTGCGCGCACTGCGCCACTGCGCAACCTGCGCGACCTGCGCCACCTTGCGCCACTCGCGCAACTAAAGCGCACTATGCGCCTAGCGACGATGCTGACGTGCTAAGCTAATATATAGAGATACAAGTCTTTTGGTCTAGCCGATGTGGGACTAAAAATCTCTTTGAAAAAGACCAAAAACCCAACAATCTATTATGCTAATTCAACGATATGTACTATTTTCAATTAATTTGATACTGTTTAGGTGTAAGGCAATCCTAAATACTGTCTATACCTTTTCATTACTTCAGAAATTGTTGTTAAATCAATTGTTCTGACCGGACTTCCCATATCCCTTTCCATGGTGAGGCTCTTCTTATGTGATTGTTACTTTCTTTTTCAGGGTGATGCTGACGGTTCCCTTGATAGGCTGTGGACTAAGAAGAAAGTTGAAGCCCGACAACAGTAGGCACTTGTTATGGTTCTCCCTTTTCAGTAGTAGTCCAGGAGAGCTTGAGATTTGATGCAATTTCCCTCGAACATTTTTTGACTATGTTTTGTTAATTTTGGATGGTATTTATTTTTCGTTTATCGACTATCATGTATGGTGTGTACGATTTCAAAAGTAAAACATATTCTGACAAAACATAAAGCAGCATGGTGGTTAAGAATGTGATCTTGATTTTGAAACTATACGTGAAATATGTTTACATACAGTTTAATTGACTTGAAACGCTCTAGCTTTAATCATGTTAGTATTAATAGGAACCGAATGATAACAGTAGCTGTGTTTTATAGAGCTTTTTTTTCCATGGAAAATATTTCCATCACAAATTTTCCACCAATTGTAGCGTTTGATAGCGTATATTTTCTATGGAATTATTTTCCAAAAATCTATCATTTTTCACATTTTTTCAAAATGGTGAAAAATAAAACTGGTTCAACTCATAGAAAAATATTAATTTTCATGAAAAATAACTAATTTTTATGAAAAATAATGACAATCAAATACCCAAATTAATTCCATGAATTATTTTTTTCCTAGTAAAATAATTCAGTGGAATCAATTTATTTTTCACCTTGTAATTAGACGCACCCTAAATTTTAAAAAAGGCACAAGTAAAATGTAGTATTTCACAATTAATCATTCTTAATTTAATAATAAAATATATACTAATTATAGAGTATTGCATTTTAATTTTATACTGTAATTACTAGGAACCTATACTTTGGATATTCAAGACGCCACTTGTATTTTTTTCTTCATCGGATACTTGGATCTCTGGCTTTGGTGGTTCAAATTTTTTTTTTTTTTTTTTGAGAAAAGTGGTTCAAATTCAAATAACACAAAATATACCTCTAAATCCATAAGGGACTGTTTGCTTCTACGAAGTGGAGTACAGTAAAAAAAAAAAAAATTGGAAGTCAATAGTTTGCGTACATTGCATATACGTGTTTTTTTATGAATATTTATGACTCCCATTGTTTGGTGTTCTGAATGAATGAATATTAAAAGCAGGGTCGGCCCTGCTTCAGAACGAGCCTCCGGATTATGAGGGACCCAAAAAAATAGTTTAAAAGTAAATATGTTAATAATTTTGAATTTCAAATTAGAACTAGTATAAACCATGGGCTCTCTTAGAGACAAAGTTATTGTGGTGTAATGGTTAGTACTTTAAACTTCTTACTAAAGGTCCTATGTTCAATCCTTGATTGTAGCTATTTAATTAATTTTTTAAAATATTTTTAACATTATGTATGGGGCCTTATTTTGAAAGTTCGTCTTGGGCCTCCATGAGCTCAGGATCGGCCCTGGTTAAAAGTGAAAAATTGTAAAATTTGGTGTTTAGATGATTGTTGAAATAAGTTGGAAAGTGTAACTTTTGTAGTTCCTATGTTTGATTTTTAATGAAGTGGTAGTCGATAATTGACATGGTTTTTCTCTCTTTAAAAAAAAGAGTTTAACTATCTCCTAACACATTTGTTATCTTACTTTTTTGTAATTGTTGATAATTATGAACTACCACAAATAATAATACAACAAAAAGATAAGACAATTTTTTTGAATTAATTAGCAAATAATATAATAATTTATAAAACTTAGCAAATAGAAAAAAAACATAAGCAAACATGCTTTCATTAACACATTTGTAAATATTGTTAATTTGTAATTGACATACAATTATTAAGATTTTTTTTTTATAAATAATTTAGGAAATATAATAATTAATAAAAAATGCATACATTTGAATAAATAACTCTCACAGCCACTTCATCACTCTTTTTTTTTTTTTTTTAAGGGCGGGAGTTCAACTCTCACTTAGGGCTTGTTTGGTAACAAGGATTTGCATTTGGATTTGGATTTGAAAATCCAAATCCAAATCATGAATTTTCAAATCAAAATTCCTATTCAAATTCAACTCCAACATAGGATTTTATAAACTATAATTATGATTAATAGTTATAATAATAATATATTAATAAATAAATAAATAAATAATTAGAATTAGAATTAAAATTATAGTTATGATTAATAATTAAATTATTATTATAATTATGCAAATGGTTAGATTAATAAATTATTAATTAAGATTATAATGATGATTATAATGACGAGTAATTGTTTATTAATTAAAATTTTAATAATATATTAGTTATTAAATTATTAAATAATAAATTATTAATTATGATGATAATTATGATTAATATATTATTAATTAAGATTGTAATAAAATAGTTATGATTAATAAAGGTTATAATTAAATATTTAATTGATGAACCATAAAATTATTAATTAATACTATAATGTTGACTAATAAATTATTAATTAAAAATAGTATATTAATTATTAAATTACTAAATTGTAAATTATTTGTGATTAAAATATTATTAATTAAGATTATAATAAAATAGTAATTAACAAATTATTAATTAAGATTATAATAAAATAGTTATGATTAATAAGGTTCTAATTAACTATTTAATTGATGAACCATAAAATTATTAATTAAGACTATAATGTTGACTAATAAATTATTAATTAAAATAGTATATTAATTATTAAATTATTTGCGATTAAAATATTATTAATTAAGATTACAATAAAATAGTAATTAACAAATTATTAATTAAGATTATAATAAGACTAATAAGTTATTAAATATGATTATAATTGAATATTAATTAATAAATTGTTACTTAAGATTATAGTTATGATTAATAAATATTAATTAAGATTATAATTATGATTGATAAAGTTATAAATTATTAATTGAGATTATTATAAAATATAAAAATAAAACTATTAATTAATAAATACTAATTTAAATTATAATTACGATAATTAAATATTAATTAAATTTTTTATAAAAATAATAACTAACTATTAGTTATAAAAAATAAATTTTAAAATAATAATAATGACTAATTTTTATTTAACTAATAGTTGATTCTTAATTAACTATAAATTAAATATTTTTAAAAATAATAATTATAACAAATAATACATAAGAAATAACTAATTAATTATGTAACTAATTAATTATTAATTAGTATTAACGAAATATTTAATAAAAAGGAAATTATTTATAAAATAACTAACTTTTTCCTTCCAAATCCAACTTTCTCTTTCTTCCAAATTCAAATTTTGGATTTGGTCATACTTTCCATATTCAAATCCATCTCCAACCAAACATAGGATTATATAAATTTGACTCCAAATTCATAAAATTCTAAAATCCACCTCCAAATAGAATTATACGGTAAAAGCACTAGTGAAGGTGACATGAAGTAAAAAAAAGTCATTCCATCAATTTTTTTGCTTTAGCCAAACTCTAATCAAACATCCAACTTCACTTCCTACAACTGTTTTTCTATTCCCCGAATGACTTCTGGATGAACCAAACAGGTCTTAGGGTTCAAGAACATGAAAAAATAAAAATAAATAGATAAATAGATAGATGATGTATTGGTGAAAAAATGATGAATAATATGAAAGGATTTCACATGACATGAACCCACAACAATACATACATGTATGCAAATCTAATGGCTCAAAGTAATCACACAATTAAGTGGATTCTTTCCTCTTTACTAGAGTGTTCATGAAAAAAGCGATCTAACATTGTTGAATCTCTTGATCAAAGACTATGGATGCAAATCTCTCTCTACTAATATAATGCGGCTTGAACGCCGCTAAAAATAAGTTATCTAAGTCGTATTTATATACTCCATTAATTAATAATTTTTTCTAACTATGTGTATGTATATATTTTGTCACCTAGTCAAAAAAAATAATAATAAATTGTTTTAACTACTTCAACATATAATAAATAATAAAGTAGATTTAATATTTAAATTATATTTAAACTAAATATATGATATTACAGGGGTGGGCACGGGCCGGGCCGGACCCAAATTATATAGATCTGAACCGGACTCGTTTTTTGACGGGGCGGGGTGGGGCGGACCTAAAATTCTTTGGAATCGAATTGGACCCGGTCCGTTTGAAACGGGTCCAATCCGGGACAACCCGTGGATCCAAACGGGTCATGTACATTTGTATAATTTTTTCAGATACCAGAGAGTGAGCTCAGACTTCCTACATCTCCCCAGCAGGAAGAACATGCAAAGAAAGAGGACGAGGCCAGCCTGGCCAGGTACCCCCTCCCCCGGATCTGACCTATCTAGACCAAAAACTTGATACATCTAACAAAGAAAGCTTAGATCATACATTCGAAAAAGGAGGAGAGAAAAGGGAAAGGCAAGTCCACGAGAGGGAGAGGACTCGAGTCGAGTGGAGTCGGTGTCCGGGTGTCGGCGACTCGGCGTGTCGCGGCCTCGCGGGTGTCCGGGTGAAGACGAGATTTTTAGGGCCAGCCGCTGCAAAGTGAGAAGAGAAATGTTTGGTAATTGGGTTAGGTGACTTAGGTCTTCAGTCTTCTGGTAAGTTAACATGCTGTGCAGCTGTAGGTTTTATTTTTTTACTTTTAAGTCTATAAATTTAAGTAAAATTACCATTTTATCCCTTCAAACGGGCCTGGCCAGGCCCCGTTTGTTTGCAAATGATGACCCGCCCCGAACCGTTAATATGACACGATCCGTCCCGCCCCGCCCCGTCCCGTTTACATTTAAAATTTTTAGAACCGGCCCGTTTGGCTATTATACGGTTCGGGTCGGGTTGGAACCGCGGGTTCTCGAACCGTATGCCCACCCCTATGATATTATATAACTAAAACACGTCTACCGAACTCAATTGACTCTTGTAGTTAGCGATGAGAGGTATAACCACCTTGGCTAGATGGATGATATCAGAATTGAACAACGGAGGAGGGGTGTGAGTGTAAAAATTGTGGGTAATGGACCCTAATGACATTCAATGCAGGGTGCACAAAGTCCTGTACGTTACGTCAAGCATTTAAAAAAATAAATAAACACATATCCAAAATTCTAAAAATATATGTTTATATTTAACAAATCCTAATTAAAAAAAATATTCAAATCATATTAAAATATTTAATATAATTTAAATTTTTATATATTTTGTAATTCTATTATAGTTTTTTGGCATACTTGCAAACAAAGCTGACTAGTAAAGAAATGATTTAGGGACGGGCACCAGATTCTTGTCCCACGCGGGACTGCGGTACTCCCTGACGTGAACGCGCTCATATGGGGTTTGACTCTTTGCAAAGAGAAGAATCTAGTGATCAACGAGGTTGAGTTCTCCTCAGAACAGCTATATAACATGGTGACTGGAAAAGGAAAACTCTTATGGGCTCTTGAGTACAGTTGCAGGACTATCAAGTCCTATCTTTCCTCCGATACCGGCATGTTTCTTTGTCCGAAAGAAAATAATGGTGTGGCAAAAGCTCTTGCGTCTCGGACGTTGGTTTCCACCGGGACTCGAATTTTCTTCCACACTTCGGCGCTTCCTTCCGTGATTGGTTTGGCGGTTTTGCGGGAGCAGTCGAGCACGGACGCCCGGTAGTCTTGGTTGTGGACTTTTCTTTAGTTGGTGTTTTTTGGTCTCTATACTTTTGGTGGGCCTCTCTAGGCCCGCATATATTTTATAGGCGGGTTGGAGTTTTTCCAACAGCCAATGGAGCTTCTCCGCTCCCTTTTGCAGCATTTATATATATTTCTCTTTCTGTTTAAAAAAAGAAAAAAAAAAGTAAAGAAATGATTTAGGAGCCGGTTTGTTCCGGTTCAACTCAGAAAACCGTTCGACCGAACCGGGCAAATCCACCCGTTCTCTTCTTATAAGACCTAGCTATATATAGACGCCACTCTCTCTAGGGTTTTATTTCTTTTTCAGTTGAGCCGCTCTCGAGAGGAGGAACGAGGAGGAGGAAGAAGAGTTCCAGAAACCTGTAGAAAAATGGTTCGTTCCGATCAATCCTTAACCCCAGATTTTCGATTCCTATTCAATGCCATAATCTGAATATTTCTCTCCTCCTCATCGATCCATGCCTAGGGTTTAGAGATCATTTTCGCCATTGCTACTTTTAGTACTTTGTAGATCTATTCCGATAGATTTAGTTTAAAGGTTTTTTTTTTTTTTTGCTTATTTGACTTGAAATGTTTGGGAATGATTTTAACAGAGCCGTTGCTTTTTAGTATTAAAGTTGTGATTTTTGACAACGTTTATGCAAATATTTCTCCCCTAGAAATTTGCTAGTGATTTCGATAGTTGGAACTGGTGTTTCAGTTCATCAAATGGGCGAACCTGTGATTTTTCACAACATTTGTTGATGATTCACCGAACAATTAGTTTCAGATGTTGATGTTCTCGTAGGTTTGAAATTTTTAGTACATGAGAAAAAAACTCTTTTTTTGCTCATCTATTTTGGTACTAGAGTAGTCATCTCTCAATGCAGACCGAGAGTATGACATGACAAGATACAGACACGGACACACCGTTGATTTTGGAGTGTCCGTGCTTTGGGGAGTGGTAGCTAGTGCTTTGCTAATGCCGAGATTTTCTGATTGGCATCGTCGTATTGTATTTTGTTACAATTTTGATATTTGAGGATTCAGTTTTATATAGGAAAGATACTGTATAGGTACTATGACTGTGGGGAGGGGGCTGTAAATTAATAGGTATGAAAATATGTAGTTTATTACTATCATAATATTTGAGTAGCATTTTGGTGTCATTTGGCCGAGAATTTTGACTTGTTCCCAAACATCATTGCTAATGATTGCAAGAAGTTTGTAGTGAATGATGCAATGAGTATTACTGCTTCATAATTTTCAGTTCATTAATTTTTTCCTTCTTCCATATTTGTTCTGTGTTCTAATCCCCACTAAGTTTGAAATGAATGATGCAATGAGTATTACACTAGTTATCTCCTTGCCTTTTGAAATTGCTTCTCATTTATATCATTTAATAATATCTCGGGTAATATTTTTATTAGTTTAAGGATTTTTATTGACATATACACTTTTCATATTCTTAGCCATTTGATATACCTCCTGTCTTTTTAATCTTGACAGTTTATCCTTTTATGTTTTGGCGGGAAACACTACACTTTACTATATAGATAGGTTGCTCGATAATTATTGTTTTATTATGTGGCAGAGACATTACATAAGTTTGGTATCATATGGGTGTTTAGACGATAGTGAAACATCATTTTTATCCATCTTGCTGTCTTAATTGATTCCATGTATATTTCATCAATAGTTAGGCCTACGACATAACGAGTTTCATGGTAATATTATATTTTAATTGGTTTTTCTTTAACCTAAAGAGTAGTTCCAAACTAATCCCCATGCTTAAACTAAAATAGTTAGATAAAGTATCAGTGCTCTTTGTAGTCACACAAAGATTGTCATTGTGTGCGGTCTTAAGTTTAGACTTTAGAGATGAATCTGGAAGGATTCATAAATGTTTATTAAGATTCCAGAGAATCCATTCATGAATGTTTAAACTTTAAATATGCTCTTTAGTGTTTTTTTTGTTGTATTTTTTTACTTTATATATTTCATATTTTTGTTTGTTTAAGTATTCTGTTTTGAAAACAACAGTTGAGGCATTGTAAGAAGATGACATATTTGAAGAAACTGTCTCTTCAGATCCAGCTATACCATATTTTCTTAATTTTTTAACTTGGATTTTTGATATGTTTAAACTCATTTATATGCTTAAACAGTAAGTGAACCAGGAAGCATGTAAATTGTAACCCTGTTTTTTAACGTAACAGATTGCATTGCTAAAGACTATCGCTGCCCCTAGGCTTGCTGGAATATTTATTTTATCATTTTCTTTTCCCATAAATTGTGAGTAAATGCTTATATTAGTAAGGTACAATCTGCAGACTAAGCATTAGATTGTCAAATAATATTGATGTGTAAAGGTTTCTTGATCCAAAAGGGATACTTGGAAGTAGTCAATCATGTTTTTCTTGAAGAGGGGGGTCTGGAGTTTGTTTTAAATATGTCATGGCTGGAGGTTCTGATTGTGGCCCTCAAGGTCAAATGTTCTTGATCAATAATTTTTTTGCTACAGTGTCTTGCCAGCAGGATGAGAGTTTGCTCGGATTGATTGAACAAGTTTTGTATTCATTAACAACTAATGAGTTGTAGGAACTTTGTGAGCGTGTGGTACTGTATCAGCCCAAGTTAGATTTTGCCAAATTCTTCAGTTTCTTGCGTCACTTTTCAGTATTGGTGACGATTTACGAAACCCCCATGATTTTTATGACTTTGGTGGATTACTCGAATGCAATGGAAGGCTGGCATACTATTCTGTTATTTAAAAATTGTAAAGAAGATTTAAATTGGCTAGTACCTTATAGTTGCGATATTTTGCAATATTACTGCTCCTTGTTCTTAATTTTGAGCCAGTTATATCCTTATCCTCTCAAACTCTTTGTTTATCTATTATTGATGTCTTACCGACCAATTCATTCTAGTTGACGTTAGTTAAGTATGTTTTTTGGTCCCCATTTTTAAATATATTTATTTGATCATTCTAGGCTAGGGGATTGAAGAAACATTTGAAGAGGCTCAATGCCCCAAGGCATTGGATGCTCAACAAGCTCGGTGGTGCCTTTGTAAGTTCCACCTTCCCTTGTGAAATATATTTTATTCAATTCTCTTTATTTTTTGCCTTTTATCTAGTTTTATCTAACTGTGCAATTTGGCTACATATTTCAGGCTCCAAAACCGTCATCTGGTCCTCACAAAGCCAGGGAATGTCTTCCTTTGATTCTCATTCTAAGGAATAAGCTCAAATATGCTCTTACTTACCGTGAAGTGATAGCAATTTTGATGCAACGCCATGTCATGGTTGATGCTAAAGTCAGAACTGATAAGACCTATCCTGCTGGTTTCATGGGTATGGGAGCTCCTCTTACCTTATGTATACCTCATTGCCATTTGATCAAAAAACTTTATGAAATGTATAGTTTTTAGTTGGATCAGCATTCGATGAAATTTTACCAATGAATTATCTTTTTTCTTTGCATTCATGTAAATTTTCAGATGTTGTTTCAATCCCGAAGACGAATGAGAACTTCCGCCTCCTCTATGACACCAAGGGACGGTTCCGCCTCCATTCAGTCAGGGATGAAGAGGCGAAGGTACATATAACTGTCTGCTTTACTCTTCCATAACTTCTCTATCTGCACTGTTTTGAAGTTAGCAAACGACTTTTAAGCCTGTCAACTGTCAGTCAGGATCTCATTCATTGGTTTCATCTGGTAACAACCCATGACCATTTCCACAATAGATATACCTCCTTTCTCCTACCCCACACACAAGACCCAACCCACACAAGTCATGCACATTTCTCTCGTAGGAGATGAATTGCAACTTCTTAACACAAGAAGAAGCCTTTATATAACTGAATATTTGTTTATTCTTGGTTACTTCACGAATTTGACACGTCACTAATTTGTGCAGTTCAAGCTGTGCAAGGTTCGAAATGTTCAGTTCGGACAAAAAGGCATCCCTTATTTGTCAACTTACGATGGTCGTACCATCCGATATCCTGATCCTCTCATTAGGGCTAACGACACAATCAAGCTTGACCTCGAGACTGGCAAGATTGTAGACTTCATCAAGTTCGATGTTGGAAATGTTGTCATGGTCACTGGTGGGCGGAACACTGGACGTGTCGGTGTGATCAAGAACAGGGAGAAGCATAAGGGCACCTTTGAAACCATCCACGTCCAAGATGCTACTGGCCACGAGTTTGCAACTCGTCTGGGCAATGTCTTTACCATTGGCAAGGGAACAAAGCCGTGGGTGTCCCTTCCCAAGGGCAAGGGTATCAAGCTCACCATTATCGAAGAGGCTAGGAAGAGAGCTGCTGCTGCTGCTGCAACGGCAGCTGCTTAATGAAGTTGGTTTGAAGTTTTCTGTTGCTAGCGATCCTTATTAAGGGATATTTACCTTTTCTATATGCCAGGGTTTTCCGAATTTTGTTGGCTTTGTTAAAAGTTGGATATTGTATTAGTGGTAGACATTAGTTTCAAACCTGCTGCTTGTTTCTTGGTCGACTGCTTAATATTTATTAAGATATGATCAGTTAGTTTAGCATTCCATGTCTTGTCACAAGCCCTATGTATACCAATCAATATTAGCATGATATGTGGGGCGACATGCTAATTGTCGGTGCTTATAAGAAGGATGCCTATAAAGCCTGTTATCATTCTGAAACTAGCTTCATCCCAATGGGATGGACCTTGTGGTTTGAAGGGATATATACAGAAATTAGAGGGGTTGTTGGAAGACTTTTTTTTTTTTTTTGTTTCTTTCTTCCTTTTAACCATATGGCCATGACTCACTCAATTGGACAGGGACATGGTCACTGACGGTGCTTTCATTATTAGAAAGATATGGAGAATCCTGTAGTATGCGTCTAGACCACATGAGTAAGAGAAATCGGCTATGACATGCGTCTTAGTCAGAGACAATTCCAAGAAGGTTAGCTTCACCGCACTTGGCCAAAGAAGCAATGTTCTAAATGGCTGTAGGTACCTACAATAGTATATTATGCATGGAAGATCCTTAAAATATGTATATTATACAAAAAAATAATATATATTATGCATGGAAAATCCTTAAAATATGTATATTATAAAAAAAAAATAGTGGTAAAATATGTTTAAAATGTATCAATCATCTACACGACGCTTAGGCGGTAGGCGGACTCTCTCTGTCGCATATCCACCTACCGCCGATTAGAACCTGCCAAGAATGCTAGTCTTGCTAGGCAAGGTTTTCTAGCGGTTCGCAAGATACTTTCTCTTTTGAGAACAAAGTCCAAAGACTAAGAACGGGTTCGCAAGATACTCTCTTTCGAGAACAAAGTCCAAAGACTAAGAACGGGTTCGTACACCCTAATCTTTTTGAAACAATCTCAAGCATTTCAAATCATCCGAGCGGAATCCATTGATTGTTACCATATAACCAAGGTAGAAGAAGACCCGAGTCTGATAGTCGGATCATCAGCATAAGAAATTGGTTATGCACTTATTCTATTGTAAACTCTATTGAGAGCATTTTTGGTAAGTTTTTACATCTCCACTACTATATATAAAACGGCTTCAAAACAGTTCAAAAATGAGCCATATTATATCCTCAATTAATTAAAAGTGGTGGCAAGAAATTGCAGAGAACCCCAAAACTATTGGATAATTGCAAATAAAGGGTTGTATGTCATTTATCAATATTTTTGCATGCCAAAAATCATTCTCGATCTCGTACAAGTAAAGGATTGCATGTAAATTTATCGATATTTTTTAATGCCACCCTCATTCTAGATCTTCTAGGTCTCATAGTGCGCATATATATATATATATATATATATATATATATATATATATATATATATATATGAAGCGGATCAAAAGTTTTTCTTAGAAAATCCCCTAAAACCCTCCTCACTCTAATCCGTAATTTAATGTTAATATTAATGTTAATGTTAATATTAACATTAAATACTAAAATTAACATTAAACTTAACATTAAAATTAATATTAACATTAATATTAACATTAACATTAACATTAATATAAAAATAAAAATAAAAATTAATATTAACATTAATATTAAATTACGGATTAGAGTGAGGAAGTTTTTAGGAAATTTTCTAAGGGGGGCTTTTGATCCGCTCCCATATATATATATATATATATATATATATATATATATATATATATATATATATATATATATATATATATATATTTCCAGCATGAGCAGGTTCAGTTAAATCGTGTGTCCCCTGAACACGAATTTTAGCCGGTCGTCATATCATTTCGGACTCTTCGTGTGGATCTTGTTCGCACTGGCTTTATCATCATTGCCCCACACGCACATCCCGTGCACTCCGCGTGCTCCAGAACTCCAAGAGACGGCCATGACATCTTTCAACGTCCGCAACTGAATGCCTCGCTTCGTCCACGACGACGAAGGCGCCGCCGACGTCTTCACGATGCTTATGACAGCCGATGTCGTTCAGCCACCTGTTCTATGCGCACGATGTCCTTACGACGTTTTCTCGATGTCCTTACGGTGCCGCACGACGGACCGCGTGGTCGGCCGTCGTTTATATCCGTGGTAGAATGGTGCCGATCCTCGAACGTCCGCACGGCGCTCTATTAGTTGAGTTTTCATGAATGGGCGTCCCATTCTGGCCTACGCCAGCTCAAATCGTGACTATTTTTCGTCAGTCCTCTGACGTTGCCGGTGCCTCGCACCGTACATGCCAGACTCATCATCGCCCGCATATATAATATGGTTATATGCAACCGTATGAAATTTTGGTTGTATAGATATGAATTTAGTTGTGGGGCTGACATAGATCAGCCTTTTCAACTATTGTGTATTATCTTGAAAATTAATATGTTACTCAATTAAGCACAATATTTTTCAATCCGAGTATTGGAAGCACATAATTAAGTGAAATAAGAGTAAAAATAATAAATTAATTACTCAATTGCTTATAAGCATCCCAGTTCTATAAGCAACTCTACCTTTCCTTCCTATTTGACCGTCTTCTCTTAGGAGTTGTAGGGCTACATGTATAAGGAAATTCTTTGTAACAAAAGATGTTATAACAAATATTATATCGGCTTTGGCTGCAACAAAAGCTACAAAAATTAGGATATTTGTTTCAGTTTTTTGTTACAGAAATGCACGATTTACAACAAAAACAAACAACAATTTGATGTAAATATTTTAACATCAATTAAGATAATCCCTTGATGTGAACTACTATCGGTAGCTAGCTAGGTCAAGCATCATCAATCAGTCACAGAAAAAAACCAATTGGTATTTTTTTTTTGGGGCAAGGTTTCATTTTTCATGTTTTTCTTTAACAAGTACTAGTAGGAATCTTTTATAATATCTAGAAATACTTTAGTTTATTATTTATATTCGCACCAATTTTTTTTGGAAGAATTAATTAATAATGGACTGCGACATATATAATTTGTCAAATTTGTGACAGATGAGTTGAAATATTCAATATAGTTGGATCCAGTACTCATACAAAAGTAACTCTCTTCATCTCCAACCATTTTAATTCACAAGTAATTTTGACATTTTCCAGTTGTGGACATATATACTTCAATTAATTACATCCAACACTTCTTTTTTTTTTTCCAACGGAGTGAGTATCCAAATTATCTATAGTTTTGGTGAGTTTGCATGTACGCATGCATGCGCATGCTGTTCATGTGTGGCTCCATGGCCCCAAGAACATCACTCTCCTTATCGGATCCTCGAGTCCGGACCCGTTAGCCCACCGGCCGACGACGACGTCGGACTTGGGATCGACATCGACGACGGACAAGCTCCGCACCAAGGGGGACGTCGCAGCCGTAGCGTAGGCCTTCCGCAGCTTGTCTCCGATCACCAGCTTCATCTCATGCCCCCAGGTTCCTTCGCCGGGTACGTGGGGCGGCTTCATGTTCGCGACCCGGATCCGATTAGCTACTTATCGGAGCTCCGATTCGATCGAGTGAAGGGAGTGAAGGTTTATTATTGTGTGGGCAAGGAGGGGTACTTATAGACCGAGAGAGGCTACTGTGCTGGCTGTAAAGATAAGTGCGGATAAGTTGGCCGTCGCGGTCGTGGGCCCCGCGCGGCCCGGCCCGGCCCCAGGTGATTCGGACGCCGGTGGTTGTCGATATTCTTGGTGGTGGGTTTTTGATGCTTTTTGTTCTCCACTTTTAGCAAGTCGGATTGGCAGGTGCACGAATCTCGATGTCCACTCTTCCGGTTTTTTTTTTTTTTTTTAAATTGCGGAAACAGCATTAAATTTCAGAGAAATTGCCAGAAGAACATTGATGTTTGTGAAATTACAGAAAAAGATCAAAAAGGGACGTTTTCGTACCATCCATCCCGTAACCCTCCCTCTAAGTATCCCACATTCCCACTCTTCTTAACAGTTTCTTTTTATTTTTAATTAACAATATCTTAGAAACCTCTTTAAAGAGGGTTTCTATAATATATATACATTATTTTGTTCGTATCATTTATTCATCCACCCAACCGATTATATATACTAAAGCGGGTGAAGGAAAAATTTTAAAATGCACACAAACGTCTCTTTAAAGGACGTTTCTGGCGCATTGAACTGGTCCAATGGTTAATGTCAAGTTAAAACGATAAATTTACCGTTAAATGTTAAACGCGTTTAAATAAGTTTACAGTTAAATGTTAAATGCGTTTGCATGCGATGTTCAGCACAAAGTACCTTTCAAAGAGCGTTTTGTGCCTCTCTGTGTAATTTTGTAAACATCTACGTTCTCAGGACAATTTCAATCAATTTTATTGTTGTGTATGTAATTTTCTGTTTTTTTTTAATCTGATTTCCTTCACAAAAGTATAGCCTAATTTGCTCTTTAATATATTTCCACCGGTACGAATGCTACTTGTGAGAGATTTGGTGTCATACAGATAGTTCCTTATTTCGGAGAGAAATGAAGTAGAAATCATGAATTTTGTGTATATGTAATTACTTATAATTTCTTGACAGTGTCCAAGCTCTTCATCATAGTGGTATTAGAGTGGACATCCGGAGGGACCGACAAGATTGGAGTTCCTCAATTATGTGTGTACGTGAGATTTCAACCAAAAAAATATATAATTTCTTGACAGTTATCCACTGTAGGAAAGCCATATAGAAGAGGATCCAAACCAGAAATTTCGGTCTGACCATCCAGAATTCCGATCCAGCATTGGTGCTTAGAAATAACTTAAGAGTTCGGGTCCCAGAACCGGAATTTTGGTTCTACTGTGTTGGGCCATAAGTGCCACTCGGTCGTAGCGTCGTCTTAAACCTTCCTTGATCTGCGGACTCCACCCTCTCCAGGCTTCTTCTCCACGCCTCACATCGATTGGATATCCAAATAAATATTAGATTGTATCTCATTTTCGGTTGAGCGCTCAAATGAGAGGTGACAATGGAGTTGGTAATTTAGTCCCACATCGGTTAGAAGGTGGGATCATGTGGTGTAGATAATTGGGATTGGTTCAACCTTACATGAAAATTCTTTTTTAATGCATATGGGTCCAATTCAATATCACACCTCATGGACCAACTCCGATTTGGATCACACCGCATTACCAATGGCCATGTGGACTCGAGATCAATGGATCCCCAGGTTTACTCCACATCGTGCTCATTGTCATGCATGCATTTTTTGATTCATCGGGATCTCCTCGAGATCAATGGCTCGACCAATACCAAAGTCCCTGACCATTATCCTCACAGTGAGTCTCGGCCACCTATATCCGACTTCCATCATTTATCTGTTTCGAATATCTTTCCCACCCTTTGATGTATCTGCAAACTCTAGTGGTTTAAGCTCCCGAATCTGCCCACCTTCATATCCGATATGAAAGCTCCTCCGTACATCCGCATCCTCGAGTAAGGTGAGTCCATGTACAAATGCAAGCAGTCAGCTCCCCTCGAAATATGCAAATCAAGATGTATCCATCGTATCTTTAGTTGACTACACTCTCTGATCTCCTTCCTAGCTTCGAGCGGCTGAAATCGACGGTCGAATGTCGCTTTGAGCAAGTCTAGTGTATTGGGGAGTTCGGAGGCACTGTTAATCCACTTTCGTGGTTCAGTCTTTCATAGACTTGTAAGATATTTCTAGAAAAATCTTCGACAAATTTAGCAAGTCTAGTTAGTATGTATCTTAGGTTATAGTGCAACAGAGAAGTACAAATTCGCAGCATATACACGACATTGGTTATGGTGTGTCCTAGTGTATTGGGGAGTTCGGAGGCACTGATTATGGTGTGTCCTAGTGTATGCGGACAAGATATATATGAAGCTTCACACTATAGTGCAAATATGTGTTCTCAGGATCCGGTGCAATATGAAAGATGCGATCAATATGCAACTATTTTTCATTCTGCAGAATTTGAGAATCAAAGTGGTTGTTGCGTCTCAGTTGTTTGTTCACTTCTATATTCTGACGAGGAAGACAAATTGTTATCAGAGTATCCCTTGGTACAGAAAGTGTCTATTGGGAGGTTGGTGCTTGGTTCTGACAATTCCTTAGTATCTTATTCTTTTGTCAGTAGGAGAGAGAGAATTCCAACCTCCATAGACATCTTTCCTAATCAACAATTGGACATAGCATCAACATAGGTATTTGCTTCTCTAGACTACTTGGCCTAAGGATGTTCCTTTCTTCTAATTAGTACATCCCAATTTTAAGTAAATGCCAAGAATTTATGTAGGGTCACAAGTTGCTATTCCAATATATGAGATAACTTTTCTTTTTTTGGTCCTCTTTTGCTATGTTCGACATGGAAACTGGTATTCATGTGTTCATACTCATATTAATTTACCCATCTAAAAATGTCAGTTATGCCGTATCTGCAATATCGTGCCTTTATTCGTATCCGTGTCCAAAACTTATGCAGCATAGCTCTTTCCTCTCCATTGGTGAATCTCCAATCTCAGAGATGGTGAACTCATGTATCTAGGATGGAACTGAGATTGAAGAAGGTTTTCAATTCCCGCGTGCTTCTTCAATCGAGATTAGTATTTCTTTCTTTTATGAACTTATGGATTGAAGCCAAAGGGGCCGCGGTGATTTGTTGAGGGCAAAAGTTGTTAGGTAAAAGATGAACCGGGACAAGGTAAAGGATCTGCAGGTCCTGATTGGTAGAAGGTAAGTGTTGTTAGGTAAAGATGAACCGGGACAAGGTAAAGGATCTCCAGGTCCTGATTGGCTCAAGGTAAGTGATGTTAGGTAACATGGCTTTGTCTTGACAAGGTAAAGGGTACCTGTAGGCGCTGACTCACTGACAACAAAGTCGCGGGGGGGGGGGGGGGGGGGGGGGGGGGGGGGGGGGGGGGGTGATGATGCATGATCTAAGCTCAGTGCCTGGTGTTCGGTGCTCAATGCCTCTATTAATTTCTCGGAAATTAAGGTGGACGATCCATCGGTAGTTATTTCAGTTGGGAGGGAGTGGCCGATAGCAAAAAAAAAAAAAACTGTTGTCAGGTAAGACGACTGGTCAGGACACGACACGACACAACACGGTAAGGGGTCTGAGACGAGGTGAAGTGGTGAGCGCCTAACGGCACTTGTGCATTACAAAAGTGTAGAACGCTGTTCAAGTGAACTTATGTGTACACTGATATACCCAAGGGTTTACACCAGAGTAATGATGGTATTTCTCAGAAGGCGTACTGTTGCAAATTAGGAGATTTCAGTCCAATTTCGTACCCCTTCCTATTACATGTGGGCCTCCATCCATATATCTACACACATGACCCAGATGTAATAAGGTGGTACAGAAATAGACAAAATTAAATGGGACGACAGATCTGCTCCCGCAAATTAGTTCTCTTTGGCCGGCAACAAAACAATCCATAAAGGATGATGTTGTATATGACTTTTGATTATGTTCAAATAGTTTAGGTACTGGCAAGCAATATATGACTGACCATGGCGGATGATGAGATGACCGGGGAACTCCTGGCAGGAGCGGCAGCAGCAGAAGCATCTTTTATAAGCAATGTTGTACATGCTGCCAAACGCTGATAATATACAAGTTTGTAGTTGCTTTTAGAAAGATAAGAGGAAGCAGTATTATAAACAATTCTAAACCCAATCTTAGGTATGATTAGGGGCGAGTATTATTCGGTTTTGGACCAAAAATAGAACCGAATTGAACTAGAGATAAGGTTCAGTTTGAAAAAAAATGCGGTTCCATTTTGGTTTTGAAAAAACTAAAAAAAAAATTATTCGATTTCGGTTTCGAGCAAAAACTGAAAATTGAATAAGACTTATAAAATTATGTAAATATTCTCAATTATATGAATATTTTATGATTAAAAATGTGTTTACTTTGAAAACAACAATTCTATGTATGTGTTTTGAAGTCCAACTTTGATAATTTAATAACAAGTTCAACTTTGGGTACAATTTTAATACAATAAATGTGTATATAAAAATTGTAATTTTTAATATAATTTAACGATGATTCCAACTTTGGACCGAATCCATTAAATAATAGAAATAACCCAACCGACCAAACGAAATAAACCGAATCGATTATTTGGTTCGGTTTCAGTTTTTTACTAATTTTAATTTATTCGGTTTTGACTATGTTGTTTTGGTTGAAACCGAATACTCATCCCTAGGTATGATTGTACATTATCGCTACTTTTCAGAAGAGGAAGAAGTTGTTTTTGGAAGCGACTCCCTGTACATTCAAAAGTTGTAAAAATAAATAAATTAGCTTATATTTATACAATAAACCTATGTTGCAGGGACACAAATACAACATGACACGACAATCACATGACGACAGGGATGCAACACCTATTTTGATGTGTCCTAATGTATTTTGGAGTGTCCAACATGTCTGGATGCGGCACCTAGTATATATGATGATTTAGTGTTTGATATGCTGAAGATGAAGAGAGATCGTCCTATCACTTCTTCGCACAGTCGAATATTTTTTTTTTAGGTGTTCTTTTCTCCGGCTTGGCAAATGGCAAAGGGGGATTCGAACCTGTGCCTTCCGCGCTGGCCCTCCCGTTGCTACCACTAGGCCACAACCCACGGATCCATCGAACAATAATTCTTTTTGGCGTGTTCTATGTTTATTTCCTCTTGCATGCTTATCTGAAATATTCCTTCTCTTGCTTTAGGTTACTCAGATCCGAACAAAAAAAGGATTTACAAAGGTTTGCTACAAAATTGGCTCCTGATCTGTTTGGAGTAAGGCTCTCTTGTGACAAGTTTGTTTCCGTGGCATGTAATCTTTGCCAGTGATATAGGTAAATGGGATATAATAATTCTGTTGATTTTGACAATTGCTTGTACTATATATTTTATTTCTGAAAAAAGTCTTATATAGTTATATAATGTAATATTACTGGGAGAATATCCTATTTTCCTATAAATCAATTACCAATTATTTTTTATAAGGATACCAGGTTTAGACCTAATTATACTTTGAGTATTGGATTTGACCGTTTTAGACTTTGGGTACTCGAATTTTTTTAGTGACACATTTAAGTGATGAAATTAGACTTGAGTCTTTTAACGACGAATGTTCGTCACTTAAATGTATCATTAAAAAATTTGAGTATCCAAAGTCTAAAACGGACAAATCCAGTATCTAAAGTCTAATTAGATCCTAAATGTGATACCCTTATATAAAATAATCCTTAACAAAAGTAAAAGATCCTGCTAGAAAAAAATGGTCATTACCATGCTTTCTCCCATCATAAATGGGATTAGATGTGGAGCACGAGAAAACTTAAGAAAATTTGAGCAAGAGAGGACATGTTCGTTCATAAAGTGTAGAGGGTTAGTTGACAGTTAGGTGGATAACCATTCTGGTTTTGAAGTTTAAAGCTCATGCAACCAACGAGCAAACTCTAATTTCCTCTAGGCTAAAAAAAGCTAAATAAAGAGGCACCATTATACATGTTGATGTAGGGAAATGCAATAATTCTCTGTCACAAACCAAACGAATGCATGGAATGAGACTCCCAAAATCCTTTTACAAAAGATGGACTATTTTTCAATGGATCTACATATATGCTAAAAGCTAGTTTCCTTGCATGAATGCCAAGCGAGGTGCTGAAGAAATTTGGTAGCCTACTGTACATTAAACATGCCATGCGCCAGAAGGTTACATGTAATACCTGTTATTTCCAAGGCATAATTTTGGATGGAAAATAAAAAATTGAAACAGTTGTCAAAATTGCAACAACGTTTCGTAGCAATACTTTAAAAAATGTGCACTACAGAAATCTTTGGAGGATTCTGGGTAACGAAAATCTAAAGAGATTTCGTTACAACAACAAACGAATGTAGAGCTTCTTTTAGGAAGGTACAAATCGAGTTGCTAACAGCAGCAGTGACGAAAGCCCACAAGAGGTTTCTGATTAGATCAGAGAAGAAGAGAAGGAAAGAAAAAAGAGAAAGGCAGCTTTGCTGGGGTGATCAGATCACCGTTGCTCAAAGCAAGATTCGCCTATATACGATCCGCTTCCAGGAACTAGCAAGTTCTAAGGAACTTTTGGAACGCTCTTCAGTCAATATTTGAGACTTGAACGGGCTTCCTGAACTTTACGGACTCCTTTAACTCTCTTCTTGGTGCATATTTCAAAGGAGGCCAAGGGGCTCTATTTATAGAGTGGAGTGAGACTTCACCTCTTCTCCTATCCGATGTGGAACTAAAATACCAATACTCAAAAATAGAGTTTGATATTTTAGATCATCCCACAATCAGCATAGAAGTGTACCAGTCCACGCCTACCCCCCGAACACTCCCGTGCATGCACGAGACATCCTGGAGTCCGTGTCCGAGTCCGAGTCCGCACAACAAAAATTAACTTGCATCCTTGTTGGAATTAATCCCTTTTTCTTCTAGAAAAATACTCCCACATGACACACACTTGTGCCCCACCACACCTCATGTGCACACCTCAACACAAGCAATGCATTATATTGAGATACTCACCATTTGGTGTAGCCGATGTGGAACTATCTTTCCTAGTCTAAAGGCAAAAACACCAACAATCTCCCACATATCTCAATATATGGGTTGAGCGTTCCCCACAATGACTGTCCATCATGCATTAGGAGAGATGTCGTTACGACTTGAATCTTTTCGCATAGGTTAAATAACAACATGATACAAGAATGGACTAAGCCTTGAATTCTGTACCATAACTGCAATTCTTCTCACTCACATAATGATATCAACTGTGCTTCTGGCTGCACATTAAAGAGCTTGTGCCAGCCTAGTTTCAATGTATAATTTTGGGCGTCTACAAGTTTACCCTCAAGAGACGGCCTGATATCTCTGTCCATACACTATAGGTGAGTTCTTTATCAAAGAGACATGGCATGAAGCCTTGTGCTTCCCTTGCGGTGCTACACCGCTATGACATGGCCTAAAGCCGAGGCATTACCCCTACCGAGAACCTTATTATAGTGTCATACTACTGTAGCATGAGGTCACATCCTCTTTGTAGCGCCAAACCACCCAGCATGAAGTCTTAGGCTTCTTTGCGGTGTTACGCCGCAACGACATGGCTTGCAAGGCCAAGGCTTTACCCCTATCCGGGTACCTCATCGTGGTGTCGTGCCACTGTAACATGAGGAACACCTCCCCTTTGTAGTGCTGGCTACACCTCTTTAATTTTATCATACAACATTAGGCTACCTGCCTATTTGCGGTGCTACTCCGCTGTGACTTGGCTCACAAAGTCAAGGCATTACCCCTAACCGGGAACCTCGTGGTGGAGTCATCCCACTATAGCATGGAGTTACACTCCTTGTAGTGCTGCGCTACCGTTGTCACACCCCGCTCCCGTAGGAGCGATCGTCCTCGCTAAGGCATGATGCCGCGCGAGCCTAGATTGCGCTCGTGCAAGGCGGGTTCCATAACAGCCGATTACAGCGGCTGCGAGGGGGTCGTCGCACAGAAGTCGCAAGCAGAGACATTGAATATGCAGCAGAAATTTAGAACAAAATACAAGTTATTCAAAAGAAGTTCTTCATTGATATGGAAAACAAAGGTTACAATGGGGGCGCAAGGCCCATATTACAATCCCTCAAATCCACTCGTCTCACATTACAATCACTCAGCTCTCTCTCATCTCTTGATACATATTTGTCGATCCAGCGGATGCTTCGGAAGGCGATGTCCATACATTATGTCTCGTATAAGCCTTGACTCCACACAGCCGCACGCTTCAAATCGCCAAGGAACTCCATGACTCGGCGCATCCAAGCGAGCCTCGCACCACGAGCTTCTACCTGCGCCTGCACATGAAAACTATGTAGGTGTCAGTACTCAACTGTACTGGTGGAGTGAGCTCCTCGCCCACCCATACAAAACCAACACGTTTGATTTACTTTGTGCAACATAGTCCATTCTTATCAATTGTCTTTCTAGTCTTGTCTTAGGATCAGTTTTATGACAAACATCTTGGAATATTTGTGTCTGAGGACCATCCCGTGCTTGCAACAGTAACGTCCACTCAACAACGTTAACCTATCAAGTCGTGCTTGCCTTACGGCCATAATCAGAGATGCAACTACACGATAGACTCCATTTCCTTGCCCCTAGACCTTTCTCGTGCTTGCATTGTCAACGCACTGACTCATACTTATCTTTCGTGCCATACTATGTGACGTAACGACTCGATCGTGCCATGAACTCGATTCGTGCTTCAATATCTCTGGGGCAGTGCATCCTCGCTTAGTCTTGCCTATACTTTAGTTGTGACAACGCGGCCGTGCCACACATTTCGAGGTCGTGTCCAGCAACTCAACATAACTTAACCAAACTTGCCTTACGGCCCTTCTCGACTTAACTCGCAACGTCTAACCCAACTTGTGGAACTCGTGTTGAGAACTCAAGTACGATGCCACATCGTATGCCGAAGCATGTGTCTTACGCATAGCCAAATCATAGGCCTCACAACACTTTGGGTGCAACCGATCACACATTTCATAACTCATGTCATACCGTGCTTACACTTCCTTTGTTACGACCGACACCGTGCATGTGGATTCGCCGCTTAGCACGTCAATTATCTATATGAAAGGTCACTGGCACGACAAGCCATCGTGGATATAGCCTGGCAATCGGGACCCTTGCACCGCAGGTAGCGATCCCCGATGCAAGTCCCCGAACTACCATTGCCTATTATCCAGCTCGGCTATACCGTGTTTCTTCCTAGGCCGAGTCGGTCCCGTGGCCCCGGGGTGCCGCTCGAAGAAACAAACTCCCTTGTCGACAAGTTGTCCATGACCACGTACCTACGAGATATCTAGACTCACGTAAATGCATGGCCTAATGTTACGGTACGACTGGAACTGTACTTAGCATCTCGTGCTCTAAACCACACTTTGCATAACGTGCATCGGAACTGTAAGACTCCCAACCGAGGGACCGCCTCATACTTTAAAAACGTGCATAGGAACCGTGGGACTCCCAACCGAGGGACCGCCTCATACTTTGAAAACGTGTATAGGAACCGTGAGACTCCCAACCGAGGGACCGCCTCAGCGACAAACGGTCGCGTGAACTTACTTCTTGAAATCGAGGGAACGACTACAGCATAGCCTTTCAACTTAACTTGAACAAAATGCGTTCCTTAAGTGCCATAGACCGTGGCTAACTTTACATCGTGCCAACCGTGGCTCGTGCCTTAGACAGACCTTGTTCTCTAGGCGACGCTGACGCTCAAGTCATATAAGTTATACGACGAGCCTTGATCTCGAGGGACGACGCGACTTGACAACCGCAGATAGAGTGGGACAGTGCTAGAAATGGCTTTGATAGCCCAGCACAACTCTTGTCTAACTTATGCGAGCAACGACTCGACGAGCAAAGGCTACGTCGAGCTTCGCATCGAGGGAACGTGCTATACACGGGGTCGACTTGAACAACCAAACTCTTGGGTGCCTAGACTTAAGCCACAAGCCATGCAATACGACTTAACCCACGGGACATGCGAAGGCTATGCCAAGCCTTGGACAACGGGACCGTGCCTGCTTTATCAAGTATTCACGCGGGCGACGCCTATGACTTAGGCTAATTCGAGTGTCGTGGCAACTTAGCAATTTAAGCCAACTTTCTTCTCCCAAGCCACGGGACGAAGGATTCGAGTGTCACTTTGAAAGCACGGTGAACACACTTCTAAGACGGCCGTGGGACCTTTTTCAAGTTCTAGCATATATCGACCCGTCGGGATTATTTCCTTAGCTATGTGCGTTCGTGGCTTTTATATTAGCCTACTTGTGCAAGTTGAAAACATGCGAGTTATTATGTGAAGGCTAAGATGAGGCAAGTTCACCGAAACTATCCCACCTGAACGAGGAGTCGTCTCGACTGAGCGAGCCTTCGAGCAGCCGTTGCAAGGCTAAGTCCGAACGTCATCGGCGTTTCAATTCCTCCGATTGACTTTGCGGGACGGGACACTACAACCGTGCTTCCTGTAAAGCACTCTAGACATTCACTCTGCCTGAGAACTCATTAAGGCATTTAAGCCAACTTTCCACAGGATTTGTTTTCCGTAGAAAATAACAGTAGACAACAGTGGTTGTAGGTCCGTAACCTCTCCATGCTACAAAGGACAAGTACCCACCGTTCCTGATATTCTTCCGATTAATAGTCCTCACTTGAACCAAAAGGTAGATGCCTAGTAGATTTCTCTTTGAACTAATAGCATAAAACTTTATGGTAGGAATGTAATAACACAATATCAGAATGCCTTCAAGCCTATTTTATAAGCTGTGTCATCGACCAGCTGGCGCTTGAGGCCCTTGGTGAACGAATCTGCCAGGTTCTCCTGACTCCGAACATCAATCACTGCAATAACACCCCTCTTGATGAGATCGTGTACTGCCCTGTGCTTCAACCGCTTCTTCTCGTTGAAGAGGTCATTTGATGCCACCGCCGCAGTCGCCTAGTTGTCGCAGTATATCGGTATCGTCGATATTTGCGCCCCAACCACTGAAAAATCATACATGAGCTCCCGAAGCCATTCTGCTTCCTCTGCTGCGATATGAAGTGCAAAGAACTCAGATTCCATGGATGACCGCGAGAGCATAGTCTGCTTCTTCGATTTCTACGATATTGCAGTTCCACCCATTGTGAAAAAGTATCCACCTGTGGACCTCTCGCTCTCCACTTCTGAGCACCAGCTGGCATCACTGAAGTCTTCCACTACCGGCGGATCTCCGCTGTAGTACAGTACATTTGTCTGAGTCTTCTTGAGATATCTCATAACCCGTTTCACAGCTTTCCAGTGCTCAATGCCTGGGTTGCTCGTGAAATGACTCAGCATTCCTACGATGAAAGCTATGTCAGGCCTTGTGGCAGTAGTAGCATACATCAAACTTCTGATTACACTTGCATACTCCAGCTGCCTGACGCTTTCCCTTGAATTAGGCTTCAGCTTCATATCACACCTGTACGGCGTATCGATCCCTGAAAGATCCTGATACCTGTAACGAGTGATCATCTTCTCAACATAATGAGACTGTGACAGCGCTAGTCCAGTGTCTGCCGGATGATCTTGATCCCTAAGATCACATCAGCTTCCCCCAAGTCCTTCATACTAAACTTGCTCGAGATGAACATCTTTGTCTCCGTGACATAGACCATATCCGTACCTAGGATCAGCATGTCGTCCACGTACAGACAAACGATCACACCTCTTCCATCAGCGAACTTCGTGTAAACACACTTGTCCGTCTCGCTGACCATGTAGCCATTTGACCTTATAACCTTGTCAAATTTATCATGCCACATTTTGGGAGCCTGTTTAAGACCGTACAAGGATTTCACCAACTTGCAGACTTTGTCTTCAAGATCTTTTATGACAAATCCCTCTGGCTGTTGCATGTAAATCTCTTCGGTCAGCTCGCCATTTAGGAAAGTCATTTTTCATCCATCTGATGTATCACCATCTTATGTATTGCTGCGAGAGCAATCAATATTCTGATGGTGGTCATCCGGGCTACTATAGCATACGTGTCAAAGTAGTCAATCCCATGCTTCTGAGAAAGCCCCTTGGCTACCAACCTAGCCTTGAACTTATCAATAGTTTCGTCTGCTTTCATCTTCTTCTTGAAGATCCATTTGCATCCGATGGGTTTCGCTCCTTCAAGAAGATCAACCAACACCCAAGTGTTATTTGAGGTGATAGAATCAATTTCATTGTCAATCGCCTCCTTCCAGAAAATCGCGTCTCTGGTCTTCATCGTCTCATCATAGGTAAGCGGATCTGCTTCCACATGATAGGTGACAAAGTCATTTCCGAAGTCCTTCGGCCTCCTCACACGCTTCCCTGACGGCTCAGCGAGTTCTGGTTCAACCGTTGTTTCAACAACAACATCTTCTTGGACTACTTCTTTATTGAAAACTTCAGTTTCTTGCGCACCCTCATTGTTCTCGGGTATATTCGCAAGAACAATATTCTTGTGCCTTGCAAATTTGTCTTCAAAATATTCTACGTCGCGAGATTCAATGATATGATTAGACTCAATATCAAGAAATCTCCGAGCATCGCTCTTCTCGGCATACCCTAAGAAGATCGTCTTCGTAGTCCTTGTTCCTAGCTTCTGAATATTTAAATCCGGAAGCTTCACATACGCCAGACTCCCCCACACTCGAATAACATTCAAGTTGGGTCTGACCTTGAACCAGAGTTCATGAGGAGTGACATCGAAAGTTGCATACGGTACTCTATACAGAATGAGAGTAACAGTAAGCACTGCTTCGCCCCAAAAGTAATTTGGAAGACCCGCAGTCAACAACATTGATTTCATCATCTATGTTAACGTTCTGTTCTTCCTTTCTGTAACACCATTTGATTGAGGGGAGTACGAAGCAGCCGTCTCATTAACAATTCCATTTTCTCTGTAGAACGATACGAATTCATGAGACCTATACTCTACATCTCGATCACTTCTGAGTATTTGTAGATCGGTTTAACGTTCAGCTTCAGCCCTGAAGTCTCTGAACTACTCGAATGCTGCATCCTTCTACTTGAGAAGTCATGAGAGCATGCACTTCGAGAAATACTTCGAACCGGCCTCTATGGAGAATTGATAAAAGTCACATATATCTGAGTGTACTAACTCCAGATGATCAGTACTTTAGTTCAATTATCTGAGCAGCTTCCCAACAGTCTTGTATCTGCAAAGACCTTAAATTCCTCCACCTCCTTACCCCCACATTCTGAAGATAAGGTCCCGATAGGACAGCTTGAGTCTGCTTCTATCACAGAACAACTCTCAGTCCATTCAATGAAGTAACTTCATCGCCATCAGCAGAAGTTCGAACATCCCTTCAGCACCGAACATCTTTTCGAAGCATGTTCCTCGCCAAAAAATTACCATCTGGCTAGTACGAATGTCCATCTTTCAAGTCTGTATCAGATAACAGACTTCCTGAGATTAGATCTTCGAAAATCTCTGGTACGTGTAACACGCATTCCAGTGTCCTTGTCGGTGGTTCATAACCACTGTCTCGATCTTCAGATATTCTGCTAGGTACATGTTCGCCATCGAGACCTTCGTCATAACACGGCTCGTCCTTGGTGAACAGCTCCTTAGAGAGCATACGTGGTCAGATGCACTAGTGTAATGACCCGCTCTGCCCTAGCGGAACGCCGATTCAAACGGCAAGTGCAACGACTCAAACGAGCCGTCGACCCGAACAGTTGGCATCGACCTAATGAAGAATCGATGCAAGGCTTATATTGGCCCGTCAAGATGAATCCAGACTTAGAGTTTCAAAGGCGCGCTCGGAGTATCGCTCGACCGATGCAAACATCGCTAAGGTGGGTGGCTCCGATGAACCCGTCTTTGCTTAGCCTAGACACATAACAATACGGTCACTATAGCTAGAATTGCTAGGCATCAACACCGCGCATGATAATAAATGACTCAACGCACCTAGCTAAGGGAATAATCCCATCTTGTATGCTTGTATAGAATATGGAAAGGAACATAGAAAAATGTGAGAACTCTCGCATCGCGCTCCACGCTCGTGCTAAGGCACAAGCTTACGTTCAAGTTTCCTATGCGTTCAACATTGAAACAATAAACGGTTTACAACAAAGAAACGAAAGACTATCGACATAGTCGTTCCGAGTAGAGTATAGCAACATTGAAAGTCTTCGGGACCGATGGGTCGCCAAGGTGACTCCCGTACGGGGAGTTGTATAATATATGAATGAATGAATGAATGAATCAACGAATGAATGAATGAATACGTAAAAAATGAATGAATGAACGAACAAGTGAAAGAAAGAAATGAGAGAGTGAATAAAAGATAAGACATGAAAGACGTTAGCGACAGGTATGACGGGCACGTGCAACGGGGCTCGCTACCCGCGCTGCACGGACGCCAACCTGGTCGATAACGCATTATGGCTCAAAGACAGCCGTTAAGTTAAATGACAAGTCAATACGAAATGGTCGTGGACAAACGGCACGGACGATGGGGGAGAATACCGTGGCCGTCATGAGGAAGGATTCTGCGACACAGGCGATGGGGGGGAATACCGTGGCCGGCCTAGGCGGAATCAGACATGGGGATTACAGGCTGCCTTGAGTGGGGGCTCGGCCACTCAAGGAGACGTAAGGCCAGGCATTTCAAGAGACTATCAAGGTGTACCAGCCATCACGCTTCGATAGGTGAGAATGCCCAAGTGATATGTCCAAAATGGCTTGTAAAGCCAGCGACCCATGCATGTAGATTAAGTGGACTATGCTGGTGGCAATCCACGTACAAGTTCTTGCATTGAAACAAGTAGTCTAAGTTAACTAAATGAAGTGTTTCCTGAACATGCTTGAAATGTAATCTCCTGAACATGCTTGAAATGTAATCTCTTGAACATGCTCGAAATGTAACACTCCTGAACATGCTCGAAATGTAACATCCTGAACATGCTTAAAATGTAACACTCTGAACATGCTTGAAACGTAACACACCAAATGATAAAGAGTAATTCATGCAAGTGAGTTAGATGACATGCCCACGACGTGCTAGAACCCGAGGCAGGGACACGCCCCTATCATTGAATGTTTACATGAATCACGTTAAGTTACTACATGTGAATGGTTGACTAACTTGGTTTACCTTGGAAAGGGAAGGCCGGACGGTAAGTATGGGTAAGTCATGCATGTATTTTCATGCGACACTTGAATTCGGTAACCCGAGATAGGTCATGAAACATGCCATGAAACTGATCCTAAGGCAAGATTAGAAAGACAATGAATGATAGACAGTGCACAAAAGTAAATGAAACGTATTTGGTAATGATAGCATTGTGGGCGAGCTAGCCTCCCCACCAGTGCATAACAATGTACTGATAACCCCACAGTCTGCTTGCAGGATGCAGGAGACGTCATCGGGTGCGGAGCTTCCTCGAACGTGCTAAGGCGCGGAGCTGTCTCTGGAGCCTTGGAGCGTTGCAAGGAGCTGAAGCACTATATACAGGACATAATGTATCGGAACATCGCCATGAATCATTCCATCTTGTAAGCCACTTGGCACGCCTTTTATGTTTCAGAGAGAGAGAGCTTGAGCGACTTGTAAACTCGGCCTAGCGCCGCTTGTAAACTTCTTGAATATCAATAAAGAGTTTGAATTCGCTTCAATTTGTGTTCATTTACTTTCTGCTGCAAATGGGGACACTCTGTGCGACTCTGTGGCCTAGCTCAAATCGGCCGTTTCTGGACTTGGCCTTGCACGGGCGCAACCTAGGCCCGTGCGGCATCACGCCTTAGCGAGGACGATCGCTCCTACGGGAGCGGGGCGTGACAGATTGGTATCAGAGCACGGCTTTATGTCCTTGGACTTCACGTCGATTTCTCAGTTTTGAAAGCTCGTCGTTGGAAAAAGAAGTGTACGCTCTCTCTCGTTGTGTCTTGGGATGTTCCATACAATAAGTCTAAATATTTTCAAAAGCTCGTACGGGTACTCGGTTGGACAGGATCGATATACGAAGGCCTTTGTGCCACCACGACAAACTTGAGTTGGAAGGAACCGATGCTAAGAGTTAGCAAATGCAGTGCATGCTTGAATAAGTTTACACTGATAATAGCAAACGAAGTACACGAGACCGGAGTATAGTTCGAATAGGATGATTATGCACGCAGTCTTTTGGCTAAGATGTACGGAGTATCGCGCACCTAGACCTTCCGGTACAAACGAGATACGAGCGAGATCGATTATCGCTCGAACGAGAATAAGTGAGCCTGCAAACTCGAATATAGTCCGCACGGGATAGCTATGCACACGACCTTCTGGCTAAGTTGTGCCGCATGTCGCGCACCTCGACTTTTGGGTGCAATCGGGTTGCGAGCGATATCAAGTATCGCTCGATCGAGAACGGAGATACACTTTGAGTGTCTATAGATAGGAACGCTATCGAGTTAATGCTTAGGCGTACCCGAAAGATTGGCTTGAATTTTGAGGATTAGTACATACGACTTAGTACGTCAAGGCGACGTGAGCGATTACGCTAGAGATTCGTCGAACGAATCTGAAGGATGTCTTAGCGCATGACGCGAACGTGATTGAGGACTAGATCGTATGGCTTGAATCCGAGTGGTGTATGTGATAGGTTCGGAGAAAAATAAGAATGAGTGTCGACGACTAGTCGAGTGGCTCGAACCCTGAGTGGTGTATGGGCGTCATAGAAATTGTTCGAGCGAGACTAAAGGATTTACGGATCGTACGAGTATGTCAGCAAGCGCTGCGATCGCGCAAAGCCTTAGAACGTGTCATGCTTAGTTGGCCGTGACTTCAAAAGTCCCGAACGAGATATCGCTGGACAACTTGTCAATGGGCAACGGGAGTTAGAAAATGGTTCGGAACGATGAATGAAAATGAATGATCTTGATCGAGGAAGCTTAGAGGATCGCGCGTATGATTTCGGATTGATTCAAATGAATTGTGACTTAAGTTTGAACAACGATCTTGAAACTAGCTTGAGGAATAGCAGTTGAACTTGATCTTGAATATTAAATTAAATTATGGAATATCCAACTCGGACAACAGCATCAACGCACGACTCGAAATCGGTTGCAAAGGAAGATCGTCAGGTTACGCATATCGTCGATGGTATTGAGACGTATCAAAGATCGATATGTGATAACTCGGGGGTACTCTGACTCGACGAATGACGATCGTACAAATGTCATTGTCACGCCCCAGAACCAGAATACTGGAGAGCGGGGGCGTACATAGCCAGCTACGTATAGCGGAATGGAATCCACGCCGCTATACGGTCACGGCTGTCTAGATATGTGAGGGTTTCACTACAATCCATCAGTCTCTTAAGGTCATAAAATAGCCTATTGTCTCAATCTCAACCAACTAATAATAGTTACAAGATGTCAGACCACCAAATACACAATAGTAAGGCGTCCCATACATTATATATTCGGAATGATCATGAAGCTAGTCGTTACAAAATGTGAGGACTAGCAAGAGTTCAGTCATACATGATCAATCCCCGGGGCTGGTCAATCATGATACAGCCCGTAGGCAAAAAATAAGTAAAACTGCAATCGAGCTAACACTTGCTCGTCGGCTAAACGCCTCAAAAGAATAATTTACAATATTACAGTGGGAGAACAAAAGAAACACACTCGATGCCCTGGTTACGCCTGGTGACCACCATCGGGCTGAAAAGCAGGGAGATCCTTTGCTGCTGTTCCGGTATCTGGCCATACAAAACCAGCTGGGTCAGACCCCAGAAAGAGCAAGTGCCACAAAGGAGGCTTCACTTAAGGACTAAAACCAACAAATCATTAGCATTCAACATGTAAGAAAATAATAAGTAACACAGATTGAGGTTTGTGCACTACCAATACACTTATCCCAATCAGAGAAAATAATGAAATGAAGCATCATTTGACATAAGACAACTGGAGAATCATGCTAAATAAATATAGCTGGGCAATATATGAAGAGAAAACGAAGGTACTATTCCGGAAGCCAGGTTACAATCCTTAAACCAAACAAGGACCGAGATTGTAACCTTTCGCCTGAACAGAACTTAGTCTCTGATCATTTATTGCTAAAGGTGACAATCATTAAGGTGAAAAGGAGAGAGTACAATGACAAAAGTGACAATGAAGAGTACAATACGCTAGAGTGACAATAGAGTACAATCATTATAGTAACGATCCGGGGTGACAATCATTCAATCATTCTGGTACAATCTTGCAATCAATCACTTCTAGACAATATTATACTGGTCTAGACTCCATCCAATCAATCACGGCCAATCCTTGCCTACGGCTTTCTACATTAACTAACTAGGGTTATCACAATCCTAGTTACTAGCAAGATACAATGAGATGCTCCAAGTAGTCACAGGCCCTGCAGCTATCCAGGTTATCCAGGCGAACATTATAGTGACAATTTAGAGAGTACAATACATTAGAGTGACAATAGAGTTCGATCATTAAAGTGACAATGGAGGGTGCCCCACATAACAGTGGGCTGGAAATGTGTCCTACTCGTCGGCAGGCTACAAGTCCAAACATTTGCGGCCGGGATAACGGGATCGCCTGTAACTGAGGAACATCTCTTCATGACTAGTGAATTATTCTAGTCATTAACCTTAGTCCATTTCAGTAGGTACTCCTGACCGTGGTACTCAGGAGTCCCCTCCTAGACATGATGCAAGACATGACTGGATTATTTGTACAAGCACAATCGCCCACGGTGTCCAGGTTACTTATACAGGTCATGTCATGTCAGGTAGCCGTCGCAACAGCTTATCAAGATATATCATGTCAGGTTATCATGTCAAGTTCGCTTGTCAGGAGTGCGCCGCAACGGGCCACTATCAGGTCGTGTCAGGTTCACTAGTCAGGAGTGCACCACGACGGGTCATTATCGTGTTCAGGGTACATGTACAAGGCATCATAGTGCAAGCATTCAATCAGGGGACCCAAGTTTAATTTGGGATTACATGACATGAATTATCAGTAGTAATAAATAATTATTAAAGCAAGGTACATGGAGGGGACATGCGGCTCAGGGTCCAAAGCCCATGCGGTTCAGGAAGAAGGGGGCATATGCGGCTAGCGGGACCAGACGGCACATGCGGCTCATGGAAGAAGTTCTCATGCGGCCAGCGGGGTTCGGCCTATGCGGCTCAAGTGGAGCGGAATATTATGCGGCTGGGAATTTCAGTGCCATGCGGTTGATAGGGCTCGGGTCCTCATGCGGCTAAGGGAGAAGACTGCTGTATATGCGGCCATCGAGGATCAATGCCTATGCGGCTCTCAAGGAAAGGGGGTTCTCATGCGGCTGGGACGAGCCAGGGTACATGCGGCTCAAGTGAAGTCCCATGCGGTTCAAGAAGTGCTGAATATTATGCGGCTGGAGATTTTAGCGAGTTATGCGGCTAGATGAGTTCGGCCCTCATGCGGTTCAAGTACTTCCAGTCATGCGGCTGAATAGAACACTTGCCGCATGAAATATTCATGCGGTCAAGTCAAGCACAGTTCTTCTTCTCCAAAATTCCGAGAAGATGAACACCATGAGAGCCAAGTCCTCAAGCTCCATAACTCCATCATCCGGAGCCCAAATTCGAACTTCCATAGGTCAAAATAGGGTAGAACGAATGGAACCATCAAAACTTGGAAATAACAATACTAAATAGATCAAAACCCAAGAAATCTGAAAATACTATAAGCTTAGATCTACACAAATTTAACCATGGAAATTGAAAACACTAAGTACTAAAGAGTATTAAAATCTCGAGAGAAAGAGAATGGAACAATAAAACGGAGTTCCTTCGTGAAGCAAGCTGCACTTGCCTAGACTCTCTTCCTGGTAGGTGAGGAGTTAATGGAGGAAAGAAGAAGAGTAATGAAGAGAGAGAAGGAAGTAGGGGTTAATAAATGGTAGTGGTGGCGGTAGGTAGGTGGTTCTCCTATGGTTCATAATGAACCAAGCAAACCAAGCCAAGCCGAACCAACCCAGGAATAAACCAAGCCAAGATAAACCAAGGTGAACCAAGTCAAGGCCAATAACTCTCTCTCTAGCAATTTAAACTGAATGAATCATGAAATAAACCAAGCCTCACTAATCCAAAAATAAACCAATGAACCATTAAAACCAATTAAACTATCAATGCCAATAAAACCAAGCCAAGCAAAATAAACCAAGATAACTAATCATGACTAAATAAAATATGGGTCCAAAACACGTGTACGTACACTAAATACGTATCACGAATTTGGGACATTACATCCTACCCACCTTAAAAGAATTCCGTCCTCGAAATTTAATCAAGAGGCTAGAGATGTAAAGGAAAGCTATTCTATCATAGGCAATCTACCACTACCAATCGATCATACAATCATCCATGCAAGCAAGGATTCGAAACGTAAGGCATAAGGAAGATATTACACCTTACGAGTCAAACCAGCCGGGATGACCTGATCAGATATCATCCTCATGCTCCCAAGTTTGACTCTCCTAAAGAGGGATGACTCTAAGCAACACGGACTGAACTGATAGTCTTGCGCTTGAGGTCTCTCTCTTTGGTTAAACATGGACACATGCCTCTCCTCATACGAAAAGGTTGGTACCAATAACCAGTTTCGAATGACCTAGGATATGGCTCGGGTCCGGGATGTTCCGTCGCAATTAGGAAACATGAAATACGTCATGCATCCCGCATAATGACGGTAGAAAAGCAAGATGAGAGGACACATATACCTCTCGGCCAATTCTGAACCTGAGCCTGGGCTCGGGCAAACTGTCGTGGGTCTGTTGCTGGAAAGTCTGGGCCTGAGTCGGCAATGGCCTTGGGAACGGGAACTGTTGTTGCTGGTGAACTGGAGCTGGTGCTGGTGCTGGTCCCCTAACCGAGGGACTAGATACTATCGATGCCGAATCAACTCTGAATGGGCAGGACCCCACCCTATGGTCCGGTGCTCCACACAATAAACACAATCCCAACGCCTTGCGATACTCTGCTTCCACGTGTCCAGGCTTCCCACAATAAGAACAGCCCACGACGGAAGACTGCGCTTGCTTCTGTTTCTGCTGAGAGTACGTCGGGGTTGAGTACTGAACCGACGTAACTGAAGCTGCTCGCCTTGGAGCTCCAATAGTTAAGGTCCTAGCTGCTGGGGGTGGTACCGAAGACTGGTTCGTTTGACTATGGGACCGCTTCCGACCTCCGGTCCTGTCCACTATTCTCTGGGAGGTATACTCGTGCCTCCTCGCTGCTCGTAACACTGCATCATAGGTCTGATGCTCGAACTGTTCTACTGCCAATATAATCTCCAGGTGAAGTCCCTGCTGGAACCTCTGCGCTCTGTCAAACTCAGTTGCCACCAAGGTGGGAGCAAACCGACTGAGTCTGGAAAACTCGGCCGCATAACCGTCGACCGTCCTCCCCATCTGCTTAAGATTACTGAACCTGGTCTGCAAGTCATACCGAGCCACTGCATCATAATACTTGGTCTGGAACTTCTCGCTGAACACTGCCCAGGAGACAGGTGTTGCCAATCCCACTGCTTGTGCGGCCCACCAACTGCGGGCTAGATCCAATAACTGTAGGCGCACCACAGCCACCTTCTCGTCTTCTGGAATCTTCGTGGCTTCGAGAATCACCTCTGTATCCTGTAGCCAAGCATCGGCAGCAATGGCATCCTCGCTGCCATCGAAGAATGGAGGGTTCAGGCGCTTGAAACTGTTGACCGCACTGTTCCCTCGAGGACCACTTCTATTCAGAGCATCTTCCACTGCCTGGTGCAAGGCATCACCTCTACGATCCTGGTAAGTTAACAAGGTCCTGATGAGACCCACCAAGGTGCCATCATCGGGCTCTGCTGGCTGGACGGGCTGAACTGGCGGTACTGGTTCTCCAGGAGGCACGGCTCGGGAGGCGGCTGCTGAGGACTGAGCTCCTTCTGGCTGATCAATAGGAACGATATCACTGAAGCAATGACATCAGGGATATTAAAGAAGGACCAGGATAGATCAATGATACAAGCATGTTATCAAGTCAAAAATTCAAGGAGATATGAAGATACAAGTGAAGATCAAAGGAGAGTACAGATTGAGACTTCTATCCGGTAAACCCTCACACATCTTGATTAACAAGACCTGTATGGGCCACCACTTAAACCATGTCACACCCCAGAACCAGAATACTGGAGAGCGGGGGCGTACATAGCCAGCTACGTATAGCGGAATGGAATTCACGTCGCTATACGGTCACGGCTGTCTAGATATATGAGGGTTTCACTACAATCCATCAGTCTTTTAAGGTCATAAAATAGCATATTGTCTCAATCTCAACCAACTAATAATAGTTACAAGATGTCAGACCACCAAATACACAATAGTAAGGCGTCCCATACATTATATATTCGGAATGATCATGAAGCTAGTCGTTACAAAATGTGAGGACTAGCAAGAGTTCAGTCATACATGATCAACCCTCGGGGCTTGTCAATCATGATACAGTCCGTAGGCAGAAAATAAGTAAAACTGCAATCGAGCTAACACTTGCTCGTCGGCTAAACGCCTCAAAAGAATAATTTACAATATTATAGTGGGAGAACAAAAGAAACCCACTCGATGCCCTGGTTACGCCTGGTGACCACCATCGGGCTGAAAAGCAGGGAGATCCTTTGCTGCTGCTCCGGTATCTGGCCATACAAAACCAGCTGGGTCAGACCCCAGAAAGAGCAAGTGCCACAAAAGAGGCTTCACTTAAGGACTAAAACCAACAAATCATTAGCATTCAACATGTAAGAAAATAATAAGTAACACAGATTGAGTTTTGTGCACTACCAATGCACTTATCCCAATCAGAGAAAATAATGAAGTGAAGCATCATTTGACATAAGACAACTGGAGAATCATGCTAAATAAATATAGCTGGGCAATATATGAAGAGAAAACGAAGGTACTATTCCGGAAGCAAGGTTACAATCCTTAAACCAAACAAGGACCGAGATTGTAACCCTTCGTCTGAACAGAACTTAGTCTCTGATCATTTATTGCTAAAGGTGACAATCATTAAGGTGAAAAGGAGAGAGTACAATGATAAAAGTGACAATGAAGAGTACAATACGCTAGAGTGACAATAGAGTACAATCATTATAGTAACGATCCGGGGTGACAATCATTCAATCATTCTGGTACAATCTTGCAATCAATCACTTCTAGACAATATTATACTGGTCTAGACTCCATCCAATCAATCACGGCCAATCCTTGCCTACGGCTTTCTACATTAACTAACTAGGGTTATCACAATCCTAGTTACTAGCAAGATGCAATGAGATGCTCCAAGTAGTCACAGGCCCTGCAGCTATCCAGGTTATCCAGGCGAATATTATAGTGACAATTTAGAGAGTACAATACATTAGAGTGACAATAGAGTTCGATCATTAAAGTGACAATGGAGGGTGCCCCACATAACAGTGGGCTGGAAATATGCCCTACTCGTCGGCAGGCTACAAGTCCAAACATTTGCGGCCGGGATAACGGGATCGCCTGTAACTGAGGAACATCTCTTCATGACTAGTGAATTATTCTACTCATTAACCTTAGTCCATTTCAGTAGGTACTCCTGACCGTGGTACTCAGGAGTCCCCTCCTAGACATGATGCAAGACATGACTGGATTATTTGTACAAGCACAATCGCCCACGGTGTCCAGGTTACTTATACAGGTCATGTCATGTCAGGTAGCCGTCGTAACAGCTTATCAAGATATATCATGTCAGGTTATCATGTCAAGTTCGCTTGTCAGGAGTGCGCCGCAACGGGCCACTATCAGGTCGTGTCAAGTTCACTAGTCAGGAGTGCACCACGACGGGTCATTATCGTGTTCAGGGTACATATGCAAGGCATCATAGTGCAAGCATTCAATCAGGGGACCCAAGTTGAATTTGGGATTACAAGACATGAATTATCAGTAATAATAAATAATCATTAAAGCAAGGTACATGGAGGGGCCATGCGGCTCAGGGTCCAAAGCCCATGCGGTTCAGGAAGAAGGGGGCATATGCGGCTAGCGGGACCAGACGGCACATGCGGCTCAGGGAAGAAGTTCTCATGGGGCCAGCGGGGTTCGGCCTATGTGGCTCAAGTGGAGCGAAATATTATGCGGCTGGGAATTTCAGTACCATGCGGTTGATAGGGCTCGGGTCCTCATGCGGCTAAGGGAGAAGACTGCTGTATATGCGGCCATCGAGGATCAATGCCTATGCGGCTCTCAAGGGAAGGGGGTTCTCATGCGGCTGGGACGAGCCAGGGTACATGCGGCTCAAGTGAAGTCCCATGCGGTTCAAGAAGTGCTGAATATTATGCGGCTGGAGATTTTAGCGAGTTATGCGGCTAGATGAGTTCGGCCCTCATGCGGCTCAAGTACTTCCAGTCATGCGGCTGAATAGAACACTTGCCGCATGAAATATTCATGCGGTCAAGTCAAGCACAGTTCTTCTTCTCCAAAATTTCGAGAAGATGAACACCATGAGAGCCAAGTCCTCAAGCTCCATAACTCCATCATCCGGAGCCCAAATCCGAACTTCTATAGGTCAAAATGGGGTAGAACGAAATTCTCTACAACATGGAACCATCAAAACTTGGAAATAACAATGCTAAATAGATCAAAACTCAAGAAATCCGAAAATACTATAAGCTTAGATCTACACAAATTTAACCATGGAAATTGAAAACACTAAGTACTAAAGAGTATTAAAATCTCGAGAGAAAGAGAATGGAACAATAAAACAGAGTTCCTTCGTGAAGCAAGCTGCACTTGCCTAGACTCTCTTCCTGGTAGGTGAGGAGTTAATGGAGGAAAGAAGAAGAGTAATGAAGAGAGAGAAGGAAGTGGGGGTTAATAAATGGTAGTGGTGGTGGTAGGTAGGTGGTTCTCCTATGGTTCATAATGAACCAAGCAAACCAAGCCAAGCCGAACCAACCCAGGAATAAACCAAGCCAAGATAAACCAAGGTGAACCAAGTCAAGGCCAATAACTCTCTCTCTAGCAATTTAAACCGAATGAATCATGAAATAAACCAAGCCTCACTAATCCAAACATAAACCAATGAACCATTAAAACCAATTAAACTATCAATACCAATAAAACCAAGCCAAGCAAAATAAACCAAGATAACTAATCATGACTAAATAAAATATGGGTCCAAAATACGTGTACGTACACTAAATACGTATCACGAATTTGGGACATTACAGTCATTGCTCCGTTGGATGCTATACTTGGGATGTTAAAAATGTGTCGAGGAAAAGATACACTTGGCTCGAGGATTTTCTAGTTGAACGCATGACAGTCAGACTGTCGAATTGATTTGGCTTGGATAAAAATGTGAATGCTTGGATTTGCTTCGCTGACAACCACAGCGTTGACGTTCTTGTCTTATGCGAGCGCAACTCCAGCCTCGCACATACGTCACGTCGGATTAGGACGATCACTCCGCGTGAGCGCTGATATAGTGATTCATACAGCGGGAGTGATTGAACTTGGATGGCGTGGCAATTTGATTGCTTCGACTTGTGGTTTGACACAAAAGTAAACTCGAGAATGAATCAGTGTGTTTGATGATTGAACTTGAGGATTGAGTCGGTCCAATCCGCGTATCGAGAATGAGTTAGTCTAAACTCAAACAAGAAGTTACCCCCCGATGAGAATGATTATTCCGCGGGAGCGTTGCATGGTGATTCATGAACCACCGTGGATGATCGGACTCGCGTGAGATTGGGACGCAATGTATTGTCGAGCTGGATAACCTCGTGATCGAATACATAAATTGGTTAGAATGGATATATGAAGTATGTCGATTGGGTGACTTGAATGGATTCGAATATGCGCAACGAATACATTGATGCGAATAGGTGATCGTGCTCGATGTTTAGAAATCTGAGTGACGCGAGCTTGGATAGAAAACCCCCCGTACTACCGACTTTGGTTTGACCCTAGGATTGGGATCAGTGTTGGCATTATTGTTGGGGAACTATGATTCCAATTCTGACATTGACTTAGCCTCGAAAAGAAATAGCCTAGCGGTTAGGCGAGACGTCCTATTTCAATTGTTAGCAATCTAAAGATTGATCTTGAGGATTGGCATGGATGGATGGCATGAATCACGAATATAGGAAATCCTGCTCACGAGACTCGGCTGACATGCATATATTTCAGGGACGCCAGAGTATGTGCACGATGCGACTCGAGTGAGAATGATGAATTCTCTATCACGCGGTTTGGTGAATGCATGTATTTTGGGGACGCCTGGAATGCGTGCACGATCTAACCAAGTGACACATTGAATTCCAAACGAGACTTGAGGAATGGAAGAGTGTCGAGAACTTGGAATCGTATTAAAAGAAAGGAATGATACTAGTACGAGCGTGGCTCGGAATCGAAGAAACGTGTGAGCGGAGTGTGCGTGAACGACACCAAGATTGGCCCTAAACAAGCGAATGATATGGAATCGATATCGTGAAAGTAAAAGTTGGTATAATGAATTGAACCATTGATAGGAAGATATGCTCGACGATAGTGCAATACTTAGTCTTGAATTGGATGGAAATTAGTTAGACTTGGTCGACCCCGCTAAGAAGAAATCATACTGATTTCGTGGACAAGAACGCTTGAGAAGCGAATCGGGTCATCTCAATAACCGAGATAAACGAAAGTGAGTTTGCCTCAGCCTACGACCCTCGCATTTAACGAATTACAACGTGTCTCGTGCGACCATTTCAGTCCCATGACACGTCGAAATAGCAACCAAGTTGAAGAAACATCAACTCTAAAATGAATAAAAAGTTATTCAATAAAAATCGACCAAAACGTATACGGACACGGGACTTGGAAAGGTATCGAGTATAGTTCGATGCCATCGAGCGGTAAAGCCATTCGATAGAAATTGTCTAAGATACGTACACGACATGGGTTAAGGAATGGTAGGATGACCTGCACTCAGGAAGTCTCGAGGACGAGACTTATTTTGAGTGGTGTATTATGTAATGACCCGCTCCGCCCTAGCGGAACGCCGATTCAAACGGCAAGTGCAACGACTCAAACGAGCCGTCGACCCGAACAGTTGGCATCGACCTGATGAAGAATCGATGCAAGGCTTATATTGGCCCGTCAAGATGAATCCAGACTTAGAGTTTCAAAGGCGTGCTCGGAGTATCGCTCGGCCGATACGAACATCGCTAAGTTGGGTGGCTCCTATGAACCCGTCTTTGCTTAGCCTAGATACATAACAATACGGTCACTATTGCTAGAATCGCTAGGCGTCAACACCGCACATGCTAATAAATGACTCAACGCACCTAGCTAAGGGAATAATCCCATCTTGTATGCTTGTATAGAATATAGAAAGGAACATAGAAAAATGTGAGAACTCTCGCACCGCGCTCCACGCTCGTGCTAAGGCACAAGCTTACGTTCAAGTTTTCTATGCGTTCAACATTGAAACAATAAACGGTTTACAACAAAGAAACGAAAGACTATCGACATAGTCGTTCCGAGTAGAGTATAGCAACATTGAAAGTCTTCGGGACCGATGGGTCGCCAAGGCGACTCCCGTACGGGGAGTTGCATAATATATGAATGAATGAATGAATGAATCAACGAATGAATGAATGAATACGTAAAAAATGAATGAATGAACGAACAAGTGAAAGAAAGAAATAAAAGAGTGAATAAAAGATAAGACATGAAAGACGTTAGCGACAGGTATGATGGACACGTGCAACGGGGCTCGCTACCCGCGCTACACGGATGCCAACCTGGTTGATAACGCATTATGGCTCAAAGACAGCCGTTAAGTTAAATGACAAGTCAATACGAAATGGTCGTGGACAAACGGCACGGGCGATGGGGGGAATACCGTGGCCGTCATGAGGAAGGATTCTGCGGCACGGGCGATGGAGGGAATACCGTGGCCGGCCTAGGCGGAATCAGACATGGGGCTTACGGGCTGCCTTGAGTGGGGGCTCGGCCACTCAAGGAGATGTAAGGCCAGGCATTTCAAGAGACTATCAAGGTGTACCAGCCATCACGCTTCGATAGGTGAGAATGCCCAAGTGATATGTCCAAAATGGCTTGTAAAGCCAGCGACCCATGCATGTAGATTAAGTGGACTATGCTGGTGGCAATCCACGTGCAAGTTCTTGCATTGAAACAAGTAGTCTAAGTTAACTAAATGAAGTGCTTCCTGAACATGCTTGAAATATAATCTCCTGAACATGCTTGAAATGTAATCTCTTGAACATGCTCGAAATGTAACACTCCTGAACATGCTCGAAATGTAACATCCTGAACATGCTTGAAATGTAATACTCTGAACATGCTTGAAACGTAACACACCAAATGATAAAGAGTAATTCATGCAAGTGAGTTAGATGACGTGCCCACGACGTGCTAGAACCCGAGGCAGGGACACGCCCCTATCATTGAATGTTTACATGAATCACGTTAAGTTACTACATGTGAATGGTTGACTAACTTGGTTTACCTTGGACAGGAAAGGCCGGACGGTAAGTATGGGTAAGTCGTGCATGTATTTTCATGCGACACTTGAATTCGGTAACACGAGATAGGTCATGAAATATGACATAAAACTGATCCTAAGGCAAGATTAGAAAGACAATGAATGATAGACGGTACACAAAAGTAAATGGAACGTGTTTGGTAATGATAGCATTGTGGACGAGCTAGCCTCCCCACCAGTGCATAACAATGTACTGATAACCCCACAGTCTGCTTGCAGGATGCAGGAGACGTCATCGGGTGCGGAGCTTCCTCGAACGTGCTAAGGCGCGGAGCTGTCTCTGGAGCCTTAGAGCGTTACAAGGAGCTGAAGCACCATATACAGGACATAATGTATCGGAACATCGCCATGAATCATTCCATCTTGTAAGCCACTTGGCACGCCTTTTATGTTTCAGAGAGAGAGAGCTTGAGCGACTTGTAAACTCGGCCTAGCGCCGCTTGTAAACTTCTTGAATATCAATAAAGAGTTTGAATTCGCTTCAATTTGTGTTCATTTACTTTCCGCTGCAAATGGGGACACTCTGTGCGACTCTGTGGCCTAGCTCAAATCGGCCATTTCTGGACTTGGCCTTGCACGGGCGCAACCTAGGCCCGTGCGGCATCACGCCTTAGCGAGGACGATCGCTCCTACGGGAGCGGGGCGTGACAACTAGTGTCAGACTACTAGTCAGCTAACACGCTAGATAACTCAACCTGTGCAACAATAGCAACCAAGTTAAGTAATCAAAATAACCATGTTTAGCCATACATGCTATTTTGGTGTGGCCCTTCTTGCCACAGTTGAAGCAAGTCACGTGGAACTTGGACTTCTGTTGCTTGAACGAAGGACCCTTCACTTTCAGATTAGTGGAGTCCTTCTTCTTGTGATGAGAAGCCACCTGCTTTCCCTTGAACTCTCTTGTCTGCACCAAGTTGGCCTTAGCCAGTTGTTTGGACAGAAAGTCCATCTTCTGTTGAGATCGCATTTCGTCCTCAACGTGGATCTCTTGTAGAAGATCTTCCAAGCTAATATCCAGCTTCTTTCGATGCATTCTAGTATAGAAGTTGTTCCAACCAGTCCAACGACAAACTTGTCGACGAGGGACGTCTTCTCGTCATCCAACTTCTGGCACAATTTTAGGAATTCTTTCACTTGAGCGCCATCTCGTCTTCGAAGGGCCACTTGTGGTACTTCTCGACGATGAAGATTTTGGACATGTTCTCATCATCTTCATATAGCTTACCCAAAGAATTCCAGATCTCTTTGGCCTTCACATTCTTGGAATATGACTCTGCCAGAGAGTCTTCCATAGAGTTTAAGATAAACAACTTGCAAAGGTTGTTATCTCTCCTCCACATGGATTGCAGAGCAGTGGCCTCAGCGACCTTTCGAGCATTTTTACCTTCTGGACTTAAAGGCTCAGGATCTGTCAACATGAAGTCAACACTCACGAGTTGAAGATTAAGGCTGACCTTTCTCTTCCAGATGTTGTAATGCTCCCCGTCAAACTTCTCAAGTTTGTTAAAACTTGTGTCGAGAAGGTTTGCACGGTTGTTTTCCATCGAATATAAATCTTGCTTTGAGATTGTTATTCCCGAGGCATAATTTTCGATGGAAAACAGAGAATCGAAACAGTTGTCAAAATAGCAACAATGTTTCGTAGCAACACTTCAAAGAAGGTGCACTACAGAGATCCTTGGAGGATTTTGGGTAACGAAAATCTAAAGAGATTTTGTTACAACAACAAATGAATGTAGAGCTTCTTTTAGGAAGGTACAAATCGAGTTGCTAGCAGTAGCAGCAACGAAAGTCCACAAGAGGTTTCTAATTAGATCAGAGAAGAAGAGAAGGAAAGAAGAAAAAGAAAGGCAGCTTTGCTGGGGTGATCAGATCACCGTTGCTCAAAGCAAGATTCGCCTATATACGATCCGCTTCCAGGAACCAACAAGTTCTAAGGAACTTCTGGAACGCTTATCAGTCAATATTTGAGACTTGAACGGGCTTCCTGCACTTTACGGACTCCTTTAACTCTCTTCTTGGTACATCTTTCAAAGGAGGTCAAGGGGCTCTATTTATAGAGTGGAGTGAGACTTCACCTCTTCTCCTATCCGATGTGGGACAAAAATACTAATACTCAAAAATATAGTTTGATATTTTAGATCATTCCACAATCAGCATAAAAGTGTGCCAGTCCACGCCTACCCCCCGAACACTCCCGTGTATGCACGAAACATCCTGGAGTCCGGTCCGAGTCCGAGTCCGCACAACAAAAATTAACTTGCATCCTTGTTGGAATTAATCATTTTTTCTTCTAGGAAAATACTCCCACATGACACACACTTGTGCCCCACCACATCTCATGTGCACACCTCAACACAAGCAATGCATTATATTGAGATACTCACCATTTGGTGTAGCCGATGTGGGACTATCTTTCCTAGTCTAAAGGCAAAAACACCAACAATACCATATGATGACTTCACATGAAATATTGTAGGAAATAGGGAATGGAAATTGAAACTCGCTTCAAATTGTGATGCTGCTGATTGGAAGGGTAGCATTCATGGCGTGTATCGGTTAAAATGTTGTGAACGAGGCCGAATCAGCTGTCCTTGATCCGATGTTCAAATCTTGTCCCCCCTCTATAACATATGGGCCTTTTGTTGATTCTTATCGGTGTGGCCCACATGTCATGGGGGGATTGTATCTCGTTTCCGGTTGAACGCTCAAATGTGGGGTGACAATGGAGTTGGTAATTTAGTCCAACATCGATTAGGAGGTGGGATCATGTAGTGTAGATAATTGGAATTGGTTCAGGCATTAAATGAGAATTCTCTTTTAAGGCATATGGACCAAATTTTAATATTACACCTCATGGGCCAACTCCTGTGACCCCAACCAATGGTGTCAGAGTCCATGGTTACGGGACATGTGGGTTTGACGCTCCCGGGGCAGGTGGATTTGACGCTCCCAAGGTGGAGAAAGACATTGTGGTTGGCACACAATTTTGGTGTGAATGAACGTGTCAGGAGGTAGCCATAGTGTGCTACCGGATTAAGGACAGTTGATCCGATCCTGCTATTAACTACATGATCCAATCTGGACATTTGATGGCTGTCATTAGGATTAAATGTCATTGTTCTTGTGAAAGTTGGACTACACAAACGCAAATAGGAAATCCCAATATAGTGTTGACACGTGGACGGTTTTTCTATTTAGGCCCTTATCTTTTTCTGTTTAGGTCATTAAAAAAAAAAATCAAGAGATGACATGAGATGTATGCTCTTGACGTGCGAGTTTTAAAAATTAGGAACTCATGAGTTCCTCTAGGTTTTTTGAAATAATTACACTGCTCAATGCATGTGATTTATTATTAATGCATATATCAGAATGTTGAAGATGGATTATATTGTTTTGGGGATTCAAATTGGTAAAATAAATTTTATTTACTTAAAATTGGAAACAGTTTATATACTCAACTCTTTCTTGACTTATTTCCCACTATAAAAATCAATTTAATCCATCAGGATCCTGATACTACCATTCCTGCTGATGATGTTTTTACCTTTCTCTTGTTGCATGAGGATTTCTTTCCACTGGGGTTGGGGGTTTGGAAAAGATTTAGCAGGCTTTCTTGAAACTTTATAGAGTTAAAAGAATTGGATGTCACATTTTTCCAAGTATATCCTCAGTACAACAGGGAAAAACCAATTTCTTAGCACCAATTGTAGGGATGTAAATAAATACAAATATTATATTCTTATTTCCCTGATTTCCCTATATCCAGTTTCTAACAAATATGGATGTTCATTATTTGTACATTAGAAGAATGATAAGGATATGGTTGCTTTCTACTTGATATCCAGATAATACCCAAATAGTATCTCTATAGTATCAGACCACTTTAAAACTATAATTTTATTTTATTTATTTATTTGTGTAATTTCTTAATATTATGTGCCTCAGCACTCCTTGATAATTAAGTTTTTAGGATCGACATATACGTGTTCATATTTCATAGCCATTTGATATACCTCATATTTTCTAATCATGACCTTTTTTTATTCTTTTATATTTTTTTACGGGAAACACCAATTCGCTTTATTAGATAGATATCTCATTTGTGTTTGTTTTGTAGAAAAATATTGGTCTAACTTGGGCCTGCCGGCCGCAAACTTTAATGGACTTGAGGCCTGATAGCAGAGCACATTATGAGCATAAAGATGAAGCAGAGTCGATTCTTTTGGGTTCAATCCTTCCACACCATGTTAGGGCATCTTCAACCAACATACCCAAAGCTCATTAGTTGAGGCTCATTTGCAAGAGCACAGGTTGAAGGTGCATTGGTGTCAGTTTGCCTCTTGTGAATTTTTTTCTTCTTTTTTCGAAGAAGGTAAATTTTATTTAAAAACAAAGGCTAACATTACAGAACCCATTATTTCACCCAAGACACAAAATGAGTTCATCTTGGATCTAAGGATATCTATATCAATTTGTATTTTTTTTCATTATACAATAATTATACTGTTTGCTAGGCCCTCAAAGATGCGTTGGTTTCGTTCTCTCCAGACATGTCAGCCGTCTGTACTCTCATGATCATTTTTTCTTTTGAGCTTTGACTCATTCAAAGCAGATAATTGTTGGAGTGGGTGGGGTTCCCAACCTATGTGGAGAAGATCCCGGAGTGCGACGAGCGCCGTTCGATGTCGAAGAAGCTCGGGAAGTAGGCAACGAGGAGTTGCTACTGCTGTTGCTGCTCCAAAGGGGAGCTTCTGGAACTGGGCCACCGAGTTCGGGCCGAACTCGGTCCCAGGCCGAGTTCTGGCCGAACTCGGTCCCAGGCCGAGTTCTGGCCGAACTCGGTCTAGCCATTCCAGAATGTTGCTGGTAGGTTCTGTTTGCCCGACACAGAGTTCTGGCCGAACTCTGTGTCGTCGGGACTGAGGCGGAAATCTGGATGATTTTTCACCATTGGATCTAATCAAACGGTCCAGGTTTGTTGCGGGATTAGGGAGTTAAGTTGGGATTTCCAAACCCTAATCTAAACGTAACACAATTGTAGCACACAACAAGAGGAGAGAGAGGAAGGAGGCAAGAGTGCCATTTTGCAACTTTGGGAGAGAAGACGGAGGATTGAAGGTCGTTTTCGAAGGAGATCGCGTTCGGGTAATCTCTATTCGTCGTTCTTGTTCTTCGTAGCCTTGTAATCATTGTTCTTGCTTCTAAGTGTTGTGGGGATCCGATTTAGATCGGGAGGAGTTTGTAGAGGGTGTAATTCTTCTATTCCATTAGTGGAGGCTTCTCAGGGTTGGACTCCGATCGTCTCGTGGTTTTTTCCGCAAGGATTTTTCACGTCAAAAATTCTCTGTGTCTGCGTGATTGTTTTTGGTGTTTTGGTTTGTGCGTTGTTTGCTCGGTTCTCTCGTAGGTACTGTCTAGTTTGGGGAAAGGTTTCTGCGTTTCTTTCCCATCAAAGTGGTATCAGAGCCAGGTTCTGAAATTCAGAAGGGTGTCAGGAGTTGACAGAAACTAGAGAGGAGAGATGGACGCGAAGCCGGTGCGCATGGTGAACCTGAACGGCACCAACTATCACTATTGGCGGAGCAAGATGAAAGATTTGCTGTTTGTCAAGAAGCTGTATCTGCCCGTGTTTGCATCCGAGAGGTCCAGTGATAAATCCGAGGAGGACTGGACATTCGAGCATATACAGGTGTGTGGGTACATACGACAGTTTGTTGATGAGAACGTGTACAACCACGTTGCCAATATTGAGCACGCGAAGACGTTGTAGGATAAGCTGGAATCCTTGTATGCGAAGAAGACCGGGGTAAACAAATTATTCCTGATCCGAACGATGATGGGTCTGCGATACAAGGATGGGGCGTCTATTTCGGACCACTTGAGTGAGTTCCAGGGCGTGGTTGACCAGCTATCTTCTATGGGAGTCAAGTTCGACGACGAAGTTCAGGGACTATGGCTGCTGTGTACATTGCCAGACTCGTGGGAGACCGTACGAGTATCTATGATCGCTTCTGCTCCAGAGGGCGTGGTCGGTCTGGAGTTTGCCAAGAGCGGGGTGCTGAATGAAGAGATGCGGAGACGTTCTCAGGGCACTTCATCTACATCCCATCACTCAGAGGCATTAGTTTCAGAGAGCCGCGGAAGGGACAAAAGCAGGGGTCCAGGTGGTGGCAGAGACAAGAGCAGGGGGAAGTCCAAGGGTCGTTACGAGGACTCAGAGTGTTACCATTGTGGTAAGAAGGGCCATATCAAGCGGAATTGTTTCGCTTGGAAGAGAAAGAAGAAGGGCGACAAGGGGAAGCAAGAAGAGAACACTACAGCGGCGGCCTCGATGCACGGAGGCGATGTGATCGTCGTAGGTGATGAGGTCATTACTAACCTCGCCTGCGATGATAATTCTTCGCTGGTGGACTCAGGGGATTCAGCACATGTATCTCACAACAGGGCACTATTTGCCACTTACACAACAGGCGACTGTGGAGTGTTGAAGATGGGCAATGGAGATGTGTCGAAGGCGGTTGCCGTTGGAGATGTGCATTTGAGAACGAAGACGGGTGCGATTCTTATTCTCAAGGATGTTCGTCATGTCCCTGATATCCGTTTCAACCTGGTGTCGGTTGGAAGGTTGGATGACGAGGGATTCTTCAGTCTCTTTGGGAACAGTCAGTAGAAGCTTTCCGGAGGTTCGATGGTGATTGTCAGAGGAAGCAAGAAGTCCGGTCTCTACTATATGGAGGGGAGCGCACAGGGGGCACAGGAGGTGAACGCAGTCAGTGATGCGTCTACCGAGTTGTGGCACAGGCGGCTCGGCCATATCAGCGAGAAGGGGATGAGCTACTTGGTGAACAGGAAGGTGATTCCAGGGCTCAAGTCTACAAAGTTGGAGAAGTGCACGCACTGTTTAGCTGGAAAGCAAAATAGGGTGTCTTTCCAAAGTCACCCAAGTTCAAGGAAGCTGGCGTTGCTCGAGTTGATTCACTCGGATGTCTGCTATCCTATGAAGGTAAAATCTATTGGTGGTGCTTCTTACTTTGTAACTTTTATTGATGACTATTCCAGGAAGGTTTGGGTCTATACCTTAAAGACCAAGGATCATGTGCTGCCTACTTTCAAAGAGTTTCAGGCCTCTGTTGAAAGAGAGACGGGCAAGAAGTTATTGTGTGTTCGGTCCGACAATGGCGGCGAATACATTGGTCCCTTTGATGCGTATTGCAGAGAGCAAGGGATACGACACCAGAAGACTCCGTCCAAGACACCTCAGCTCAATGGTGTAGCGGAGCGAATGAACAGGACACTGATGGAGAGGGTGCGGTGTTTGCTGTCAGAAGCAAACTTGCCGGACAGTTATTGGGGTGAGGCTTTTCTCACAGCTGCTTATGTTATTAATTTGTCTCCTAGTGCTCCTTTGCAGGGTGATGTGCCTGACAAAGTATGGTACGACAAAGAACCGTCATACAATCACCTGTAGGCGTTTGGTTGTAAGGCCTTCGTGCATGTACCGAAGGACGAGAGGACCAAACTTGAGCCAAAGACGAGGCGATGCGTCTTTGTCGGCTACGGTCGGGATGAGTTTGGCTATAGACTCTACGACCCGGTGGGAAGAAAGCTCTACAGAAGCAGGAACGTGGTGTTCGTCGAGGATCAGACCATGACCAACACTCAGGATTTCGAGACGCCTTCTGAGGCTGAGAAATTGCCTGAGTTAGAGTCATTTCGCTTCGAGCAGTTTCCAGAGGACATCGCAGAGGATCCAGTTATGGGGGAGCCAATACATGGAGTAGCTCCCAACCTTGATCATCAGCCTGCTGATGGTGGTCATGGTGTCCCTCAGGAGGATGAGCATGCCAGAGAGGCAGTTCCTGAAGGGGAGGAGGCTGTTGGTATACAGCCAGCACCAGTGGCTCCACTGAGAAGGAGCGACAGAGATCGTCGACCATCTACGAGATACTCACCGAGTGAGTATGTGCTATTGACTGACGGGGGAGAGCCCGAAAGTTTTGCAGAGGCTATGGAAGACGAACACAGGCAGGAGTGGATAGAGGCCATGCAGGAGGAGATGAGTTCCTTGCACACTAATTCCACTTATGAGCTGGTGCGGTTGCCAAAGGGCAAGAAGGCTTTGAAGAATCGATAGATGTTTAGAGTAAAGCAGACGGATGATGCTACTCGCCCTCGATACAAAGCGAGGCTGGTAGTTAAAGGCTACGGTCAGCGGAAAGGCGTGGATTATGATGAGATCTTTTCGCCTGTCGTCAAGCATTCGTCTATTCGGGTGGTGCTAGCATTAGCAGCCAGTCTCGACTTGGAGGTCGAGCAGATGGATGTGAAGACGGCATTCCTCCACGGTGATCTTGAGGAGGAGCTGTACATGGAGCAGCCAGAGGGATTCTGTGAGAAGGGCAAGTCACATTTGGTCTGCCGGTTGAGAAAGAGCTTGTATGGTCTGAAGCAGACTCCGAGGCAGTGGTACAGAAAGTTCGAGTCGTTTATGGGGGAGATGGTTATGCACGGACGACGTCGGATCACTGTGTATTTGTGAGATATTTTGCCGATGATAATTTTATCATTTTATTGCTCTATGTTGATGATATGCTATTAGTGGGTCGGAATGCCACTAGGATAGCGGAGCTGAAGCGCCAATTGGGCGCGGCCTTCTCTATGAAGGATTTGGGCGCAGCGAAGACTATTTTTGGGATGGAGATCAGCCGAGAGAGAGAGAGTCCAAGCTGCTACACTTGTCCCAAAAGAAGTACATTCACCGGGTACTTCAGCGTTTCGGTATGGACGGATCGAAGAAAGTGAGTTGCCCCCTTGCGGCTCACTTTAAGCTCACTGAGGAGCAGTGTCCATCTACCGAGGACGAAAAGGAAGATATAGAGCGGGTTCCATATGCCTCAGCTGTGGGAAGTCTTATGTATGCCATGGTGTGTACGAGGCCAGATATTGCTCATGCAGTTGGTACGGTTAGCAGGTATCTTTCAAATCCTGGAAGGGTACATTGGAGTGCGGTCAAGTGGATTCTACGATATCTTCAGGGCACTGCTGGTTGGAGACTTTCCTTTGGTGGTGACGAGCCGAAGCTGGTTGGGTATACCGACGCTGATATGGCTGGAGATGTAGATACGAGGCGATCGACTTCGGACTACGTGATGATGTTTGCGGGAGGAGCGGTGTCGTGGCAGTCGCGGTTGCAGAAGTGTGTTGCCTTGTCAACGACAGAGGCAGAGTACATTGCAGCGACGGAGGCTTACAAGGAGTTGCTGTGGATAAAGAAGCTGCTGCAGGAAATAGGACTGAAGCAAGAGCAGTATACTTTGCTTTACGACAGTCAGAGCGCTATACACCTTGTGAAGAATCAGACGTTTTATAGCCGGTCCAAACACATCGAGACTCGGTATCATTGGATACGGGATGTGATTGAGAAAAAGGACGCGAAGCTTGAGAAGGTTCATACAGATGACAACGGGGCTGATATGTTCACGAAGATTCTACCAAGGGGGAAGTTTGAGTACTGCAGGCAGATCGTCGGGATGACGATATCCTCCCCATAGTTGTGAAGGGGGAGATTTGTTGGAGTGGGTGGGGTTCCCAACCTATGTGGAGAAGATCCCGGAGTGTGACGAGCGCCGTTCGATGTCGAAGAAGCTCGGGAAGTAGGCAACGAGGCGTTGCTACTGCTGTTGCTGCTCCAAAGGGGAGCTTCTGGAACTGGGCCACCGAGTTCGGGCCGAGTTCTGGCCGAACTCGGTCTGGCCATTCCAGAATGTTGCTGGTAGGTTCTGTTTGCCCGACACAGAGTTCTGGCCGAACTCTATGTCGTCGGGGCTGAGGCAAAAATTTGGGTGATTTTTTACCATTGGATCTAATCAAACGGTCCAGGTTTGGTGCGGGATTAGGGAGTTAAGTTGGAATTTCCAAACCCTAATCTAAACGTAACACAATTGTAGCACACAACAAGAGGAGAGAGAGGAAGAAGGCAAGAGTGTCATTTTGCAACTTTGGGAGAGAAGACGGAGGATTGAAGGTCGTTTTCGAAGGAGATCGCGTTCGGGTAATCTCTACTCGTCGTTCTTGTTCTTCGTAGCCTTGTAATCATTGTTCTTGCTTCTAAGTGTTGTGAGGATCCGATTTGGATTGGGAGGAGTTTGTAGAGGGTGTAATTCTTCTATTCCATTAGTGGAGGCTTCTCAGGGTTGGACTCCGATCGTCCCGTGGTTTTTTCCGCAAGGGTTTTCCACGTCAAAAATTCTCTGTATCTGCGTGATTGTTTTTGGTGTTTTGGTTTGTGCGTTGTTTGCTCGGTTCTCTCGCAGGTACTGTCTAGTTTGGGGAAAGGTTTCCGCGTTTCTTTTCCATCAATAATAGCTCTCTATTCTGTGTAGCCGGAAGTCCAAAGCATCTGCGCTACTGGTTCCAGATCTCCCAAACAAAGTCACAGCAGAAGAAAGGATAGTCCCCGGAGTCCTCCATGTGCCCGCACAAGCAACATTTTTTGTCTACAGTCCACCCCAAACATGCTAAGACGGTCTCTAGTGAGTAAGCGATTACGGATCATCTTATATAGACATAATAAATTCTTGATCGTGCCTCCTTTCGTCCAGACCAGATCTGTCCAGTCCACATCCGCATTTCTGTTCCTGATTTGGTTTAAGGCCTTCTTGAAGTAGGAAGTGTTTTATCCATATCCTCCCAAATCCAGTAGTCCCTTGTGAAATATGCACTCTTAGAACATATTTATCTTCCTATAATTTCTGTCACTTTTATTAATCTGAGCAGATATTTTAGCTTCAAAGTTTAAATTGGTAGGTACTATCCCAGAAGAGAGGATCTCTTTCATTGTACTCAGAGATCATCATATGGGTCACATACATCAGAAGGGAGATAGGAGGGGATGTCTATGCATAATTGATTTGGATGTACCATTGAGGATCATAATGGTCCCCAAAGAGATTTTCTATAGGAACCAGAGGTGGTATTGTCCTCCAATATGGAAAGTTGTAAATAATTTGATGGAAGAAAGACTTGATGAGCATAGGGAACTGAGTGAAGTGGGTGTCCCTACCTATTCTGGATAGAGAGAATATGCTGCTCATTGCACACAATAACATCTGGGATTAGGCACCTCCCTCTCTATATCACATCTGGGAAATAGGCATAAGCCTCTCCTTCCATGTTTATATTCCTTTATTGTCTCTCCCTTGACCTTGAGCAACTAGGAAAGGGATAGACATTCTTGATTTATATAGCTTGCTTTTGTTAAGAGGTCAGCGGTGGGGTCTTTTTCTTTTTAGGGTTAATTACACCGATCTCCCCTATGATTCATGAGTACATTGACTACCCCTCTCATTTATAAATTCCTCATTTATAAATTCTATTAACCATATAGGCGGTCGGTGTTATTAGTTTCTATAGAAAATAGAAACTACAGATTCGTGTAATTAGTTTCAAAATAGGAACGGTCCTTGTAATAAGTGTAAAACATAGGAATAGTTAATGCAATTAACCTTTCTTTTTAAGAAGAAGATCTCTGTGTAGCTTGCTACTGAGAAAGCTAATAGTAGAATAATGCGTTAAATATTCGTTATGTTCTGATTTGCATGTATGTATCGCCTACTAGCTAGGTGATAAAGAAAAGTTGATGCTATAAAGGATTTTTTTCCCTATAAGTGGATCAAAATCACTTATCCTGTAAATTTTTGGATAAGATGTAGTGTGATTTATAAAAGGCAAAGTAAAAGCTTTATTGTCCAAACATGCAGTGTATAGTGAAAATTACGGTCAGTGAGGAGAGGTATAATCTTCTTGGCTAGGCGGATGGCCTCGGGATCGAACCGCGGAAAAGACGGGCGTGTGTGTAAAAATTGCGGACAATAGACCTAAATGACATACAACGCAGTGTGCACAAAGTCCCGTTGTTACGTCGGGCATTGCAAAAAATAAATAAAAATGCAGTGTATAGTTGTCCTTGTGTGAAGGAAGTTTACTAGGCACATTACTGCGAAAGAGGCGCAGGCTGGGATTGGTTTATGTTGTAAAGTTGCAAAGGCTCAATAGAACTTGGAACTTGGTTGATACATTTGGTGTTAATGTTGTTAGGTCACGTACACATTGTTAATCCACAACCTAGCACGGGATGGTTAATGGTACTGGAGCAATAGATATCCTAGGTTTGAAATTTTAGTCTTCATTTATCTCGTATATATACCTTCCATGTGTGATCCTCAAACATGCACACTTGTATGGACTGTGTGGTTGTTGAAGCTTCCTAACAACTCGAGCTTTTCAGTTGACTACCTAACTCCATTTTCTAAAACCTGAAGACACGTTTACTGCTAATTCCTAACACTATATATTTGTTGTCCGAGCTCTCTAGCCTAGTGGTATTAGAGCGGACATCCGGAGGGGCCGGCAAGGTTCGAGCCCCCCAATTGTGTGTGTGCGTGTGATTTCAAAAAAAAAAAATCCCCGGCGTGATATTCATCAAGGAGATACGTGCCTTGAATCAGGACCGGCCCAGGACACGAGCGAGGTGGACGTCATGGGCCCCCAATTTTAGAAGGTTCCATAATTTTAAAATAGACTAGACGTATCATAAAATTTTTAAAACAAATACCCATTCTGGAAACAACAAAAAAGTCATGGCTCCAATCTGGAAAAAAAAAAATGATAGCCTGATTGATAATTTTGCTTGTAAAAATGCTAAAATAAATATTATTTATGTGAGAAATAGGGGCCAAATTTAATATTTTGTTCTAGGTCCCATAAATCATAGGACCGGCCCTGGGTTGAATTCACATGTTTTTCCTAAGTAGGTAACCCTAACTTCATATAGCCAAAGCAGTCGAGACGACAATGTCAGGGGAGTTGGTTTAGAACTGCTACTTCCCAGATTAAGTTAGCTTTTGTACTAGAAACAAAGCAGAACCTATAAATTTTATTTAAATCTTTTTGAGTCCAGAAAAATGAGTGTATTTTTTACGCTACAACTTAACCAAGATCCTTTTTAACTTTGGCATGTCGGCTTCTGTTGGCCACTAGTATATGATTAGATTCACTAGCCTTAATTTCGCCCTTGAATATTCAGCAACATAAAGTTAGCACCACATAATGTACACCAAGCAATCAAATCCAATTTATATTAGCATTTGCAGTAAATACTTTTTGTACCTGACTTAAATTAGGACAAGCATTTGACATGACACCGACGCTTCAAAATCCACTAGGACAATTAACAATCAAAGTTTACCATATTTTTAAAAAAAATCCATATGGGAGAGTATTTTAGGACAATTAGCACTGGAAAGGAGAAGTGGGCGCCAGCTCCAGTGGCGCGTGGAAGTGGGCGCCAGCTCTTATAGCGTACTTTAGCTAGGGTGCAGCTATCCGCACCCACAGATTACTAAACACACCCTATGAAAAAAAAAAAAATTAGAATTTTCTATTCTACCTCTCTGCTCCCCCGACCCCCTCTCCTACTCCTCCGACCCCCCTCCCCTCCTCCTCCGACCCCCGGAGGAGGGGTCGGAGGAGAAGGGGAGGGGGAGGGGGGCGGAGGTCGGACCGTCAGCTTCGGGGTCGGGGTGGTGGTGGTGGTGGTGGTGGTTTGGGGGGGGGGGGGGGGGGGGGGGGGGGGAGATAGAATAGGAATTCAAAATTGGAATTTTTTTTCCTCTTTTTTTTTTCATGGGATGTCTTTAGTAATTCATGGGGTGCGGATAGTCCTATTCAATCAATTGTCTTAAATAAGAAAAAATAGAGAATATATTCAAAGTTGTATATATGAAACATATATGATTATTTCAAGTTACAATAAATATAGAATAATATTAGAAGCATCTAATCTGAAAGATTAGCAATATATTGAAGGCAAGAATCCACCTAAAAGTAGATAAGTATCAAATACCAGACATATAGGACTCACTAGGGATTTAAGGTGTTGTGAATATGACCAAAAAATCTTATCATATGCAAATAAATTAGTAATTGGAATATTAGATCAAATTTGGATGTACATTGATTGTACACAATGAGGAATGAGCATGGTCAACTGGGTTCTCGACTAGGAATCATATCCACTCCAAAAAATGTGTCCTAAGTGTCTGTGTCAAACACCTAGCAGACACTCCAAAATCATCACATCTTTTCTGTACCGTGTCCGTGTCCGTGAAACAGAAGGCGAGAAGAACATTGGTAATGCACAAACCGATGATGAGACCAAGATTCTTATTAATAAAATGCAAGGTTAAGAACTAAGAAGCAAACAGCTAACAAGTACCAAGAACTAAGAAGCTAGTCCTCTATTGCCCATCTATAATTACAATTAAGCAGCACTATTGGCGACACTTACACTTACATAACAGCGCACGCATTGGCATTCTCTTCACTGAAGATGTCGTAGCTAGCCGTTGCGCTCGCCGCCGCCGCCGAAGGAATGCAGTAGGATCCTGCAGCCGGCGGCTGCGCGGTGTTGCAGCTCACCGCGTACGTCGGATAGTGATGCGCCTGTTGAGCTGGCACCGGCGACATCCCAGTCGCCACCTCCGCTCTCTGACTCTCTCCTGGCATCGCCTCACCTCCACCACTGCCACCTCCGCCGCCGCCATTGCTTCCTTTCTTGCCCTTCTTCTTCTTCTTCCCGCCGCCACCAGAGGGTTTCTCCGTCGGAGGAGGGGCGGGTTTGGTGTCCTTCTTGTCCGGCTTCGGAGACTCGCCGGTGGGTTCGGACTGTTCATCGTCGGGCTTGGCTGCAGAGGCGATTCCTTTATCGGGTTCGGGTTCTTTAGTTTCGGGCTCCTGTGATGATTCATTAGGTTCTTGTTGTTACTGTTCTTGTTCTTCTTCTTCTTCCCTCCGCCACCGCCACCATTGTTGTTGATGCTAGAATCGGGGTTGGAGGGTTTTGGCTCCGGCCAGAGCTCGGCGTGCTTCCCGGTCTTGACGAGCTTCTTGATCAGGGTCTCTGCCTCGACGTTCCCGGTCACCGTCACCTTCTGCTGCTGAGAATCGATCGTCGTCTTGTAAACCCCTGCTAGATCAAATGTTTTCTTTGAAAGAGATTTCGAGAGGCAACGGATATATAAAACTCGATAATGTCTGTATCGTGTCATCCACGTATTGGACATGACACAGACACAGACACGGGTTTACTCACTAACCATCGATCCCTTGGAGGACCTTCTTGACTTTCTTGCTGCAGCCTTCGCAGTGGATGGAGACTCTCAAGACCCATGTCTGTGATCGATAGAACAAGCTTCATGAAGACCCATGTGGGAAATGGGAGGCTTAGTTATGAGTGTAGTAGTAGTACCTGATATTTGAGTGGCTCTGGAGTTTCTTCTTCTGTTGATGCCATTGAGATGAGAAGAGAAGAGTAGAGAAATGCAAGTGAGTTTGAAAGTGAGGTGGTGTTCTTTTGTTTTCTTGGTGATGGAAGAAAAGGTGGTGGCACACTACACTAGGGGAGAGCAACGGTTCGGTTCGGTCCAAACCGAACCGAAAGCAGCAAAACCGACCAACCCGAAAACCGTATTTATGCAAACCGAAAACCGAACCGAAATCTGCTAAACCGTTCAAAACCGAACCGAATTAGAATTTCGGTTATTCGGTTCGGATCGGTTTTGTGGGCCAAATGGGCCGGGCCAAAAAAACACTACCCAAAAAATGCAGCATATAATAAAAATTCAGCATATACAAAAAAAAAAAAGATACATAGATTGGTCCACAACAATATGGCTCAGGTATGAAAAAAAAATGCAGCCTATTGGTCCACATCTGAATTCTATACAAGTAGTGAAATACATATTGGCTGAAATACATATTGGCTAAAAAAAAAAATTCAGCATATACCAAAAAAATGCAGCATATTGTTTATCACATCTGAATTAACTACTGCAGTGAATAATAATGCAGCAGCAGTAACAACTAACAACTGCAGTGAATAATAAAGAAGCAGCAGTAACACTAACAACTAACAACTGCAGTGAATAATAAAGAAGCAACAACAACTGCAGCAATAAATTCTCCCAAGTCCCTAATGGGACAACATCAGTGAGCAGATCAGCCAGACAGTAAATGTAGTTTGTTCCCAACATCCCAACATCAGTGAGCAGATCAGTTTGTCTCCCAACATCCCAAAAGATATTACAAATAATGTCTCCAACTAATAGTTTGTTCCCAAATTAAAATAGCATAAATACTCAAACCTCATTGATTGGGTTGGTGCTGAATTCTAGTGAGTTTTCTAAAGTATCTAAAATGCACAAACATAGCGCACTGCACTATTACAGAGTCTGAAATATATATAATATCAATGTTCCAAGAAATGCAAGTACAAACTACAAGTTGCAACAAATTGCAACTCCAACTCAAAAGTATCAAATACAACATAAACAATTCAGAATCAATAAATCTGATAACAATTCTCAACTTCTTATCAGCATTCATTTCAGCCCAAGTTTTCTCCCTCATCCGCCATGAATAACACATATTGCCTATATGCATGCTATTTTTTACGCTGTCAACTGAAATATTGCTTATCATGTGAATGAATCCCTAATTCATCTTCAGTAGAAACATACGGTTGATCAATTATCATGCATGTTATTTTTTTGGGACAACTAATTTCAAAATTAATTCCTAATTCATCTTCAGTATACACATATTGCTCTTTACAAACAAGTAATTGACTATATTTGAAAACAGATTTATACCAGTGAAGGCTGAAGCCGAAAGCACGAGATCGAGAATTTGGTCAAAAATTCCAAATCTGTCAAAACAAATTAATACAAAAAACAAATTTATTATTTGGCCCAAACATTACAAAATACAAAGTAAATAAAATATAAATTTTAGAAGAAAGGAACACGAAGAAAAAACTTACCAAAGTCGGAGAATGACGTGCTCAAGTCGAGATCTAGCTTGTAGATCAGTAGATCTAACTTCCAAGTTCAGATCTAATTCGAGATCTAGCCCAGAGATCTGGCCTGTAGATCTAAACTGGCCTGTAGATCTAAACACGAAGAGGAGAAGAGGAAAAAACCCCCTAAAGGCCGGCTACGCCGGCGGCCGGAGAGGAGCGGCGGATGAGAGAGAAAACTAGGGCAGAAATGAGCGGAGCGGCAGCGGCGGATGAGACATGAGAGAGAAAACTAGGGCTGAAATGAGCCACTGTTCGTTGGATGAGAACTTTTATATGGGGGGAGGGGTAAAATAGTAATTTCACTTATTAATTTCGGTTTTCGGGTCGGGTCGGCCACCGAAACCCAAAACCCTTATCCGACCCGAAAACCGCAAATCCACTAAGCAGAGAACCGAATTTCGAACCGGTTTTTCAAAAACCGAACCGAATGCAATTTTCGGTTCGGTTCGGGTCGGTTTTCGATTTTAAACCGAGTTTTGCTCACCCCTACACTACACTACCAGTGGGAAGAATATGCATTCAACAACTTCCTCTTTCTTTCTTTTTCTTTCTTTTTTCAAATTCTATTGGTACATCAAGTTATAATTGAGGACAGCCGAATTTTTTTAATTTATTTACAAATTTATCATTCCAATTTTTTTACTTGAGAGCAGTCAACATATTTGGATTTGGACTGCCAATTAGATTTGGACTGCGAACTTTGGACTGCAAATTGGATTTGGACTGCCAACAAAGTTGACAGTCCTAACATAAAGTACGACCGTACTTTATGTTGTCCTTAAAGGATTTGGGTAGTTTGGAATTGGACATGCCAATTTTGTAGACAGTCCTACTTTATGTTAGAACTGTCAACTTCGTTGACAGTCTTAAAGGAGGGTTGGACAGTCCAAAGTAAAATTGAAACTGTCCTAAATAAAAATTACATCTAGTTGGACTGTCTTGAAATAAAGATCGTCATGAAATAAAATGTGGAGAGCCTGTAGAATTTGTTTTTTTTTTTTTTTTCCATCACAAGCTTTAGTACTCACTCGTCATTCCATACCTATTGATTGCTTACACTCTCTTTTTTACCCTTAACTCTTTGATCAAACTCTCTTTGATCCTCGTTCCTCCCTCGTGCACTAATCACCAATCTAGAATATATATGGAACTCTTCCCTTTTCTTGATCCTCCAATTAGCATTAGTTTTGTTTGTAGTACCAAGGGGTACATTCGAAGCGAATATGGATCGGATATGGGTATTACCATATCCACATAAGTTTTCCAATACGAATACGGGTTTGTTCGCAGGGCTGCCCAGGAGGTTGGGTTATCCTAGCCGAAGCTAATTTGGTTGTCCATTTTCCTTGACAGAAAAAGATATCAAAAAAATTATAACATGCCGAAAGCCTATAAATGTTGAACTGATATCAGCTCCAGTAGAAAGATATCACCGGTTCTGACGGCGGCATGGAGATTGAATTCTGAGTTTATCTCCTGACTCATGATCTACTCGAAGCTTATTTTCCAGTGGGAACTCAAATATGGGCCTGGAGGATTGCTAGTTCAACTGCAGGAAAGAGTTGGGGTGGACCGCAGTGCTCTATTGGCGGAGAGGTGAGGACCTAGGACCTAGGAGGGTTGTCCTAACCGGAGGGTTGTCCAAGTCTGATGGCTTGTCAGACTTATCCAAGGACTGGCCCTGATTGTTCGTACATGAAAATCAATAACCGAAAGAAAAAACGGATTCGGATCGGATGTAGTAATAAAGGTTAAGGATAAAGTGAGTCCGAATGTGGATCGGATAAAATAGAATTTTAGAAGAACTAAGGTTTATATTTTTAAGGAAAAAAATGATACTTTCATATAAGTTTAGTTAAATATTAATTAATTTATGCTTGAATAATGATATGTACAGTACTTCAAAGGTTTAATTGCATCTAAATACCCTAAACTATTCTAATTTTGAAACTAGTTGCTATCCTTTGTTGGTTAACATTAACGTATATAATGATGTATAATATGAAACCCAAATATGTTTTAGCCACTAACCAAGGCCTCGTTTGGTTCGCGAAAAGGAAAGAAAATCAATTCTGTTAGATTATATTTGTAACTAATGTTAATATGATCCATAAGTTCAAGTCCAATCGTGTAGACACTATATATATTGTAAACAGCCCCCATCAATGAGAACAAGGCATTATTATTTCCTACATCGTATCAGAACCTCCAGAAAAACCCTAGCCGCCAAAACATATCCTCCTCCACCCGCGTCCGATCCGGCGCCCCTCCTCCCGATCCGGCGTCCGACTGCACCGGCAAACCCCTACCCGCGGATCCCGCGCGGCGTCCGATCCGGCGCCCCGCCTCCCGACTGAACCAGCCGGCACCCGACTGCACCGGCCAACCCCTACCGCGGATCCCGCGCCTGACCGTGCGACACTTCGCCGCCGAAGCCGTTCGCGCCAGCGCCTGACCGCGGATCCCGGCGCCCGACTGCACCGGCCGACCCCTACCCGCGGATCCCGCGCCTGACCGCACGGCACTTCGCTGCCGAAGCCGTTCGCGCCAGCGCCTGACCACGGCCGCCCGACCCACGTCCGCGCCAGCGCCTGACTGCGGCTGATTCGCCGCTCGTTCGGTCGATCCGTCGGAGTTGCACAAATTTTTGTACACCCGACATCCGTCGTCCATCAGCGGCTGATTCGCCGCTCGTTCGGCCGATCCGTCGGAGTTGTACAAATTTTTTGTACACCCGACATAAGCCATGGCTGGTGATGCTGCGTCCAGCTACTCCATCGCGACTGGCAGTGACGGTGCACACAACCCAAATTATCCTAATCCGAAGGATCCATATTTTCTGAGTTCTGCTGTTCAACCAGGAAATATCATTACTCCTATTGTTTTCCGTGGACCGAACTATGCTGAGTGGTCTCGGTCAATACATTTCTCCCTGATCTCTAGACGAAAGATCACTGTTCTGGAAGGTACTGAAATCAAACATATTAATGATGCTAGTAAATTGCTTGATTGGAGATGTGTGCAAGCGCTATTGGTTCAATGGGTTCTTAATACCATTGATCCGTCTCTGAAGAAATCTTTGTCGTACTTTGAGGAGATTTATCCATTGTGGAACTTGTTGGAGAAAAGATTTGTTGTTAGCAATGGCACTCGGAATCAACAAATTAAGGTGGCTTTGGCTGAGTGTAAACAAACAGCTTCAATATCTCTGGAAACCTACTTTGAAAATTTGTAGTCTTTGTGGGATGAACAAGCTGCTTATTTTCCATTGCCTACTTGTGCCTGTGGTGAACTTGCTGCAAAGCTGCAGGCTATGAGGGATGAAGACCACTTTCAGGACTTTATGTATGGGTTGAATGCTGAGTTGTATGGTCATACCCGATCTAATCTTCTATCTCAGGATCCTCAGCCAAGTTTAGATCGGGCATACCAGGCAGTCCGTGAGGAGGAGGATATACGAAAATCTCAGGTCCAATCCGCTGCTGAGGAGGTGTTGGCGCTGGCTATCAAGACTTCACCTCGTCTTTCTCCTACTTCTAATAGTAGATCCTCAGATTCCTGGAATAAATCAGGTATGATCTGTACTCATTGCAAGAAAACAGGTCATGATGTTGCAACTTGCTTTGCCAAGATTGGCTATCCAGAGTGGTGGGAGACTCGTCCTCGGCGTGAGGGCGGACGTGGTGCTGGTGGTGGCAGAGGCCCGGCACCACAGCAGAGACGTGATGGAGGACGCGATGCTGGTGGCGCAGGGGTTGTTCATCATGTCGCCGCTGCTGGTCATGGTGTCCATACTGGTCTTGCTGGGAGTTCGGCGGATATGATGCATGGAGGGTATCCTTCACCACTCTCAGGTGAACAATGGCAGAAACTGATGAGCTTGCTGGATAACGATAATTCTTCCAACCCTGGTTCTTCAAACTCTGATCGTCTGATGGGTAAGAATTCTTCTGTCACTTGGATATTCGATACTGGGGCTACTCTTCATGCGACAGGTTCTCGTGACTGTTTAGTTGATTGCTTTGAGGGCCCCGTCTGTCCTGTGATTTTGCCTGATGGGAGCACTATTGAGGCTGTTCTGAGAGGTAAAGTATTTTTGACTGCTTCATTGGTGTTGACGGATGTTCTTTATGTTCCGACATTGACTTGCAATTTGATCTCTGTCTCACAATTGATTGGCGCCAGAAATTATGATATGTTATTTACTTCTGATTTGTGTTTTGTTCAGGACCGAAGTACGAGGATGGTGATTGGAGCAGGTGAATAAAGGGGTGTACTTTACTTCTTGGGGGAGGTTCCAGCTTCTTTGACTTCGGTGATCCTGGCATACAGAGAGAGTGATTCCGAGGTTTGGCATAGTAGACTAGGGCATCCTTCAGATAAAGTAATGCAGACTTTACCTTTTCTCTCTGGTAGTAGTGTGTTTTCTCATAAGGCTTGTGATATTTGTCATCAAGCTAAACAGACTCGTGATGCTTTTCCTGATAGTAGTAGTCATGCTTTGAGATGCTTTGAACTTATACACTGTGATCTGTGGGGACCATATCGTGTTCCGTCATCTAATGGGGCACGATATTTTTTGACTTTGGTGGATGATTTTTCTAGAGCTATTTGGGTTATTTTATTGAAGGATAAGTGTGCTGTTTATTCTATGTTTCTTAAATTTATTGCTATGGTGAAGCGTCCGTTTGGGGCTGATATACGTCGTGTACGGAGTGACAATGGCACTGAATTTAATTGTTTACGAGATTATTTTTCATCTCAAGGTATATTGTTTCAAACATCCTGTGTTGGGACACCTCAACAGAATGTAAGGGTGGAAAGAAAATATCAATATATTTTAAATGTAGCCAGGGCATTGAGATTTCAGGGTTCTCTTTCTGTGGATTTTTGGGAGGAATGTGTTCTGGGTGCATGTTATTTGATAAATAGAACACCTTCTAGTATCTTGCATTTTAAGTCTCCTTATGAAGTTTTATATGGTTCGGCTCCTTCGTATGATCATCTACGTATTTTTGGTTATCTGTGCTATGCGTATGATTTGAAATCCCGACATGATAAATTTGCTAGCAGGAGTAGAAAATGTATCTTTGTTGGGTATCCACTTGATAAAAAGGGATAGAAACTGTATGATTTGGAGACCGGTGAATTTTTTGTCCCGTGATGTTACTTTTTATGAAAAAGAATTTTCTGGGTGTGGCTCTGCTAGCGAGATGTCTTCTGCGACACGTCATACATCTGTTGAGGTGCCGGGAGACGATATAGAAGTTTTTGGGATGGTACCGGTTACGGTTACTGAGGCCGGAGTGGTTGCTGGCGGCTCGGCACCGAATGACGAGGATGCACAGGTACCTGCAGAAGTATTGACAAAAGAGTCTGCTGGGGGTAATACGGATACTACTGATGATACAGGGGATACAATGTTGCCAGAGGTGCCCGTCGAGGAAGTATTGAGAAGAGGAATGAAAAAGAAATCACAGCCAGTGCGATTACAGGATTTTGTGACGAATGCTGTTCGAAGTAAAAGTCCCCCTCTTCACTATAGTTCATCTGTTCCCGTCACTTCCTCAGGTACTTCGTATCCTCTAACACAATTTCTAAGTTATGACATATTTACTACTGGACACAAATTTTCTTGCAGCTATCACTGCAGGTGTTGAGCCTACTTCATATCGCCAGGCCTCGCGAGATTCAGGCTGGCGCGCGGCTATGCAAACTAAAATACAGGCTCTGGAAGATAATGGGACATGGAGTCTTGTCGATTTGCCTCCTGGGAAAAAAGCGTTAGGAAGTAGATGGGTGTACAAAATAAAGTACAACTCCGACGGCAGTGTTGAGCGCTTAAAGGCACGGCTGGTTGTGTTCGGTAATCATCAGGTTGAGGGGATCGACTATTCAGAGACATTTTGCCCCGGTAGCTAAGATGGCTACGGTTAGGACGTTCTTGGCTGTTGCAGCTGTGAGAGGCTGGACTTTGCACCAGATGGATGTGCACAATGCTTTTCTTCATGGAGATCTGACAGAAGAAGTGTATATGAAGTTGTCGCCAGATTTTTCGCATAGTGAAATCCAACAAAGTGTGTCGCCTGCGTAAGTCTCTATATGGATTGAAACAGGCACCACGTTGTTGGTTTGCTAAGCTTGCTGCTTCTCTGATATCCTATGGATTTATTCAATCTCATTTCGATTATTCCATTTTCTCCCTTTTTAAAGGAACGGTAGAGTTGCATGTTTTGATCTATGTGGATGATATGATTGTGTCTGGTAATGACTCAGGTGCTTTAGATGTTTTCAAAAAGTACCTTAGTTCTTGCTTTCACATAAAGAACCTTGGTGTGTTGAAATACTTTCTTGGCATAGAGGTGGCTCGGAGTGCAGAAGAAATTTCCTTGTGTCAAAGGAAGTATGCTTTGGACATCATTTCAGAATGCGGCTTGATGGGGTCTCGACCTGCTGGCTTTCCTATGGAGCCCAATCACAACCTGGCAGAATCGACTAGTACAAAGATGGCGGATGCAGAGTCTTATCGGAGGCTGGTTGGGAGGTTGATTTATCTATCATTTATTCGCCCTGACTTAGCCTATGCTGTGCATATCTTGTCTCAATTCATACATGAGCCTTGACAAGATCACTGGCTTGCTGCTTTGAGAGTTGTCAGATATCTCAAACATGCACCGGGACAGGGTATTCTTTTGAAAGATGATTGTGATCTCCGTCTTTCTGGTTGGTGTGATTCCGACTGGGCCAGTTGTCCCTTGACTCGCCGCTCTGTTACAGGCTGGTTGATGTTTCTGGGGGGGTCTCCTATTTCTTGGAAGACCAAGAAGCAACCAACTGTTTCCCGATCTTCCGCTGAAGCTGAATACCGATCTCTTGCTGCGCTTGTTTGTGAGTTGAAATTGTTGAAGGAGTTATTGATGTGTTTGGGCGTTCGCCAGGAATCTGCTATGTCGGTGTATTGTGACAGTCAGTCAGCCCTGCACCTGGCTCAGAACCCGGTATTTTATGAGCGCAGTTAGCATATTGAGGTGGATTTGCATTTTGTTCGCGATGCTATTAGAGATGGCACCGTAATAGCCTCGCATGTTCCTACTTCTTCTCAACTGGCTGACATCTTCACCAAGCCCCTTGGAAAGCATATGTTTGATTCTTTCCTTCCCAAGTTGGGCATTTGTGACTTGCATGCTCCAACTTGAGGGGAGGTGTTAGATTATATTTGTAACTAATGTTAATATGGCCCATAAGCCCAAGCCCAATCGTGTAGACACTATATATATTGTAAACAGCTCCCATCAATGAGAACAAGGTATTATTATTTCCTACAAATTCTTTGTTGTGTCCTAAAGTTTGGTTTTCTTATTCACTGCATAAGTTAAACAAGTAAGATGGCGGAATTAGGATCAACTTGCAACTTCATTGCAGTAAACAAGCGTTCTGATGAAAGATCAACATGTTCTAATATTATACACTTGTTCTTACTTATGCAATGAAGTAATAAATGTTTGGGTTAATGGCTAAAATAGTTTAAGGTATATTTCTGCATGACTTATCATAGGTATTCTTGTACTATTTATAACATGTACATTTGTCGGAATTCTAAGTCTATTAAAAAAAAACACGTTTAAACACAATTTCGATACATATATCTGGCAACAATTTTGATACATACACAATTTAATAATGGAGCCTGTAGCGGAGGAGAGATGTAAATAGTCGAATTAATGAAGAATGTTGCGTTGTCCGATCAAGAGATGAGATGCATGTAATCTAACGGGGCTACTAATGACCGAGTTTTTAAAACTAAGAACTCATAAGTTCCTCTAGAATTTTTGTAGCTTCAAACCATCTCTTATCCCTCAGCTTATACAAGTTAGAATCATTACCAGAGAGTATCCCTTTGATCACTACGAATTAAAACTACTAATCTTTTTCACAATGACCACATATAATGGGGGAAGGCATCAATAATGAAGTAAAGACCATATTTTTGACGCACAGAAGCTCACATGCACCACATAAGTAGTAAACCATTCATAGCCAGAGTGTACCTCTCCTCTTCAACAGCCCAATAGCAAATAGTGGTAGGACTGTAGGAGTAGGAATCAATCATATATATCATGGAAGTTGTGATTGTGAAGCAATTATGAGGAGCCAAGCCAAACCATGTACTGCACAGACACAGCTGCAACCCCTAGATCCTCAGCCCCCACTTCTTTCTTTCTTTCTTTCTTTCTTTCTCCTCAGTCCTCACCCTTCTTAGCAATCACCCGAATAAAACTCGTATTATACACAAACTTTTCCGTATCTTTCAGAAACGTATAATACTTGCGTACTTTTACCAGTACGTAAATTTTAAAGTGTGCGAAATTTTAAATGTGTTCCGTATAAATTATTGAAATTTTTTTCCCAAAAAATGTGGTAGGAACATGTTTAATTAACTAAATTTGACAACATATTTAAAAATGTGATGTTTCTATCCTCAATATTTTCCTTTTTTGAATATTTGACGGAATTTTTAAACGTATTTTATTTGCACTGAGCCGATTTATACTCGTATTTTTGTCGTCTCGAATTTTTTCCGTTTGCCGAATTGCTAACAAGGGTCCTCACTCTTTTCAGTCCTTGCCTAGCTGGTGTATATCATGTGCTAGCTCTTTCAACAATTTAGCAAGTCTTACTGGGTTTGGTAAAACTTGCCAGAGAGGTGGATTTCATGAGCTTATCATGTGTTTTTCTTAGCAAAATATCTTTTTAGTTATTGATTACAATACGTCCAGTTTAGTCATTTTCTGTAATTTTAGCACTGAAAAAGTAAAATATTTTTACCAAACATGTTATTACTTTTAATCAACAAGTTAATCAGCAGACCTATACCAATTGCGAGCTCACCAAGTCGTATCAAGAGTTGTACTCTCTTCCTGCATAGGGTTAGGCCAGGAGCTTTCACTTCACACTTTTGAACTTGAGGTTGGCCAATGGAGGTGACTCCACCTCCAAGCTTTTCAGAGGGAGTGAAAGTCTGCATGTAGCTTGAGAAGATCGTTGGTGCTTTGTGGATTAGGGATCACTACTCACTAGTCACTACTCATGGGTGGGGGATGTGCTAGTAGTTCTTAAGCAGGACCGGCCCTGAGGATTGGGTTGTCCTATCCTGAAACTAATTTTGGTTGCCCCAGCTTGTCCTGGTGGTCATCCGTGACCCTGACCTTTGGTGGGATCATGCTAAACCTTGGGGGTTGCCCTAGCAGAGGGAGGTTGTCCAAGTCCCAAGGCTTGTCCGGCTTAACCCAGGGCCGACCTTGTTCTTAAGGAGCATGATTCATGAACATAACTAAATTTCAGTTGGATGGTGGTCATTAACAGCTGTTATGAAATACAACTCGACCTACGTTTTGGTCATACAGTTAAGTTATTGTTGAAATTGCCCAATTCTAGTCATCTATTGGTAAAATCTCTCCATGATGCATTTCCTTGGATATTTCGTCCATTAGAACATGACTATTGCTTTGATGAGAAAGAAAAAAAAAGGTAGATGAATAAAAGTTACAAGGAGTTCCATTCGTTTCTTGGGGCAGAGTAAGCCAAATGAGCCGAAAGGGATTCCTTATACACATACCATTGTGCAATGAAACCCTAGGGCTAGGTTTATCACTATAGAATATACTAATTAGTATCATGATCATGAATCATATATTTCTGTTTGTGGGAGGACTTTTCAGTTATGCAGAGTAAAGAGTAATGCCACAAACCAATACATTAGGTAATGAGTTGCTGATATGCAAAAGTGTTATGATGCGTAGATTGTGAAGAAGGATATTAGATAATATTTGGTAATGACTCAACATCCATAATTAGTAGGACTAAGTAACCTATTATTTTATTTTAATACGTACACGACTATTGTAAAGTTTTTGTTCAACATTGTGCTTAAATTGGTAAGACACAGTTAACATAAATAACCCGATGATATGCCTAAGAAGAATCAGATGTCTTTATGATTATCTTTCTGAATACTTCACACTGAGAACTTGATGCCTTCATGTATGAATATCTTCGTATGATAAGCGCATATTCAAGAAGATCCTCATAATTTAGGCGTGAGCTTCGTTACCGGTCTTCTTAGATGGAGTACAGGCCCCTATAACTCAATAGTGCTCGTCTTAAAATCTGCATTACTAACAACCTTGTTCATCGGTTAGTAGAAGTATCACAGATTCGCAGGCACGGACTGTAAGCATCCACACACAAACACACACCTTTGTGGTCTCCTCCTCGTTGGATTCTGAGACCTAATTTCAATGTGAATATGTAATCTATGCTTGATTTGAGCAATAGTTTTTTTTTTACATGCGACATGATTCATGATTTCTACATTCTATCTAAAGGAGTGGTTACTAACATGTAACTGGTAGGAAGAACATAAAAACCAACTTATGTTAAAGATGGCCCAGGTACCTGTGGGTTACAGAGCAGTGAATTTATCAGTTTAAGAAGAGAACAGAACTTATCCATTTGGCAACATAATGAAGTCAAGGGTGGTTTGTTTTATTAATCTGACCTTTGTAACCTGCGAACAAGTTGAGCAAAATTCGCTCATTTTGTCATTCAACACTTCCTGCATTCTTCAGACCATTGGACTGAGAATTCACTTGACCAACCAATTGTAGATTTGGCACAGGCATTTAATTTGATCTACTAATACGAACCAGGTCATGTTTGATGTTTTAACAATACAGAAGACATTTAGGGGTCACAATAGAACAGTAAGGCATGTCGCAACAGTAGATACTCCATATAATTTCAGCAAGGAACTCTACAGCTTAGTTGTACATGCAACGAGCAAAATACCCATTGGTAAATCCACGTCAATCCTACAGCCATAATAACCTAGATAAGATGTTTCTGAACGCACATAGTAATATCAAATTACACAAGACTTTGGTCAGTCATTCATACAATGTCTTGCTCGACTGAGGATAACCAACATATATACGATAAGACGATATGTATGCTCTGGGGCATCTACATTGGCTGGGATAAAATGCTAAATTGAAACACCGAGATGGTACAACATTCCTAATCAGTTTCACAGTGATAGGCATATGAAGCATCCTCCTCATCCCACTAAGTAGAACATTCATCAGCTGGTTTAGTTTCCCCAGCACCATCAGACAAAGAAGCATGTTCTTTCTCAGTATCTTGCTCCTTGTTCTTCATTTCAGATTCTTCAGAAGCACGAGGTGCATCTTGAAGCTGCCCAAAAAATTGATATCTTAGTTTGTTCTGCTACAATGCACCACAACTATTTCATACTTTTGAGTCTAGAGCAAACTGAAGGGGATTAAAGTGGTAGAAGATATCATTTCATGCACACAACACAACAGATCGTACAGTCTTCTAAAGCTATCAACAATCAGACGTAACTGCATAGCATGACTACATTCGTAAAATAACAGGACTAGAAGAAAAAAAATTAGAATAAACTATGATGTGCAAGTAATTTGAGCATAAATTTCAGCATATTACGCATTATGTTAAATGCACATGCACAGTTTTCATCTAGTATTTCTGCATCTCGTACTTGTAGGTTAGGAGCAAGCATTAACTCTTTATACAAACATAGTTTACCATCCACACACACAGTAAAGAAATCGAATATAAGAAAAACAATAGGATAGAGCACATACACCCAAGTTCTTTAAACTAGTAGTCACGTCTTCCTGCTGCTTCTGGAGAGTGGTCTTTAGTTCTTGGAAGTCCTACAGCCATTTGCTCGAGAAATTGGAACAGTGCGGGAAGACTAACTACTATAAGATAAAAGATTACTCCTAGGCAGTCTTACAACCAATTACTCAAAAACTTAGACAATTTCGGATTGAGAATAATAAAGATATAAATTCAGTTGTCGCACCGTTGTCAGTTGTTCAAGTTCAGTATGGAGCCTTGTCTTAAGCTCTGATAGCTCCTGCATGCCACAACAATGGGTACAATATTTTTAAACATGTTATAGTTTGACAAAGGAGGAAATATGACATTCAAACATATGAACACCACATCAGAATTTTCTCATATAAACCACTACTAAAAAAGCATAGTACTCTTTGTTAAATAAGAACTCATGCAAAGAAAGGGAAACTGCCTGATCCTTCTATTAAAGACCTTCCTTGGTAACACTAATGATCACATGGGCAATAGTAGCAGCAACAACGATAATTAACCAACACATATCAATGCGTCACCTACTATTAGCAGGATGTATATTCTAACTTTTAAGTCTGAAAAAGAATCCACAGCTTATTTTAGGTATTTTCCTGGTAATATGTGTACATATGCACAGACATACATATGTAAGGAGGATTAAAATGGGTAAGCATGGAGAACTAATATTTTATGATGGGCATATCTAGTCAAATGAAAACAAGAGTTAATTTAAATTAAAGGTGCTAGTGTCCACATTCCCTATGAACATATTCCACAAACAAAAAAAAGAATGGCAGTAACTGTCACTCTAGCTATATTGCATATTACCTACAATACTTTAGTGTATCCATTCATTATGCTTTAATGAATGAAATCTACATGAGTGAAAAATTGTTGTCAGCTGCATGGACTATGGAGTCTATAAGCTGATACTGCAACAAATGGGGATCGGGTATTTTGAAACATGCCAAAGACAGGTAGATTATAGCACCAAACATTAACATAACCTGTGTAAGTTACATCTCCTGGTGTTAATTATTTGAGCTCTCTGGCAAACTTCATAATCAGCGGATGAAGCAAAAATTATAGCAGCTTTATAAATTGACCTTAGCCATTATCTGCATCTATTAAAATTTTCTTAATCCTACCTACTCTTTAACATTCCATCAAAAGCCTTTAAAATTAAGTATGAGATGGTTCGATTTATAAATTTACAATAATATGTTTAGTATGCATCTTCAAATCTTAGTTTGTAATAAATACTGTACTTCTATATCAAATTCTCAAACCAAACTGAAGTTTTGCAGTGTTTTTATTCCCCTTGCCAAATGGCTTTTTAGGTAAATAAGAAGACATCAAAGAAAGAGAATAGTATGTACAGTGCACTACTAAGGAGCAATACTTGAGGCAGATATGGATTCACTACCATCAACTCATTGTTGCTTCTTCAAACTGTACATTGCAGACTCAATAGCATAATTTAGATTCTGCTGATGATGGTTATGGGATATGTCTTGCATACATTGTCTATACTATAGTGTACACTGTCCTTTTATGTGAACAGTTTTATTATCTCTTGCATTTAATGGGCAGAGACAATGTCCATTCGGAATAACAAGTTCTTTACAGGTTTGTTCTCATGATAAATAAAGCGAGGTTAGCAGTACTGGTTGCAGACACTTCTTATGAGTAACGGTAAGTTTTAAGAGTTCTTCATTCCGGAAAGTCAAAACTAATACTAATAATTGTTATTATTAGTATCTCTCTCTCTCTCTCACACACACACACACATATTGTTTGTTATCTTTTAATATAATGTATTATGATTGATGGATGTTGTCACCAACTAAGAGAAATGTGATGCTTATAGTGTCAAAAATGAATCTAATGGACACGTAAAATGTAATCTTCGATATTCGACACACGTAATCATTGTGCTGACACATTTTTCGCATATTTATCTCTTTTCCTTGTAATTATTGTTTCACTTAATTGGCCCGGATAGAGAGTCTCATTGTCAGTATCAGCCAACCAATATCTGGAGGTCCGACTCCGAATTAGCCGCTACTTGAATATTGGACGACACTGCAAACCTTAAAATGATGTAGTGAAACCACCTGTCAGGAGATATTTTTGCCATAATAGCAAGCAATTAGTTCGCATCTTAAGCTTATGTATATTTATCTTCAGGAACTATGACCATGAAGTTTTAAAGTAAAATTATTCTTCGATACCAACCTATTCTAAGTAAAATTGGAATTCGTATGATCAGACTGAGCAGTTCTATTTAAAAGTATGTTTATAATACCCGGTATTTATATATATGAAATCATCAGAAGCAGGCAGTCTAGATTGAAATTCTTTCAAGCATGTAAGGCACCAATCATTCAAACTATAATGGATTTACAGAGTAGATAGCAATCTAGGAAGTTATCTTCCACTCTCCTAATATCAACATTTTGCAAAAAGAATATTCCTAATGCAAAAAACTAAACACAGCCGTAAGTATTGACATTTGATTGTGATAACCAAAATGTAGCAAATGAAAAATAACCGGTGTACTGGAAGAATAAACAGTAAATACATACTAATATACCATACTCATATAACATGTTCTAATTTTTTTTTGCAAATGGAGAACTACACAGGCTTTCCACCTTGGATTTGGCTAGTTTTGAAAACTTAGTTCCGTCAAAGTATTCCTATTCACATGTTAAATGCCAATGCTTCTATGCTTCCCTCTTCATGCACAATAAAATCACAGAAAGAAATGTACGGCAATTCTTTCCATAAATATAAGTGGAGAAATCAGACAATAGATTGTGCGATCCAGAAGTCCTTGAAACTCTGCACATATGTACAAATTCTGATACCTAATAGTTCAAACAAAATTGCTCAATAGTAGAGTACAAACTATTTTTTTTCCCTAAATTACTCAAATAAGCAAACAAGCAATTATGCCAGCAGCAAATGAAAATCCCTATGCATACTTCTTTAATCATAAACACTATACCTCCCATAAATGTCAATATGCATGAAATATATAAAAAAATATACTCTGATGAGGAAAAAAAATCATAATTGAAGCATAGTAATAAAATGAGCACTAACATCCTTATAGGTCTTCAGGTGTGTATCAATTGTAGTCCTCCAGCCTTGCAAATCCTGCAAGTAATCCACACAAAACTAAATCACGCTAAAAGCTTACCTTTATCAGAAAAAGAAAACTCATTCATCAGCAAAAGACTTAACTATAGCTACTTTGACAATGGAGTTTCAAACTTAAACTCCAATTTATCTTTATTGGAGTAATGTTTGGTAATGGAATTAGAAAAGATATACACACTCTTCTTTAAATGTCACATTATTTTCACATGCAAAAAAGAAGATTGATGGATGTTGTCACCAACTTCGACAAATGGAACGCTTACGAGTGTCAAAAATGAATCTTATGGGCACGCAAAATGTAATCTTCGACAGACGACACACCGACTCATTGTTCTGACACATTTTTTTCCCTCTATTTCTCTTTTCCTTCTAATTATTGTTTTACTTAATTGGCCCGGAAAGAGAGTCTCATTGTCAATATCGGCCACTCATGCTAATTCAAATTGTCCAATAAAGAGTCAATTTTCTCACTATAATTAGTAAATTACTATAAAAAAAAGAACTTATAAATTATCTATATGTTTGTTTTGACTGGTTTTTCGGACAAATTTGGTCAATTGCTATGATTTGATTTTCTGTTATAATGGACCAACAAAACTATGCCTGGCCTAAAAAACCGCTTCATAGGCTGCAATGGTTACCAACTCTCCCCCAAGAAATATAAGACTCCTTAAACCAGTTTTAATTTTATACCAATTTTCTAGACAAGAAATAAACAAGGAAAGAAAACATATATACCGTCTTCAACCCTTGAAGCCTAGTCAGTAGCTCCGACTGCGACTCATTCAGCTCCTGCCAATAAAAATTGGTAAAATTGAAACGTCTACAAAGAATCGGAACTGTCTAAACTAGGAAACACGGTCCATCCAAAATCAGCATCGTGTATGTGTCCGTGCCGTCTCAGACACGACGTAGACACTCAAAATACACTAGAACATGCCAAAATTAGTGTCGTGTCCCTGTCCCCGTGTCCATATTCTGTTGTGTCCGTAGAACGTTGCGCCTAAATAACTAATACAACTGAACTAATGAATGAAAACCTGAATTATTTAAAAATTAGTAATCACCTCGACTCTTGCTTGAATCAACTGGGGATCGTTCTTGTTCTGTAACAAATAGAAAGAAAATGTTCAATATGACATCCAAAAAAAGAAATCTAGGGTTAGGGTTTTCGAAAGATCTTAACTGGAGAGGGGGGACGAAGAGATGGCTCCGGAGGAGGTGGAGTTGCTTCGAGATCCGCCATTGGAGACCGATCAAGAATTCTAGGGTTAGGGTTCCGAGAGAGAAAGGGGGAGTGCGAGTGGATTTGAAATGAAGCGAAAATGAAGGAAAGTGAGCGGGGAGATTTTTTGACTTTCATCCCACTTGTTAATATGAATTTGTACTTACATCCCACTTTTTAATTTTATTTGACTTACGTCCCACTTTTCGTCACGAAAAGTATTTATTTTGTCACGAAAAATATTTATTTTGTCACGAAAAGTATTTTCGTGACGAAAAGTGGGACGTAAGTCAAATAAAATTAAAAAGTGGAATGTAAGTACAAATTCATATTAGTAAGTGGGATGAAAGTCAAAAAATCCCTAAAATATAATGAAGTAGCTTTTGGGCTACAGACCATGTGGGCCCACATTGGTGTTATGATTATTCACTGGGCCGTGAATAAGAAAATTATTAGTTAGCTTTTGTGGATCTAACCAAAATATAGTTTTTCAATATCTTATTTGCCCCTGGTTATTTTGGGCTTTTTATAAAGGCACTGCATATTTTTATCAGGACTAGCCCATTTGTAACTTTGTATTATTTACAAGTTTGTCATTGAAAAAATTTATTAAGGCTATTCCACTCTTTGGTATAAAAGTCATTTTTTTTTCTTTCTATTTTTTCCCTCTTCTTCTTCCTCAACCCATCCAAGAAGAAGAAGAAGAAGAGGAAGAACAACAACAACAACAAAAATGTTAAATCCTAATATTGTAGAAACCCTAATATTGTTATCCCTAATTTTTTTCTCATTTTCAATTTCGATGGCACCCAAAGGCTCCTCATAATATACAAACCCTAATATGGGAGGAAACCCAATATTGTTGTTCAACTAGTGCAAACAAGGACTGTCCAATTTTTTGGCAATCCAACAAACTGAATGGACTGCCAGAAAACTGGACAGTCCTAAGTCACAGCATGTGAAACAAAGGACTGCCCAATTTTCTGGCAGTCCAACAAACTGAATGGACTGCCAGAAAATTGGACAGTCCAAAGTCACAGCATGTGAAACAAAGGACTGTCCAATTTTCTGACAGTCCTACATACAGTAAGGACTGCCAGAAAACTGGACAGTCCTAAGTCACAGTGTGTGAAACAAAGGACTGTCCAATTTTCTGGCAGTCCAACAAACTGAATGGACTGCCAGAAAACTGGACAGTCCTAAGTCACAACATGTGAAACAAATGACTGCCCATTTTTCTGGCAGTCCTTACTGTATGTAGGACTGTCCAATTTTATGGCAGTCTTGAATTGTCACCCCCAGTTTTAAAAAATAGGGATATTTTTTGTCATTCTACATTTTTGAATATTTTTAAATTTTATTTTATTATTTATGATATTATTTTGGGGTTGAAATTTATTTTATTATTTATGATATTGTTTTGGGGTTATTTGAGTCGGGTTCGAATTTTAACTCAATCCGACTTGAAACGGGGACCCGGGGGGTAGTTTGACTCTAGTGGGACCCACACACTAGTTAGGCACGGCCCACATGATATTAATTTTAGTCCACATGATATTAATTTTAGTTAGTAGTTAGACTAATTATTTATGGATATGTTTAGTTTAATTAGAGACTTAAAACTAGACTAAATTGCCTTTAACCCATTCCTAATTTAAATCAAATAGATTAGTGGAGGGCATTTTGGACATTCAAATAGGGGACACCTCACCCTTTTGGGGCAGCCACTTATGGGGGGATAAGGAGTGAGTCACTCCTTCATTCATTTGTTTTCATCCACTTTCTCTCTCTTGTTCTTCCCCAAATTAATTTAGAGATGAACCTCCATTGATTTCATCTCCAAATCAACCCCTTCTTCCACCAAATCTTCTTTATTTCTCTTCTACTCCATGGTTAGAGGGTGCTAGCCAAGTTTGGGAGGATTCGGAGCTCGTTTGTGTCCTTTTGGAATCTCTACGTGTCGGTGCCGTACGGAAGGCTTTTCCTTTGAATCTCTCTCCCGGAAGGTATAATATCTCCTCTAATCCATCCCTACATGCATATAAAAATATTTTGAACCCATAGGAATGACCCCAATGGTTGTATCTCCATTTGTGTCTATTTTGTGTCCATTTGGAGGTCATAGGAGTGTCCTTTGTGTTGTGGTTATGTCCATGTGGAAAAACCCCAAAATTTGGACACACTATGTGTTGTTGTTATGTATGAATGAATTATTACATGTTTAATCTCATATTTTTATATTGGAGATGTGTTCTATAGTGTCTCATATATATATATATATATATATATATTTTTATATATATATATATATATATATATATATTAGTGTAGAGAGTGAGTTCTTGATATATTATGTTATATACTTGTGTTTCTTTTGTCTCAAACTACCTAAATTCGTCATAATTTTTATCCACGTTTTTAGTAACTAGAGCAACTTAGAAATGCCATAACTTTTAGCTCATAACTCCGATTTATCTTCCATTTTTTTTAAAAGAACCGTATCGAAGTTAGATTTCCAAATATATATTTTAATAAGCCAAATTCGTTCTAAAACGTTCTGTAGAATTATTTGAGTGTCAACTGTACGAAAAACGAACGCGTTTCGGTGTTTTCGCGATTCCGGGAGCTTTCGGACACGAAAAAACGATCCGATTAAAGTTTCGAAAAGCTAACACAAAGATCTATAACATACTTTAATCTTAGAATTTAGTGAAGGCCCAATTGATACAGTATTGATTTTAAGTAGAAGAGTGACTATGCGATATATGCATTTTGTGTAACCTATGAGCCTATGTAGTATGGATATTAAATGAATATAGAGTATGTAATGCATGATATGTTAGCTGAATGAAAATAATATATATATGATATATATTCTTTTTACATTAATGTATATATATGGTTGAATGCAAGCATGTAGGAATGCAATTAATATAATGCATATAAGCAATGCATAAATGCATGAATGAAAGAATGATATACAATGTATGCATGAAAGTATATAATGAATGTTAGATATGAATGCAAGATATATATGTAATGATAGATATGAATGCATAATATATAAATATTGTAATGCAATATATAATGATAACATGTATGGTAATGTAGAGTATATGATGCAAGCATGAATGAATGGAGGAAATACATGTATATAGGTAATATAGAATGTAATATATGAATACAAGCATGCAAGATTATGTATTGTATCCATATATGATGTATATAGCCTAATGCGGAATGCAATAGATATGGCATTTGCCTATTTACATATCTCTCTCTAACCTCCTATGTGTATAGGTATATAGATGTATACTTATAGCCATACATGTTAAGTATAAATACTTGTGTAATGTAGATGGTTAGTTTTGTGCCATGTGTAGTGTAAACTCATAACTAGTGTTGATTTCTCTTTTCATATACACCTCCATGTTCACACACACACATAGCTTTACATGTTAGTTCCTTTCTCTTATATATATATATATATATATATATATATATATATATATATATATATATATATATATATATATAATATTGAATATGCATGATAGTGATGTATCTTGATGTGTGACTTGTGTTGGCTTGTATAGCCTTGTGATTGGTGTGTGATTGCTAGACTAGGCTTGGTTAGGCCTAGTGAGACTTATTAGACTTGTTTGGGTTAAGTTTGACCTAGTTGACTAGTCTAGTTGACTAGAGTTGACCGAGTGTTGACTTTAGTCTAGATTGACCTAGAATCATGTAGAATGCATAGTAGAACTTCATTATATCATTTTAGACTTGTTGTGACCTGTGCTGTTCTGATTAGGAGCCAGACACATCTCCTCGGACAGTACATTTACTTCAGACATTCAGATACGAGGCGAGTACATTCTCTGATCATTTCATATCCTGCTTAGAATTATTTTTCTGCATTAAATTACTTTACTTGATACTGTCACGTTGGTCACACGGATTAGTACAATATGGATCCCTCCCTGAGATGTTATCCCTTCAGGGAGCATCGGGTACTCTATGTTCTGTGCGTTTCACTTACATAGCGTATCATATGTTTCTTTGGTTCTTTGATCACTTGTGACATATACTCATATGATCACAGAGTCTTCTTTGAATCATTATCCCATTTGTGGGACTACTATGTACCACCCTTCGGGGGCATATCACCCTTTGGGGGCTTATCACCCTTCGGGGGCTTATCACCCTTTGGGGGCATATCACCCTTCGGAGGCTTATCACCCTTCGGGGGCTTATCACCCTTCGGAGGCATATCATCCTTTGGGGGCTTACCACCCTTCGGGGGCTGTTACATAGAATCATAACATAACCTGGTTGGATCCTTGTGTATTAATTGGGGGTACGGGGGAGTATAAATAGCCATGTGAACAATTCCAAAGTAGAATAGTCATGTACGCCTCTTTAGTATAGCCATGTACAAATCAAGCCGTTCACATGTCGACTTTGTACTCTAAATCACTAGTCACTGGTAGCTCTTTACTTATAGTAGATATTTCTATTACAATTCTCTCTCTCTGTTTACATACTGCATTTCTTCAGTATCTATATCTTAATTTACTGCATGATTATATTTTCTAACCTGCTATGAACTGTTGAGATGTATTGTGCTCGCTCTTGTCCTGACTGGACCTGTTGATAAATTTTACAGATAGCCTGGAGGTTGCCTGCTAGCCTAGAGGAGACACAGTAGAGGTTGTATAGATAGCTAGGATTTTGCTTATAGATTGTTTTCAGTTGCCTTGAGTTGTATTTATGGATTACTGTATTTGAGCTTTGAGATGTATTTCTGGGTTTGTGTATCTTAGACACTTAGACTTCTATCTGCGGTATCTCTTCTGGATTTCATGTTTTATCTATCTTCCATTATGCTCTACCTTAGATGTTATTGAGTTTACATTCTGCTATGTCACCCCTATTCGGGGAGTATAAACTGCTTAGTATTATAATGTTAGATATTGTGACCTAGGACAGCGTTCTACCGCCGACACTGCGACGTAGGCTGGGCGTTGTTACGTACTCGTACCCTCACAGTGGGTGCGGGTCGTGACACGTTTTTAGTGGTGGCCCATGCAGGTCGAGTTTGTGTAGTGGTATTCGAACTAGAGTACCACTACAGCCTGTAGTAGGATTAGGATATATTTTTGAAGGTACTCAATCACAGTTAGGCCTCCTTGAGAGATTCCTGGGACTGTTTGCCATTAAAATCGTTTGATTGCAAATCTTAATACAAACAGAACAGTGTTACAATATAGGACTTAGATGTAGTCCTAGGAGTACACTTTTGTTTAATCTGGGTCCTAAGTGCCAATGGAGCGAGTGGTAATGCGTTGACTCCGTTGACGGGCTGACGACGGTTATCGGTTCTCTGAAGGTGTAGATTGCTCTGGGTGCTGGAGCTTGTTGAGAGGAGGAAGACGTTGAGTGTCTGTATCTGCCTCTCTGGTGATCTCTGTATGGATTGTTCGTATGTATGTCTCTGTGTGTGTGTGTAAGGAGGGGATGATTCCTCCATTTATAGCTGGGCCGGTTGGCTGCTCATGCACGCATATATAGGATACGCCGGTGCGTGGGGATGCCACGTGGAGATTGCTGATGGAGACGCATGGATGATGCACCCTACTTGCGGAGTTGAATTCTTCATACTGCTGTTGTGAGCCGGCACGTAGCAGAGGAGAAGATCTTTCTGTTGCTGAGATCTTGGATGAGTTGAGTCAAAGGACACGTGTCGTCGACCCATGGCTCGGAGATCTCTGATTTGGTGGGGGGATGATTTGGTGGGATGCGCCTTGGATTGGGCGCATGATGAGATTTTGGCTCGTGACCTTTAGGAGTCACGAGCCGTTCTGGGCGCATGGCTTTTGAGGCGCATGCGAGCGACTTTCCTTCTGTCTTTCGGGATCAGAGATCAGTCTGGGGCGCATGGCTTTTGAGGCGCATGCAAAGCTTCAACTAGAGACTCTTCTTCTGTCTTTAGGGATCAGTGAAGGGTCTGAGGCGCATGGCTTTTGAGGAGCACGCAGGTTTGGGCGCATGGCCGCGGAGGCGCATGCGGGTGGTCGAGTGGCCACGTGGCAGTAGCCGTCGGGATAGAGTCATGATGATGCTGACGTTGTGGACGCTTCGTTTTCTGCAAAAGCTGTCAACCGTTCAGACTTGGGAAGGCGTGCTGCCAACTCTGTCAGTTCAGCATTTAATGTTGGTGACATTCGATGGACAGCTGAGTGGGCGCGTCGGTTGACGTTCCACTAGGCGTATGGGGACGTATGGGGGCGCATCCCCTGTGATGCGCTCGGTACAGGGCGCATCTGTTTGATGTTTGAAGAGGTGTGATGCGCTGACCAGCTGGCGCATCCGACACGTCTTTGATGATGCGGCTGTTTCGCTTTTCGAGTGCTTTTAATAGCCGTTTGGCAGAAGTCGAGGCGTCTGGTTCATCCATTTAATGTGAGTTCATTGCACGGAATTCGGAGAGCCATCCACTTGGCGCATGGGTTTGATCTGCCCGGCCTATAAATAGTGGCATGGAGAGAAGGTTGGCCTCTCATTCCCTCACGTCTTTCCAATATGAACTCGGGTTCTCGGGTGCATTCTGTTGACGAGGTGCTCCCGAGGGTGAAGATGAGACGCCATGTTGTCATTGATGCTCTTGAAGGTGACTGTTACATCCAAAAGACGGAGTCGAGGGCTTCTGAGGCAGGCGGAAGGTGCCTGTTGCATCCAAAGATGGGGATGCTCGGGCCTTGTCTCCGTTGTTTCGGAAGAGCCGTAGATCGGAATGGCGGTGCTAGGCTCTCTCTTCCTTCAAAGTGGGTGCTGCCCACTCTGATTGTGTTGAAAGCTGCCTTTCGCCGTAATTTCGATCACGGTCTTCCTTGGTCTTTGGAGGCCCTTTCGAAGCCTCCCCTGGCCACAGATTTGCCGTGCTCTTCTCTTCCTTGGTTCCAGCCAGAGGGTTAAATGCTTTGTGTATCGAAGCATTTATCAGGTGAGCCTGGCTGGAAGAGCGGCACACTCCTGCTCGGCCAGGTGAGCCTGGTTGGAAGAGTGGCACATAACTGGGCTGCTGAAGGGATGCACATAACTGAGCTGGATGCACATAACTGAGCTGCTGAAGAGATGGTGGGATGCGCCTGGTTGGAGGCGCATGGTATCTGCTGCGCTTAACTGGCAGCGCATGGTGACTGCTGCGCCTATCTGGAGGCGCATAGTGACTGCTGCGCCTATCTGAAGGCGCATGGTGGCCGCTGGCTGTAGACTTAGGATCTTTCCTTTGTAGAAATTCTTCTTTGTACAACCTTTTCTAGACATGTAATAGACTTTTATATATAAATGAAAAGTCCTTCTTCAAATGTCTATTGGCTATTGACTTTGCTGTTTGAGTTCTGGCGCATGTAATGTCTGGCGCATGGTCTTTCTGGTTGTGAAATTCCATGCTTCTACAGGGACGACCCTTGAGAATCTTATTTTAACTTCGATTTGAAATCTATTTTTTTCCTGATTTGATTTACCTTTACTTCCTGTTATTGAACTTGATTTTGATGGATTATTGTTGAATTTTGAATCGTGATGTTAGTGGTTGAATTTGAGTCTGTATTTATATGATTTTTGACGGATTATTATTGAATTTTGAATTTTGATGTTAGTGGTTGAATTTGAGTCTGTATTTTTATGATTTTTGATGGATTATTGTTGAATTTTGAATCTTGATGTTAGTTGTTAAATTTGAGTTTGTATTTATATGTATATGTACATTTTTTTTTGGAATTAAGGTAACCTGATAACATACTTGATAAGGACAGTGAGAAAGTTAAAAGTCTACTTTATTATGGAATTTAGAATTTATTGCAGTCATATTTGCTAGCATGACAAGGACGTAGAGCCTGATATAGCTATACTTATCTTAGTTATAAAATCTAGATTTTCTTGCAGCTATACCGGGTGGCGTGGTAAGAATTCTAGATAACATGATTATAGGGTGTATGCCTTATTATGGACTCTATCGTTTATTGCAGCTACGCTTATTGGCATGGCAGAATTCTGACAACATAATTTCAGGAAGACGCATATGATTATCAGATTGTACCTTAAATATTTTTGAACATGTTTTCTCTACTTTTGTTTCAGTCCTTCAAAAAAAAAGAGAATTGTCATTTGTTTTGTTTGTTTTGCTTCTCATTATTTAACATAGGAGTAGCTTTAGCTGCTTTTATAAACCTTGTGTAACTTTTGCTATGAGTTTTTCATAATACAATGAATCGATGATTTTTGCTAGACCTTAACTTGGATTTGATATTATAGCTCTGGTTTCAAAATGGTTCCTTCTTTTAAACAGATAAGCAGAACATATTTTATCGTTATTTCTTTCTTGCTATTATTCTTTTATTAAATAATGATAATAATAAAACTGTCTTGATTACATCAATCACCTAATTTGCAATCTTGGTAGGAATCTAAATGTTAGTCTTAACGTAGAATTAATTTTTATATTGGGACATGAGAATATATGAATATATATATATAGCAGACACTTGCCTGATACGTATGCATGCTGCACTTTGAATTCCAACCTATCTAAATACATATTAATATGTTGTTGATATTTAATTGTCAAAACCCCAATATTTCTGGTTCTCTGCTTTTTCCAGTTTAAATTCGCAATTCAAATATAAATTTCATGTTAGTAGTTTTGTTTATATCACTGCACATGTATGTTATATACAGGGTTTCAACTCTTAAGGGAATTGGTTGAGTTTTGTGTTTGAATTTGACAAATCTAAGACTGTGTATATTAACCCTTAATACTAGATTACAAATGTTTAGTTCAACTTGATGTTTTATTTTTTTTTTAAATGTAATATTTAGAGCTGTGTACATTGTTGTATGTAGGGATATGATGTTAGGTTTATACTCTTACATGTTAGGTTGTGATAAACATTGGGTTAGTTGATGTTGAATTTCTCCAAATCCTAAAACTGAATACATGTTAACATTTTCACATTGATCTCCAATGTTTAGTTCAATTTCAGATTTAATAGGTAATATTGAACTGCATGCATAGCTAAATGTATGGATAGTATGTTAGGGTTTCCTCTCTATCATGTTAGGATATATTGGAAGCATTGAGTTGGTTGTGATGTTTCAAACCCTAAAATCTGAAACTGCATTATGTTAATATTACACTGGTTTAAATGTTAGATTATTTTCTGATTTTGTATGTAAATGCTGAACTAAAATTGGATTTAACCTTTCAATACTAAGCTATAACCCTCACTACTAAAATATCATCAAATAGCGACGTAATGTAGCGACGGCAAAAAATTACGTCGCCAGTAGCGACGTTATTTTGAACACGTCGCAAAACGTCGCTGTCTAGCGACGTTCTGCGACAGGAGTGTACTACGTCGCCGAATAGCGACGTTCAGCGACATATTTTATATATGTCGCCAAGTTTGCGACGTTTAGCGACGTCAAAACGTGACGTCGCTAAGTTATTTTACTTAGGGCACGCCGCTGCCTTCTTTCCCCCTCATTCTTACTCGAAAACCCAAAAATTTCATTTTTCCCCCCCACCCCCCCCCACCCCGGCGACTCCCTCCCCCTCTGTCAGTGCCCCCCCCGGCGACCCCCTCCCCCCCGGCGACCCCCTCCCCCCCGGCGACTCCCTCCCCCTCCGGCGAGCTCCTCCTCCTCGAGATCCTCCTCCTCGAGCTCCTCCTCCCCCAATTCGACCTCCTCCTCCTCTTCCTCAGGTAAACCCTAACCTAACTCCTCTCCTTCCTCCTCCTCCTCTCCCACGGACACACACACACGCACACGGACACACACGGACACGGACACACACGCACACACACACACAGACACGGACACACACACACACACACACACGTATATCATTACCAACCACGCGTGAACACGTGCACGAGACTGCACTGTGTCATTTGTGTTCGTGTGTGTTAAAAAATAATTTGGACACGATTGTGTCCTGTTTTGGTGGACACTTGACACGTGTGACTCTATGACACATACACATATCATTACCAACCATTAGATTTTGCTATTAATTGAATTTGGATTTCGAATTTGGTTTATCCCCAATTTTTTGATACGTAGTTCACTATATATTAATTTTCTGAGATTAACATTTGTTTAAACTGATTTTGAATGATTAAACCATTATGATTAATCCCATATCTTCTCTGAGAATTAATGTGCATGTTAGGGTTCACATTGATTGGGGATTCTTGGGTTTTCGTATGCCATTGACTGTCAAAACTGAGAACAGTTTTTATACACTGTTTTCACATATTGGCACACACACATTACACTGAATTTTCTCGAGAAATTATGCACTGTTTACACCTATCTACACACACACATAAGTGTAACCTGAGAATATAAACACACACTACTGCTATCTACTGATTTTCCTGATATTGATACACTGTTTGTGTATACTGTTTCTCTTATAGCTCACTCACATTACACTCAAAACCGAGAATAGCTAATTCACTCACACTATTGATTCCTATGTACACACACACATTGAGACACCTAGCCCATGTTATGTACACACACATGGCACACTTTACCCTATATCCACACACCCTATTATACACACACACTGTTAGCACACCACACACATGACACACACACATATATATACGTGTCAATCTGAGAACAGTTTGTGCATTGTTTCCTCATATTATATATATATATATTGCAGTCCATATTATCTCTTCATATCAGTCCAGGCATTTATTTAGTTCCAGTCCTATTATTTATCTTGTATTCAGTTGTTCAGTCCCATGACTGACATATAGATTAGGTATTGTTTGGTTGAAGGATTACCTTTTTAGTTCATTCCACCCTTGCACATCGACATTAGTTATCAACTTAGATGTCCAGCATGTCCTTAAATCAGTTTTGAATTAATTATTCAGCCCCCAAATTGCTTATTGGTTAGTTCAGTCTCCTATTGAATATGAGTTCAGTTCCTGAGGTCACTTGAATAAATACTTGAGTATCTGTCCCTAACATCAAGTGTCTAGTCACCTACCTACCATGCATCAGTCCATGCCACACAGGTTCAGTCCTATTTTCACAAATGGGTCAGTGTTTGGAGTGTGGCTCGAGTTTGGGGCTTTTGATGATAGGTATTCTTGTATCAGTCAACAGGTGGTCTATTTGAGTAACAGTCCTTGTAGATTTCATTTTCCTTAAACTGTAAATAGGACTGAGATTGGTTTTCCTATTCCTGAGATAAATCCACTGAATGTGTCAACTGATTCCCTTGAATAACTGAAATTGAATTGACTGTTAACCAATAACGATAAGGTAAAGGGTACCAATAGCGATAAGGTAAAGGGTACCAACTTAAGGTATTGGTATTGGGATACCAATAGCGATAAGGTAAATGGTACCTTGGTAGGTAATGACTAGAAATAGGATATTTGACTTAGATTGGACTAAGAGTTGACAAAGTCAACTATAGGTCAACCCTTGACCTACTTTGACCTTGTTTGACTGTGTTTGACTTAGGTTGACCTTGTTTGACTTTGTTTGACTTAGTACAACCTAGTTTGACCTAGATTGCATATCGTTGATATTAGTAACTGTCCGCTACTAATGTGTCCCTAATAAGACATAATATACGAATTTGTGCCTGTTGGATAATGTGTGTCCATCTTTGCAGAATTATTTCAAATGGATATGAATTACTACTTGCGGAATCGTTCATGGATGTACAATCGTCGTCCTGATGATATATGTGGTGTGCGGGATGAATACATAGCGGGAGTAGAGCAGTTCCTGCAGTTTGCTAAGGCGTTCCCTCAGTACATGGACGACACCAAAATTAAGTGTCCGTGTGTGAAATGTCATAACGTGAAATATTATCCAGAAGTGGAAGTGACATATCATTTGTACTCGAGGGGTTTCACGCCTAATTACTATCAGTGGACCGCACACGGAAAACTTGTGTCTTTAGCATCAGAGCCGGAGCCTTATGTTGAGCCATATATGCATGCGGGACCTAATTTTGTTTCAGATAATCTTGCATACGACGACGGGTGCGTGAACATGATTTTCGACGCTGCGGGGCCTAGTTTCGTTCATGATGCACCTGAGGAGGCACCGAACGCCGATGCTGCACAGTTCATGGAGTTGCTGGAGAATGCAAGGACTCCATTGTATCATGGTTGTGAGGATCATTCACCGTTGGAGGTGGTTACAAGACTGTTGAGCATTAAGTCAGATTTTAACATGTCGCAAGAATGCTACAACCGAGTGTTGGAGTTGATTATAGAGATCTTGCCGGCGGGTGCTAAGTTGCCTAAAGACTTCTACCGGTCTAAGAGGATGGTGAGATCGCTCTGGATGGGATACGAGAAAATCGATTCATGTCGCAATGGGTGCATGCTGTACTACAAAGACGACAAGGATGCAGATGTGTGCAGATTTTGTGGTGCTGATCGCTATAAGACAACTAGTACAGGAAGGTCTACCGGTGCAAGAAGACCGACCGATTCAATGCACTACTTGCCTTTAACGCCGCGGTTGCAAAGATTATTTATGGTGAAAGAGACGGCCGAAAATATGAGTTGGCACATGCGAGAACAGATTGAAGGAGTGTTGGATCACCCATCCGATGGAGAAGCGTGGAAGCACTTTGATCGAGTGTATCCAGATTTTGCTTCAGATCCGCAAAATGTCAGGTTGGGACTATCTTCTGACGGTTTTACTCCTTTTGGTCTTTCGGGATCCCAGTATTCGTGCTGGCCTGTGATTGTCACTCCGTATAACCTACCGCCTTGGATGTGCATGAAGACTCAGTACATGTTTCTAACCGTTATAATTCCTGGTCCGAACAATCCCAAGAGGAACATTGACATGTACTTACAGCCTTTGATAGATGAGTTGAATCAGTTATGGGAAGTAGGCGCTAACACGTACGATGTTTCCAGGAAGCAGAATTTTTAGATGAAGGCAACCCTTATGTGGACCATCAACGACTTTCCGGCCTATGGAATGTTATCTGGATGGAGCACTCATGGCCGTCTCTCATGTCCGTATTGCATGGACCGTAGTAAGGCTTTCTGCTTGAAACACGGAGGAAAACCGTGCTTCTTTGATTGTCATCGGCAATTTCTGCCAAAAGATCATCCGTTCAGAAGGAACAGGAATGCTTTCCGTGCCGGCGTTGTGGAGAAGGGTGATCCACCGCCAAGGTGGTGCGGAGCCACGATATGGGAGGAGGTTAAAGATTTTCCAAGTGCTATCGAAGATCCTACAACTGGGTACAAGTGCGATGGATTTGGTAGAGTTCATAACTGGACAAAGAGGAGCATATTCTGGGATCTGCCATACTGGAGTACCAATCTGATCAGACATAATCTTGATGTCATGCATATTGAGAAGAATGTGTTTGATAACATAATTAATACTGTGATGGACGTAAAGGGAAAAACGAAAGACAATCCCAAGGCCAGGTTGGACTTAGAAGAAATATGCAAACGCTCTGCGTTGCATTTGATACAGCATAATGGAAAACAGTTCCTGCCAAAGTCAATTTTCTCGCTGGACAAGGAGGATAAAGTGAGACTTTGTCGGTGGATCCAGGGCCTAAAATTTCCAGACGGATATGTGTCAAATCTGAGAAGATGTGTCGATCCGAAGGAAAACAAATTGACGGGTATGAAGAGCCACGATTGTCACGTATTCATGGAGAGGTTAATTCCGATTGCATTTCGGGAATTCTTACCGCAGGCAGTTTGGGATCCATTGACGGAGCTTAGCATATTCTTCAGGGATCTTTGTTCTAAGAAATTGCTCGTTGATCGTCTAGAAAAGCAAGAGAAGGACATTGCGGTAACACTATGCAAGCTAGAGAGGGTGTTTCCTCCTGGATTCTTCGACTCTATGGAGCATTTGCCGATTCATCTATCCTATGAGGCACGTGTTGGTGGACCCGTCGAATATCGATGGATGTACCCGTTCGAGCGACATTTGAATCACCTAAAAAGAAAGGTGAAAAATAAGGCACGGGTCGAGGGTTCTATTTGTGAAGCCTATGTTCTCGAGGAGATTACAAACTTTTGTTCGATGTATTTCAAGTCTCATGTTGCAACTAATAGAACGAGAGCTTCCAGAAACGACGAGGGAGATCATGAAAGTAATGATACAATACTGAAGGTATTCAATGCTCCAGGAAAGCCATCGGGTAAGATGAAAAAGAGATATCTTAACGATGATGAGCTAAGGGCTGCTCAGGTGTATGTATTACTCAACTGCGACGAGGAGGAAGTAGAGAAACTGGAGGGGTAAGTAATTAATACGTCTATATTATTTTAATAGTGTTAATTATTATACTATTACATTAATTGAACGATGTTGTTTTCAGCATATTTAATGATGATGTGAGGTCGGGTAGGCCACACATAACAGAAGAAGAACTAGAACAAGAAATGAGGCATTATTTTCCATCATGGTTGAGTGCATATGTAAGACTTGAGAACTCTGTAATTACCTTTTTGTATATGCACTTGATTGAGAATGAGCTTAATTGCTTCTTTCGTGGTATTTAGGTCGATCGTCCATACGCAAGACTTGAGAATGAGTCTATTAGAACGCTAGCCAAGGGACCAATTTATGCTGCAAAAATATGGCCAAGCTACTGTGTTAATGGGTTTAGGTTCAAGTCAACAACTTGCCCGATCAGAGACAACTTTGTGGATCTCGATTCCACCAAAAACAGCTGTTTGTGTATCAGATCTTCGAACTACAAAGATGTTGATGCGGGCAACGATTTCTATGGCGTGCTACGGAAGATCGTGGAGCTGACATATAGTTATGGAATAGAGCCTGCTAAGATTGTGTTATTCATGTGTGATTGGTTCGATCCGATTGAAGGTCAAGGTTGGAAAGTAGACAAGTACGATCTTGTTGATATAAACTATCGGCGTCGATATCAAGCCTATGAACCATTTGTCCTATCAAGTCAGGCTCAGCTCGTGTACTTCACAAGTTATCCTAAACGGAGAACAACAAGGTCGGACTGGTGGACAGTATGCAAGACCAAAGCTAGAAATACCTTTGAGGTTGACGATATAGCTTATCAACAGGATGAACTACCTCTTGTAACAAATATTATAGAAGTGGACACGACGGAAGTTCCCTATTACACATCTAATTGTGTAGAAGAAGTAGAATTATCTGAAGAGGAAGATGCAGATGAAAGTGAAGATGTAGAGAAAGAAGAAGAAGAAGAAGAAGAAGAAGAAGAAGAAGAAGAAGAAGAAGAAGAAGAAGAAGTAGTAGTAGATGAGCTAAACGAACTAGATGAATTTTCAGAAGAGGATTAAATCTGTACGTTTGTTTTATCATCATATTTGACACTTTAGTGACACTTCTATCATATAAATCTGTGACACTTCAGTGACACTTTATTGACACTTCAGTGACACTTTATGACTATGATATTTTTTAAAAATCTGTGATGTCTATCATATAAATATGTTTTTTTGTTTTATTGTCATATGTTTTATTGTCAGGTATGACTAGACCATCTGGACGACGCGGAGAATTTTATATTAGGCAGTCCCGTCAGCCTCGGGCTGGGGATGGAGAGGGCAGTTCCGTACCCTCATCCTCATCTCCGAGTACGCCAGTGTACCATTCTGTTCCCGGTCCATTACCGGGACAGGGCAGTTCCAGCAGGTTGGCGACTCCTCCCTCGTCGTCCAGCCTTCCTGATCCCGCGTCCAGCATCCCTGATCCCCCGTCCAGCATTCCTACTGTCGACGGCTCTATGGAGGGAGCCCACGCCGAGCATATGGAGGACGGCGATCAGACTGATCCTGCCCAGGCAGGAGGTGAGAGCGACCCTCCATGCGCTCCCCCGGGCGAGACGCGTATGGAGATTTGGACGGACAGGCCTATGAAGTAAGTTAATTAATTATTATATATTTTTCAAATAATTATATGTACATATATATTCATGAAGAATTATTATTGTATAGATATCGGCCTTCTGCAGTACAGAGACAGCTGGGGACATTTCTGAGGCAGAACTATGGTGGGCCTTGGATTAACTACTCAGATGCTCCCGCAGATAGGAAGGCCTTTTGGTTCGCCCACTTCAAGGTAAAAAATTTGTTTATTTTTAAATTTTAATAATCATTTGTGTATATTATACAACTTTTGTATTTTACTTCTTGTAGAGGACCTATTTCTATCCACCACACCGGGCGACGAGGATCGAGGGCCAATTTTCTGCCGTCGCAGCCAAGCTCATCCGTGATGCGATCGACGACCAGAAGCGTCGTGATCGCTCCGGACAGCCGATCCAGAGTTGGATTACGCCAGAACAGTGGACTGCGATGAAGGCTAGATTCAGCGAGCGCAGGTACCAGGAGCGGTCTGAGAAGGCCAAGGTGGCGCGGTCGAGCGCTGGTAAGTGGTGTGGTGGCTCTATTCCGACGACGGAGCATTTTTGTCGTCTGGTACGTTTCCTATGACGGACATTAATTTATATGTAGTTCTATAGAATGTACTTTTCTTTGTGATATTTACTTTATTGGTATTTTTATTGTGATATTTACTTTGTGATATTTGCTTTGTGATATCTGCGATGGGGATGACAAATATACCTACGCTGGGTTATAAGCGATGATCTGATATACAAAGGAGGTGCTGCCAAAATTTTAAAAAAATATATTGTGTATTTTTGTTATGATGTGTGTCTGTGTTTACAGTGAATGTGAAATGCAGTGTTCGGAAACCATCGACAGTTTCGATTACTGTTGTATGTGTTATCTTGGATAGAAATAGCAACAGTTCAGGGTGCACTTCTGAGAGCTTCATTTTCACGTCCTTCACTTTCTCGGACGTCGTAAAGGTTCCCGAGAAGGTGAAGGACGTGAAGAGGAAGCTCTGAGAAGTGCACCCTGAACTGTTGCTCTTTCTATCCAAGATAAAACATAGAACAGTAAGCGAAACTGTCGATGGTTCGAACACTGCACTTCACACACACTGTAAACACAGAAATACAGCATAACAAAAATATCAATTATATTTTTTTAATTTTTTTTTAACATCTGCGACGTATAGCGACGTTCTGCGACATACTGCGATAGCAGATATACGTCGCTATACGTCGCTAAATAGCGACGTTACGTCGCTAGACGTCACTAATATGCTGACGTGGGCTGAGGGTGTACGTCGCTAAATATGTCGGTATGCGTCGCTAAGTTGCCCACGTGGCTGTCATGCCATGTCATCATATATAAATTATAGAGCGTCGCAAGTGGTCGCTTTACGTCGTCATTTTGGCGACGTAATGATACGTCGCTATATGTCACAATTTTTGCGACGACTAGCGACAATTAATTATGCGTCGCCAATAGCGACGTTCGGCGACTAAAGTGCCATCTGCGACTTGCCTTTACGCGACGTCCCATTTTCGTCGCTAAATACGTCACTAATTGGTTTTAGCGACGTAATTTCCTTATTTAGCGACGTTTCCTAACGTCGCTAAAATAAGTTATTTTAGTAGTGCATGTACAAGGACACACACACCCTAACTTAGTATACACTGCCATATAAACCTAACCCTTCCTCTCTATGTTATGTTTATATATCTATATAGATATATATAGAGTTTATGCATACATGTTATAATGTATATAGATACATAACTAAATCTCTACCTCTTTATATATATATATATATATATATATATATATATATATATATATATATATATATATATATATATATATATATATATATATGTATATGGTTAGCCATGCATGTTATGAGTAAATAGGTTGTGTGTTGTAGATTGTTTAACCAATATGCCATGAGTAGTGTAACTGGATAGCTATTGTTTCGAAACCCAAATCCTCCTATACTCTTCATGTATATTTCACATACACACATGCCTACTATCTAACCATATGAACATGTCCACATACACCCATACACACACGAACCACATAACCTTACATAATGCTAGCTTTTCCTTCTCTAACACTCTCTATATATATATATATATATATATATATATATATATATATATATATATATATATATATATATTGTGATTGGATTTCAATGCAATTGACTTTCATTCTTTAACTTTTGATTGTGATTTTCTTTGATTAGTACCCCTTTATAGATAATTCGTAGTCATCTTTATTTATTTTTGATAAGTACCAGTTTCATATAGGATGGTAGACTGCCTTACAGTTTTGATGATTATTATTTATGTATCTTTTCTAGTTTAGCACCCTAGATTGCTTGTGTGTTTTGATACCCTATGACCGTTTTGGTTAGCATGACTAGCATACCTAGATGAGACTTCACTACCACCGTATGCCATGATCCTGTATGTCATCCTTTTAAATCATATGATTTGTTTAAGTTCTGAGACTTTGATTGTGGGGGTTTGACCTAGAAGGAGTATGAACATTTTAATTTCGAGGACGAATTTTTTTTAAGGTGGATAGATTTGTCACCCCCAGTTTTCAAAAATAGGGGTATTTTTTGTCATTTTACATTTTTGAATATTTTTAAATTTTATTTTATTATTTATGATATTATTTTGGGGTTGAAATTTATTTTATTATTTATGATATTGTTTTGGGGTTATTTGAGTTGGGTTCGAATTTCAACTCAATCCGACTTGAAACGGGGACCCAGGGGGTAGTTTGACTCTAGTGGGACCCACACACTAGTTAGGCATAGCCCACATGATATTAATTTTAGTCCACGTGATATTAATTTTAGTTAGTAGTTAGACTAATTATTTATGGATATGTTTAGTTTAATTAGAGACTTAAAACTAGACTAAATTGACCTCAACCTTTAACCCATTCCTAATTTAAATCAAATAGATTAGTGGAGGGCATTTTGGACATTCAAATAGGGGACACCTCACCCTTTTTGGGCAGCCACTTATGGGGGGATAAGGAGTGAGTCACTCCTTCATTCATTTGTTTTCATCCACTTTCTCTCTCTTGTTCTTCCCCAAATTAATTTAGAGATGAACCTCCATTGATTTCATCTCCAAATCAACCCCTTCTTCCACCAAATCTTCTTTATTTCTCTTCTACTCCATGGTTAGAGGGCGCTAGCCAAGTTTGGGAGGATTCGAAGCTTGTTCGTGTCCTTTTGAAATCTCTACGTGTCGGTGCCGTATCGGAAGGCTTTTCCATTGAATCTCTCTCCCGAAAGGTATAATCTCTCCTCTAATCCATCCCTACATGTATATAAAAATATTTTGAACCCATAGGAATGACCCCAATGGTTGTATCTCCATTTGTGTCTATTTCGTGTCCATTTGGAGGTCATAGGAGTGTCCTTTGTGTTGTGGTTGTGTCTATGTAGGAAAACTCCAAAATTTGGACACACTATGTGTTGTTGTTATGTATGAATGAATTATTACATGTTTAATCTCATATTTTATATTGGAGATGTGTTCTATAGTGTCTCATATATATATATTAGTGTAGAGAGTGAGTTCTTGATACATTATGTTATATACTTGTGTTTCTTTTGTCTCAAACTACCTAAATTTGTCATAATTTTTATCCACGTTTTTAGTAACTAGAGCAACTTAGAAATGCTATAACTTTTAGCTCATAACTCCGATTTATCTTCCATTTTTTAAAAGAACTGTATCGAAGTTAGCTTTCCAAATATATATTTTAATAAGCCAAATTCGTTCTAAAACATTCTGTAGAATTATTTGAGTGTCAGCTGTACGAAAGACGAACGCGTTTCGGTGTTTTCGCGATTCCGGGAGCTTCCGGACACGAAAATACGATCCGATTAAAGTTTCGGAAAGCTAACACAAAGATCTATAACATAATTTAATCTTAGAATTTAGTGAAGGTCCAATTGATACAGTATTGATTTTAAGTAGAAGAGTGACTATATGATATATGCATTTTGTGTAACCTATGAGCCTATGTAGTATGGATATTAAATGAATATAGAATATGTAATGCATGATATGTTAGATGAATGAAAAATATATATATATGATATATATTCTTTTTACATTAATGTATATATATGGTTGAATACAAGCATGTAGGAATGCAATTAATATAATGCATATAAGCAATGCATAAATGCATGAATGAAAGAATGATATACAATGTATGCATGTAAGTATATAATGAATGTTAGATATGAATACAAGATATATATGTAATGATAGATATGAATGCATAATGTATAAATATTGTAATGCAATATATAATGATAACATGTATGGTAATGTAGAGTATATGATGCAAGCATGAATGAATGGAGGAAATACATGTATATAGGTAATATAGAATGTAATATATGAATGCAAGCATGCAAGATTATATATTGTATCCATATATGATGTATATAGCCTAATGTGGAATGCAATAGATATGGCATTTGCCTATTTACATATCTCTCTCTAACCTCCTATGTGTATAGGTATATAGATGTATACTTGTAGCCATACATGTTAAGTATAAATACTTGTGTAATGTAGATGGTTAGTTTTGTGCCATGTGTAGTGTAAACTCATAACTAGTGTTGATTTCTCTTTTCATATACACCTCCATGTTCACACACACACATAGCTTTACATGTTAGTTCCTTTCTCTTATATATATATATATATATATATATATATATATAATATTGAATATGCATGATAGTGATGTATCTTGATGTGTAACTTGTGTTGGCTTGTATAGCCTTGTGATTGGTGTGTGATTGCTAGACTAGGCTTGGTTAGGCCTAGTGAGACTTATTAGACTTGTTTGGGTTAAGTTTGACCTAGTTGACTAGTCTAGTTGACTAGAGTTGACCGAGTGTTGACTTTAGTCTAGATTGACCTAGAATCATGTAGAATGTATAGTAGAACTTCATTATATCATTTTAGACTTGTTGTGACATGTGCTGTTCTGATTAGGAGCCAGACACCTCTCCTCGGACAGTACATTTACTTTAGACATTCAGATACGAGACGAGTACATTCTCTGATCATTTCATATCCTGCTTAGAATTATTTTCTTGCATTAAATTACTTTACTTGATACTGTCACGTTGGTCACACGGATTAGTATAATATGGATCCCTCCCTGAGATGTTATCCCTTCAGGGAGCATCGGGTACTCTATGTTCTGTGCGTTTCACTTACATAGCGTATCATATGCTTCTTTGGTTCTTTGATCACTTGTGACATATACTTATATGATCACAGAGTCTTCTTTGAATCCTTATCCCATTTGTGGGACTACTATGTACCACCCTTCGGGGGCTTATCACCCTTCGGGGGCTTATCACCCTTTGGGGGCATATCATCCTTCGGGAGCTTATCACCCTTCAGGGGCTTATCATCCTTCGGGGGCATACCACCCTTTGGGGGCTGTTATATAGAATCATAACATAACCTGGTTGGATTTTTGTGTATTAATTGGGGGTACGGGGGAGTATAAATAGCCATGTGAACAATTCCAAAGTAGAATAGCCATGTACGTCTCTTTAGTATAACCATGTACAAATCAAGCCGTTCACATGTCGACTTTGTACTCTAAATCACTAGTCACTGGTAGCTCTTTACTTATAGTAGATATTTCTATTACAGTTCTCTCTCTCTCTGTTTACATACTGCATTTCTTCAGTATCTATATCTTACTTTACTGTATGATTATATTTTCTAACCTGTTATGAACTGTTGAGATGTATTGTGCTCGCTCCTGTCCTGACTGGACCTGTTGATAAATTTTACAGATAGCCTGGAGGTTGCCTGCTAGCCTAGAGGAGACACAGTAGAGGTTGTATAGATAGTTAGGGTTTTGCTTACAGATTGTTTTCAGTTGCCTTGAGTTGTATTTATGGATTACTGTATTTGAGCTTTGAGATGTATTTCTGGGTTTGTGTATCTTAGACACTTAGACTTCTATCTGCGGTATCTCTTCTGGATTTCATGTTTTATCTATCTTCCATTATGCTCTACCTTAGATGTGATTGAGTTTACATTCTGCTATGTCACCCCCATTCGGGGAGTATAAACTGCTTAGTTTTATAATGTTAGATATTGTGACCTAGGACAGCGTTCTACCGCCGACACTGCGGCGTAGGCTGGACGTTGTTACGTACTCGTACCCTCACAGTGGGTGCGGGTCGTGACATGAATACAGTAAGGACTGCCAGAAAAATGGGCAGTCCTTTGTTTCACATGTTGTGACTTAGGACTGCTCAGTTTTCTGGCAGTCCATTCAGTTTGTAGGACTGCCAAAAAATTAGGCAGTCCTGGTCGAAGCACAGTTTTGTCGTTCGTGCATACTTGTGTTTAATTTAAATGAGTAATTTTTTACTCCGAATGTAGTTTAATTCAAATGGGCTACAGACAATTGAAATAAACAATATAATGGATGCTTGAATTTTTCAATTTAATTTCTAGGGTTTTGGAAACAAATAGAGAAAGAATTTGGGTGCCATCGATCTTCTTGAGAAGAAAATTTGGAAGAGAAGAGGAAGAAGAAGAGAAAATTTCTAGGGTGGAAAAAATTTCTAGGAATTTTCAAATTAACTTCTTGCTTGGGGATGGAGAAATGGTGGAGGAGAAGAGGAAGAAGAAGAAGAGAGGAGTTAGGGTTTAGGAAGAGAGAGAAATTTTTTTGCAAATGAGAGCAAAATTTTGGACTTAGGAGAATTTTACTTTGGGACAGCCCTCTGATCAAATAAATGGGCTGTCCTGAGTAAAACCCAAAAAAAATGGGCTAATCCCAATCCGGGCTAGCTCTGATCAAAAAGGACAGTGCCTTTATAAAAAGCCTTCTTTTGCAAACACAAAGTATAATTTCACAATTTTAGAAGCGTATTATTGAATAATTCAGTCAATTTTAAAAATAACAGAAGTTAAATCACAACTACAAAACATAATGAGAAAATGGACAAGCTATGCAAGGAAGAAATTGTAACATTAATTTTTAATCATAGAATATAAAATATATTTTGCTTTGGATATATTTTTCTTTTACATCAAGGAGGTATTTGAGGGTGCAAATTTCATCTTATGGTCATTTTCCCTTAACATTTTAATCATAGGTATCCACTTTTCCTTAAAAGTAAGAGAATGTTGGGCTTAGACAAATATTCGACCACGCCTTGGAGAGAATATTATTGTTAATTGTATTGATCGAATTATATAACAATTTAAAGTTATTGGTAATAGCAACCTTAAATTGCATATTATTTCTTTTTTCTTTCTCTTTTTTTTTTTTTTTTCCCCTTTCTACAGTAACATGAGAGTAACGAGAATCCAACAAGTAGAGAAGAAACACAGACACAATAAGAAAATGGTATTATAGAAGGATTTTAATATGTGAAGCGCAGCCAGTGTAGATAGGGGTGAGCAAAGTTTGGGTTCAAACCGAAGCAAATATATAAATTTTTTGAAATAGCGTAAATTGTATTTCTTAAATTCAAAAATCAAATTGCTTCAATAAAAACCAAACAAAATCAAACCAAATTAATTCTGTTCTATTTTTTTTCGATTCGGTTTCATGGGCTAATGGGTCAGGCATTTACATTTTAGCAACTGGTCCTATTTAAATAACAAATTTTTTAAAAAAATAAACATTGTTATATTTATGAATTATTATAATTATAGAGAGTGAAAAAATATTAGTATATATATATTGAGGATAGAGATAGAGTGCTCATAGAAGCGCCGATAGAGTATGAGAGGAGATAATGCGGTCACTTAGGGTTAAAGAAAATATTAGTATATGTAGATTGAGGGGGTAGTTTGGTAAGTTACTAAATCTAAATCGATTTTCGGTTCAGTTCGTTTAGTTGGGTCAAGAACCGAAAATCGAACCGATATTTCAAATTTTCAAACCAAAAATCGAACCAATAGCAAAAAACAAACCAAAGTTTCGGGCCCATTCAACCCTTCATGTAAGATGTGGTCATGTGGGCTAAGCCATTAATTGAGGCTCATTCAACTCTTCATGTATCTCATCTAATTTCGCCATTGACTCATAAAAAAATTCATGAAACTTAGATGTGGCCTAAGTTTGGTGTGAAGTTATTAGTTAGGCCATCTTTAATGGGGTTTTATCTCCTTGTTTTTGTGGTAGAAACACTTTTTAGAAAGAAAAAAAAAATCCATTAGTTTTTATTCAATCATCGTACGTGTGGCGTTGACGGAGGATGAGAAAATTTTACGAGGGTTTCTACATATAGAAATTTTTATAGTAATTATCCATCTTAGTATTTGCCCCACTTTCAAACTAAATTATAAAATTATCCATTTAATATTCTTCTATCTTAATATTAGGGAGGGCGACGATAATATATAAATTGAGGACCATTTGAGAATATATTTTTTGTGCAATTTATATCTAGAACTCTGCCAACTAGGATAGAATGTTTCTTACACTACAATGTGAGATATGATTGATACTTAATTTTAGAATTCTCCATTAGAGATAGCCTTAGTTACTTTCAATATAATTTTTTTTCCTTCTATTTTTTTTTAATTACTTTGTGTTGGTCTCTTGGTAACGGTATGCACATTATAGATATTTATTTTTCAACTTATGAAAAACAAACATTTATGACGTGTTTTTTTTTTGCTTGGATGTTTGGCTATGTCTAATTTAACAGGAGTCTCGACTCCGTCCCTGCACGTCCTCTATATAGTTTGTTTTGAAAAATTATTTTAGAATAGAGTGGTGCATCATCTACCTTATTTTCTTGTAAATTACTATCACAATCATCAAAACTAAGTATATATTAATGTACTTTGCAAGTTTTTATTAAATTAAGTATTTTATAGATTATTATTAGGAACACCAAAATGTTGTTGTAATTATTATAATATTTATTAAGACATCTTAAAAAGAATAAAATAGTGGTCTTAAATTTATTATTATATATATTATTTTATGAGTAATGTTATTCGTACCTCCAAATTATTTTTCCAAATAATCTATTCTTATGTGGCAGCTGACGTGGCATATAAAATAATATTATGTGTCATCTGACATGACAGATGACATGGTAAATTTAGATCCAAAAAGTTAATAACCCAAAAAAATTTATCTTAAAATTAATATTAATATTAATATTAATACTAATAAATGTTAATGTTAATTATATTAGTGTTAATTTTATTGTTAATGTTAATGTTAATATTGATATTAATTTTAATTTTAAATTTTGCCACGTCAGCTTCCACGTAAGGAGGGATGATTTGGGTGGACAAATATCATTATTTTTATTTTATATGTACATGTAAGATTAGTTAGGAAGATCAAATAATAGTTTTCTTAATTATCTAAATAAACGAAGAACGTACTTGAAGAATATATTTGGAAAGAAAAAAATTTGATGGTGAGCTTTATAGATCATCTAGCTCAAGCTCAAGTAACCCTTCAATTGCTTTGTAGCTGTTTTAACTATTCCAAACTTGGAAGCAAAGAATCCTCTCTCTCAGCGGCCTTTATTCTCCGACTTGCATTCATCTCCTTCGTTTCAATAATATTTCGATACGATGCACATCTGCGTGGCCATCGCAGGACTCGCTTCCGTCGTCCTCCTCAGCCTCCCGGAGTTCAAGAAATGGCGACGGCGCCAGATCATGGCGGAGCGGCTGCGGGTGGTGACCGAGGCGGTCGAGCAAGCCGAGGAGAGGCTGGCGAGGTTCCAGGAGAGGCACGACAGGATACTCAACCAGATCAACTCCCAGTACTTGACCCACAGGGAGATGGAGGTCGCGCTGGCCGGGGCCAGGAAGGCCATGGACGACGCTTCCGTGTTCTTCGTCAGCCTGTGCCGCGTCCAGATGAGGATCATCACTTCCTATCCTCATGGTAGCATTGACATATTTAGGCAAGAATGAGAAAGATTACTAATTTTATTTTATTTTTATCAAATTTATAAATGATTTGTAAGACCTGCGCAAGAAATTCTTGGTCCTTGAGCAAATCAATTTGTCAGCAGTTTGCAAATTCAGTACAAATTAATTAAAAACGTGAAATGGTAATGCATTGACCAGTGTGAGCAGGAAAATGGATCTTCGTATATATATAAAAGAATGAACTAAGGGTCCGTTTGGATAGACTTTCTGAAATTTTGTTCTGAGAACAATTTTCTGAAAATAAGTTATAAAGTTATTTTTGGAGTATAAAAATTGTGAGTTTGCGTTTGGTTACTTTCATATGAAAAAGTAGTTTTCTGGAAGAAAAAAATTAGGATTCTGTTTGGTGATAAAATTTTAGAAAATAATTTGTCATATTTTTTGTATCATGTTTCATGTGTCCTCCATATTTTCTGTGTCATGTTTCATGTGTCCTCCATATTCCATGTGTCCTCTCGTCGACGACGAGAACCGTGAGTCCTCCGTGTGTCCTCCATGTTCCCTGTGTCCTCCTCTCGATGCGGGGGCCAGGTCGACCGAAGACCCCAACGGCCTCACCGCCTCCAGTGAGTCCTCAATGTAGTCCTCCATGTGTCCTCGTCGACGACCTACCACTGACTTTATCTCGAGGAGGACCGCGCCCGCCGTCGTCGTCGACGACCCACCGGGATGGCCAGCTCCATGAGGGTAGCCGAGTCCAGCTGGCGCGCCACCGCGCCTCCACGTCGTCGAGGTGCGCGGCGCCAGCGTCGACCATGCATGCGACGGGCAGCAGCCGGAGGAGGATGTAATGCCCATATCTCGTATTACGTATTTGGAATACGTGTACGTATTTTGACCCGTATTGCATGTCTCCCTGCTTGATTTATTTTGGCATTTCACTGATTGGTTTATCTTGGTTTGGTTCGGTTTGTTGGCTTGGTTCGGTTTTGCTTGATTTTATGTGAACCAAACCACTCCCACCTACCACCACCTTCATTAAATATCCCACCACACATTTCTCTCTCCTCATTAACTTCTTCTTCCCTACCATTACTTCTCCACCAGCCTGAGAGAGTGGAGAGCTTAGGCAAGTGCACCTTGCTTCATGGGGGAAGTCTATTTTTATTGTTCAATTGTCTTCCTCATGTGTTTCTAACCCACTTTAGTACTTAGCATTCTTCATTTCCATGGTTAAATTCATGTAGATCTAGTTTTGTGGTATTTTCGGTTTCCATGAATTTTGATCTATCATACTTGTATATTTTTGCTAGTTGATGGTTCCATGTTGTAGAGAATTTTGTTCTACCCCATTTTGATCTATGGAAGTTCGAATTTGGACTCTGAACGATGAAAATTATGGAGCTTGGAAGTATGGCTTCATGGTGTTTTTCTTCTCGAAATTGGAGGAGAAGAACAGTACTTGACTGCATGACTATTTCATGCGGCAAGTGTTCTTCCCTGCCGCATGGAACAAATCCAGCCGCATGAGCATTAATTTATTGCCTTGGCCACATGGCTATTTTTCAACATTTGCTGGCATGCATTAATTGCATGGCCATTTAATTAATTGCCTTGCATTAGCTAGCCGCATATGGCCAATGCCATATTATATTAATGCATGCATATATACAGTACCTGGCCGCATGGCCTTTTTAGTAAGCTTTTGCACTTGCTTGCAATTTAAGCTTGGCCGCATGCACTAGCAATGTGAGCCGCATATAGTAGCTTTGTATGCATATTTGTTAATGCTTAGCCTTGCATGCATAGAATTAATGCTTGCTTACGTAAGAAAGGACTTGCATGCATATTTGTTAATTCAAGCTTGTATGCATATAATTATATGCTTAGCTAAGCATTTGCATGGCCAGCATAAATAATGGCTTAAGCATTTTGAATGCATTAAGCATATGCATGCATGTCCAGCATGCATGTTGGCTTAAGCATTTGCATGGCTTAAGCATTTGCATACATTATTAGTTAGTGAGCCGCATGGAAAATTTTATTTGGCCGCATGAGATGTCTACGTTGGCCGCATAGGAAATTTAAAAGTAGCCGCATGTAATTGCTTTGCTAGCATTAGCTTGTGCATGGAAATATATGAGCCGCATGGATATTAGTTTGCTTGCGTGAAAATATTAGCTCGTTTGCATGATTATTAATATATGTAGCTTGCATGCAAGCAGTGGCTGGCATGATTTTAATATATGAGCCGCATGGCACTTCAATGTTGGCCGCATGGCCTTTTCCTTAAATAATTGCATGTATTTGCATGCAACCTGTTGAGCCGCATGGCCTTATGTACTTGGATGACATATTATAATATAATGTAATCATTGCTTGGCCACGTGAACCATTAATTAAATGGTTCACGTGAACCTTTTCTTACTGCATTAATTGTTGGGTCCCACATGGCCTCAGTACTTGGGTGGCCACGTGACCTTTTCTTTTGCTTGAGTGGAAGTGTCACGCCCCGCTCCCAAAATAAGGCGAGCCGAGTACGTAACAACATCCCCAGGCTAAGCGACATATGAATACTCCAGTACCCATATTCGCGATTGTCGCCCGTAGGGTTCTAGGATAGGTTGATCACAGGTCACATGATGCATAAAAATATAAATGACAGTTTGATTAAAGGATATTCTAAACTATAAATAAAAAATTTATTATTCTACCCGATTACAACTATTAACCCAATACATATATTACATTACCAGCTACCAAGTTTTACTAGTTGATACCAAGTCAACCTCCTCTTTGTCTCATTCATAAAGCTTCTCTTCAATGTGCATTTGCGTTATCTCCTGACCTTCATCAAACCTAGTGAACAAAACTAGGTCGTCAATACGACGAGCAAGCCCTCAGTCAAAGGAGTAAAGTAGGTAAGGTAAGATGATAAAATTATCGAAATTGTACTGAAGGAAAGGATAATTAAAAGGTATATTCACTGATAAAATTTCTTATCGTATTAACATCTTTTCCTAAAAGAATGTAAGTGTGTCAGGTATAAATGTGTAAGCAATCAAACAAATCTTGTATGGAAAATACAATATTTAGAGAAACACTTCTGGATCACACAACTTCTATTTTCTCAACAATAATCCCATTTACCCGGGATCAGGTTTATACTTAATGGGCGGTGCTTAGATTTATCCATCCCATTAGTATCAGGATCACATATTGATGTGATATAATCAGGATAAAACATGAGTGGTTTCCGAGTTATCGGAATCAAGTGTTATAACAATTGTCGTATGACTTAAAATTTTTCAAGAATATCGGAGCAGGCTACATTGGATATTACAGGGCCGAATTCGGAGATTCGAAATCCAATGGAAAACAGGAAACAGAAAAACAGTAAGTGAGCTAAGCCTCACCCCGACAGACCCGTATGGCCATACGAGTGCCGGTAACAGGAACTGATCAGTTTTGTAAAATATAATATTGCGAAGATTTCGAATGTGTGATCCAAAGTTTTCTCTCCCATCCCAAATGCAATTCTTACCAAAATGTAACTTAGTTAAAGTACATTTCAATTTTGTATCTCGTTTTTCGTGTGATAGAGAACACACATTAAACGAGAATAAAGTTAAGCAGGAGATTCCGTCTTAGCGGAAATAAAATGTCAAACTAGAATTTGTGCGCCTAAGGCAACACTTTCAAGGATTTCAGGGTTATGTTTGTATTAGAAACTTTGATAAAATCAGGAACTAGGGTTTAATCATTTCGACCATTTCGACATTTCTAAAATGGCTAACTCTGAAATTTCTCAAAAATTTCGGCAGAGTCTCCTTTGTATTTACTGACCCGGAAATATTCCAGAACATATAAATATAAAGAAATAATTAATGGGCACGTCGACCCCTTCGGTGGAGCAACCCTCAACACCGGCAACACGCAAATATAAACCGGGTACGCCGACCCCTTCGGTGGAGCAACCCTCAACACCGGGACCATGCAATATATAAAAATCTTGGGTACGCCGACCCCTTCGGTGGAGCAACTCTCAACACCGGTACACACGCAATTATAATATGAAATGGAAGTTTATAAAAACAAACAAAAAATTAATTTCTTACCGTGGTCGCGTGCTTAGTGTTCTTATTAATTTGCAACAATGAATCATAACAAATGATTTTGGCTCCGGTATCCTAATTGTAGGCATAAACAAACTCATATCTCTTATTAGTAAACTAGATCACATAACTATATTTATCAAAGTTGCATTGCACTAGTTTTTGTAAGATATTGAACCATTCAAAAATAATAGAGTGATTTTACTTGATTTAGAAAACAACAGTTAACACATTAGCTATAATAAATTCTAATTATTCAATGAACTCCGAAGTTCTATAAAAATTCATAAATAAGCTAATATGTTGAATTCGTATATATTTAGGTCAAAATCATCAAAATGCCGATTTCAGGTTCAACATGCTAATCCAATACTAAGACATATGTACCTAGTCAATAATTCCTACATTTCTAATATCCAATATAATTAAAATACATTTCGAAACATAGACAAATGCTAAATTTTAAATCAATGTAATCCTTATTGTCAAATTGATAAATTTGAATCGACACGATCCTAAGTATCAAACAATAAAAAAATATTGGTTGATAGATTAAGGGATTTCTAATCATACAACTTCCATAAAGCATTACTAAATTCTTTTAGTGCTAAAATTTAAAGTCAATTGGTCGAAACCCAAATTTGATCGATACAACCAATAGTGATATCATGAGTCAATCCTAAAGTTGCTCCCATGATCTTCCTTTCTTCTATTCTCTATAGCACAACCTTTAAAGTGATATAATTTGGTTGAAAATATTGAATTTTAAATGAATCACTCAAGTTTGAGTATGATATAGCCGGTATAGCCTAGTATCGGTTATAGAAACACTTGCCGATAGGTACCTACGTAACCCTAGTATACAAATATCGAATTTACCTCGTGTTGGCCCTATGAACCATTCATAACATCTAATTTCAACTCCAGACAACATCTATGATATTTTCCCAATTTGTCATTCCTCAACCATTAAGAAATTAACTAGTAGAGATAGAGATAGAGATAGACCAACTACAAGATTCCTATTTGACCCTTGTACTCATAGATGTCATGGTAATCTAGGGTGTTTGAATCTACATGCTAAAACAATAACCCATCCATATTACATACACATATAATTCCAATCTTTTCATCCTACTTACACCCATAGACATTTAAATTTTATAAGCATAAATGGATATACATATACACATGTTTACTATTATGTATGTCACATAACAATTCATTTACACACATTTATGCTAGGACGCACGACAAAATATTCATACTCTATAATATACCGTGTCCTAGTCTCGTGTCCGTATTGTGTCATATCACATAGAGGGGTTTATAATTCTCAGAAAATTAATCAAACAAAATTCAGAAATTAAATCCCAAATTCTGTTTTGAATCATTAATTAATTAATTAATTTTAACATGGAAAGAAATTGAGAAAGGGAGGAGGGCTTGCCTTGGGAAAAATGATTTGGGTTTGGAATTGGGGGTTAGGGCTTGCTCCTCCTTCTTCTTCTTCTTCTTCCAATTTCTCCTTCTTCATCATCATCTTCTTCTTCTTCTTCTTTTTTTTTGAAGGATAAGGAGGTTAGGGTTTATTTGATGATGGTGGTGAGGATGGAGATGAAGATGATGGTGGTGATAATGGTGGAGGTGACGGTGAGGGTGGCGGCCAGGAGGGAGGCCGCCGGCGGTGGAGGGCCAGCCGGCCGGTGGGTGTGAGTGAGGAGTGAAGAGAGGGAATGAGAGAGATGGAGAAAATGAGAGGAGGAGAGTGAGAGGGATGGAGAGGAGGAGAGAGGAAGCAAAGAGAGAGGGGAGAATAGAACCGAGAGAGTGAGGGAGAGAGTGCCGAGAGAGAGAGGGAGAGGGGTGGTCGGGTGATGGGCTGCCCCTCTCTCCTTCTCTAAATATATTTAGATTTTTTTTTCTTTTCCTTTTTTTTAACAACTAATTTAAACTCATGCATGATGACACGTCTTCATGTGAAATTACTTAAATACCCATGATGTTCATGCAAGGTGACATGTGGGGATTGAGGTGTCATGGTAAATTTGTAATTTACAATATTTACAAGGGCTTATGCATAAAAATTTTATTTTAGAAAAGAAAAATGGGTTTAATTGAAAATAAGATAATGATAATAAAATTAATAATAAATAAATAAATAAATAATAATGATAATAATAATGATAATAATTTTTTATATAATTATAGAGAAATAGACAATTAACATAATATTTTATTAGGTGGCTGTTACACTCTACCCACCTTACAAAAATTTCGTCCTCGAAATTTAAGTATAAATATAAGCTTTTCAAAAAATATATATATATTTAGGTAGAAACAAGATATGCTACCTACTTTAAAAAAAAGATGAAGTAATAATCTATTTCTAAATGAAATATTTTCCAAATCATATTCATTAAATGTTTTATGAAAATAGGAAAAGTATGAAAATACTTGAAATCATCAATGATCTTGAAATTTTCATAGAGTCAGTCAAACACCGTAACCGTGTAAGTTCTACAAAAAGAAAATCATATTCCTCATTTCTTGTTTCCTAACGTGATAAGTAATCTTGTGCCTCGCCACTGCACATATGGCTGCAATCAAGATACCATTTCACTATTAGGATTTGCTACCTCTTCATTGATAGCCATAGAATGAGTGGAAATTATAATTTTTGAGGTAGCCTTACACGTTAGGGTATCATTGGAAATTCAAAAGATACTAGAATCTGTACTTAGAAATTCATCTTTTTCATTTATCCTTTATCTGAGTGTCAGAGTACTATATAATAATATAAAATTTTCTGACAAAATTTAGTAGGAAAATCTCATATATCTATGTTATTAAAAATACCGAATAACATTTTAAGTTATTTAGAACACTGGTTTTCAAATCCAAATAGTAGTAAAACAAAATAAAATCTAAATATCAATTTTCGAAATCCTTCACGAAGAAATTATGTCTAAATTTCCGAAATGTTATTGAATTCTTGAATCATGTTTCGAGAATATGTGCCTCGCCAATTTGGATGGCCAGTCCGAATGGCTGCAACCACTTCTCATTTTATGATTCAATTGGAGGATTTTCGGATTCTTGACACGATAAACAAATATTCATTCACAGGAAATTCAATTTCAGAAAGTCCAATAAATATTGTTTCAAAAAGAAAGTCCAAAAATCAATCAATGAGTAATGCATACATGAGTATTTAGATGGAGGATGAGTCCCAAAATCAGGGATACTACTAGAAAGAAATTAGATTAAAAGGAGAGGATACAATTCTAGATTCAAATCGATAAACCTTGGATGAAACAAGGAGATTGAAAAATTTCGAGAAAGTTAGGAATTTGTGAAAATGGATACATGAGATTTGATAAGTAGGGGAACGAATCAAGATTTAAGAATTTGATAAGATCAAGACACCGAGGAGTCATACTACACCCATTCTAAATAAAATCTTAGATCATGTTTGGCCTATTGATTACGTGATCCTTATTCCTTACTATTCTAATATATATAATATCATGATAAATCTGAATTCCAAGTTCGCCGAGGGTACGAAATTCAAGGTCCATTAAAGAACTTTTTGAAATCCTTCTATGGGCTACTCTAGTAAAAATATTTGTCTAATTATCTATGAATTACTTAATCTAATTTTTTTTTTTGAGCCATATCTATCCTTATACTACCCAAGACTTCTCAATATCATCTATATCCTTAATAGAAGTCCTAGGTTAGGATTCTTAACTACATATGATCATTATAGTATATTTTATTAAGCAAAGATCTATGAAACATAGTCAAATACAGATAAACCTATGGGTATTCCTTATTCTAAGTTTCCATGTAGACTTTTCCTAAGAACATATAGTCTACGAGTTAACCTCTATATCGATTTCCTCAAAAGCTTGACCTCAATCATATCCTAGGTTTCCAATTTTTCATGACCTGCATCCTATCATAGGTTCTCTATTTTTCGAGACCTGCATCCTATCCTAGATTTTTCATTCTTCGCCGACCTGCATGGACCACCACTAAAGAGACGTGTCACGCCCCGCTCCCAAAATAAGGCGAGCCGAGTACGTAACAACATCTCCAGGCTACGCGACATATGAATACTCCAGTACCCATATTCGCAATTGTCGCCTGTAGGGTTCTAGGATAGGTTGATCACAGGTCACATGATGCATAAAAATATAAATGACAGTTTGATTAAAGGATATTCTAAACTATAAATAAAAAATTTATTGTTCTACCCGATTACAACCATTAACCCAATACATATATTACATTACCAGCTACCAAGTTTTACTAGTTGATACCAAGTCAACCTCCTCTTTGTCTTATTCATAAAGCTTCTCTTCAGTGTGCATTTGCGTTATCTCCTGACCTTCATCAAACCTAGTGAACAAAACTAGGTCGTCAATACGACGAGCAAGCCCTCAGTCAAAGGAGTAAAGTAGGTAAGGTAAGATGATAAAATTATCGAAATTGTACTGAAGGAAAGGATAATTAAAAGGTACATTCACTGATAAAATTTCTTATCGTATTAACATCTTTTCCTAAAAGAATGTAAGTGTGTCAGGTATAAATGTGTAAGCAATCAAACAAATCTTGTATGGAAAATGCAATATTTAGAGAAACACTTCTGGATCACATAACTTCTATTTTCTCAACAAAAATCCCATTTACCCGGGATCAGGTTTATACTTAATGGACGGTGCTTAGATTTATCCGTCCCATTAGTATCAGGATCACATATTGATGTGATATAATCAGGATAAAACATGAGTGGTTTTCGAGTTATCGGAATCAAGTGTTATAACAATTGTCGTATGACTTGAAATTTTTCAAGAATATCGGAGTAGGCTACATTGGATATTACAGGGCCGAATTCGGAGATTCGGAATCCAATAGAAAATAGGAAACACGAAAACAGGAAGTGAGCTAAGCCTCACCCCGACAGACCCGTATGGCCATACGAGTGCCGGTAACAGGAACTGATCAGTTTTGTAAAATATAATATTGCGAAGATTTCGAAGGTGTGATCCAAAGTTTTCTCTCCCATCCCAAATGCAATTCTTACCAAAATGTAACTTAGTTAAAGTACATTTCAATTTTGTATCTCGTTTTTCGTGTGATAGAGAACACACATTAAACGAGAATAAAGTTAAGTAGGAGATTCCGTCTTAGCGGAAATAAAATGTCAAACTAGAATTTGTGCGCCTAAGGCAACACTTTTAAGGATTTCAGGGTTATGTTTGTATTAGAAACTTTGATAAAATCAGGAACTAGGGTTTAATCATTTCGACCATTTCGACATTTCTAAAATGGCTAACTCTGAAATTTCTCAAAAATTTCGGCAGAGTCTCCTTTGTATTTACTGACCCGGAAATATTCCAGAACATATAAATACAAAGAAATAATTAATGGGCACGCCGACCCCTTCGGTGGAGCAACCCTCAACACCGGGACCATGCAATATATAAAAATCTCGGGTACGCCGACCCCTTCGGTGGAGCAACTCTCAACACCGGTACACACGCAATTATAATATGAAATGGAAGTTTATAAAACAAACAAAAAAATTAATTTCTTACCGTGGTCGCGTGCTTAGTGTTCTTACTAATTTGCAACAATGAATCATAACAAATGATTTTGGCTCCGGTATCCTAATTGTAGGCATAAACAAACTCATATCTCTTATTAGTAAACTAGATCACATAACTATATTTATCAAAGTTGCATTGCACTAGTTTTGTTAAGATATTGAACCATTCAAAAATAATAGAGTGATTTTACTTGATTTAGAAAACAACAATTAACACATTAGCTATAATAAATTCTAATTATTCAATGAACTCCGAAGTTCTATAAAAATTCATAAATAAGCTAATATGTTGAATTCGTATATATTTAGGTCAAAATCATCAAAATGCCGATTTCAGGTTCAACATGCTAATCCAATACTAAGACATATGTACCTAGTCAATAATTCCTACATTTCTAATATCCAATATAATTAAAGTACATTTCGAAACATAGACAAATGCTAAATTTTAAATCAATGTAATCCTTATTGTCAAATTGATAAATTTGAATCGACACGATCCTAAGTATCAAACATTAAAAAAATATTGGTTGATAGATTAAGGGATTTCTAATCATACAACTTCCATAAAGCATTACTAAATTCTTTTAGTGCTAAAATTTAAAGTCAATTGGTCGAAACCCAAATTTGATCGATACAACCAATAGTGATATCATGAGTCAATCCTAAAGTTGCTCCCATGATCTTCCTTTCTTCTATTCTCTATAGCACAACCTTTAAAGTGATATAATTTGGTTGAAAATATTGAATTTTAAATGAATCACTCAAGTTTGAGTATGATATAGCCGGTATAGCCTAGTATCGGTTATAGAAACACTTGCCGATAGGTACCTACGTAACCCTAGTATACAAATATCGAATTTACCTCGTGTTGGCCCTATGAACCATTCATAACATCTAATTTCAACTCCAGACAACATCTATGATATTTTCCCAATTTGTCATTCCTCAACCATTAAGAAATTAACTAGTAGAGATAGAGATAGAGATAGACCAACTACAAGATTCCTATTTGGCCCTTGTACTCATAGATGTCATGGTAATCTAGGGTGTTTGAATCTACATGCTAAAACAATAACCCATCCATATTACATACACATATAATTCCAATCTTTTCATCCTACTTACACCCATAGACATTTAAATTTTATAAGCATAAATGGATATACATATACACATGTTTACTATTATGTATGTCACATAACAATTCATTTACACACATTTATGCTAGGACGCACGACAAAATATTCATACTCTATCATATACCGTGTCCTAGTCTCGTGTCCGTATTGTGTCATGTCACATAGAGGGGTTTATAATTCTCAGAAAATTAATCAAACAAAATTCAGAAATTAAATCCCAAATTCTGTTTTGAATTATTAATTAATTAATTAATTTTAACATGGAAAGAAATTGAGAAAGGGATGAGGGCTTGCCTTGGAAAAAATGATTTGGGTTTGGAATTGGGGGTTAGGGCTTGCTCCTCCTTCTTCTTCTTCTTCCAATTTCTCCTTCTTCATCATCATCATCTTCTTCTTCTTCTTCTTTTTTTTTTTGAAGGATAAGGGGGTTAGGGTTTATTTGATGATGGTGGTGAGGATGGAGATGAAGATGATGGTGGTGATAATGGTGGAGGTGACGATGAGGGTGGCGGCCAGGAGGGAGGCCGCCGGCAGTGGAGGGCCAGCCGGCCGGCGGGTGTGAGTGAGGAGTGAAGAGAGGGAATGAGAGAGATGGAGAAAATGAGAGGAGGAGAGTGAGAGGGATGGAGAGGAGGAGAGAGGAAGCAAAGAGAGAGGAGAGAATGGAACCGAGAGAGTGAGGGAGAGAGTGCCGAAAGAGAGAGGGAGAGGGGTGGTCGGGTGATGGGCTGCCCCTCTCTCCTTCTCTAAATATATTTAGATTTTTTTTTTCTTTTCCTTTTTTTTTAACAACTAATTTAAACTCATGCATGATGACACATGTCTTCATGTGAAATTACTTAAATACCCATGATGTTCATGCAAGGTGACATGTGGGGATTGAGGTGTCATGGTAAATTTGTAATTTACAATATTTATAAGGGCTTATGCATAAAAATTTTATTTTAGAAAAGAAAAATGGGTTTAATTGAAAATAAGATAATGATAATAAAATTAATAATAAATAAATAAATAAATAATAATGATAATAATTTTTTTTTATAATTATAGAGAAATAGACAATTAACATAATATTTTATTAGGTGGCTGTTGCAGGAAGCTTGCATTTTTTGCGGGTTCCTCTCTCCTTGTCCTTTTGGTTGCATGAATATTTCTTGCTGGCCGTATGGCCCCCTTTAGTTATTTTCTGGCCGCATAAGCTTTGGCTGGCCGCATGGGTGGCCTCCCACTCTCTTTGGCCGCATGTAGGTTCTCCCACTTTTGGGCCGCATGGGGTCCACTTTGATTGTTTAAATGTTTTATTTGTCCGAATTGTGGTCAGAATTTTTTCCCACTCCCAACATAAAAGTTGTAGAGTTTCTCCTTGGCTTCAAGAATATATATATTATAAATATATTATTATTTAATTGTGCAAGTTTCTCCCCTCCTTGATAAATGGCATGACTTGATAGTGACCCGTCGTGGTGCACTACTGACAAGATAACTTGACCTGACAAATTTTGGCATGATAACTTGACATGATAATTCTTGATAGTGGCCCGTCGTGGCGCACCCCTGACATGATAAACCTAACGTGATATATCTTGATAAGCTGTTGCGACGACTACTTGACATGGCAAGAATGAATGACCTGGACACCGTGGACGATTGTGCTTGTACAAATGAACCAGTCTTGTCTTGCATCATGTCTAGGACTGGGACCCCTGAGTACCACGGTCATGGGTACCCACTGTAAATGGCTAAGGCTAATAACTAGAATAATTCAGTAGTCATGAGAGATTTTTCCAGTTACAGGCGATCCCGTTATCCCGGCCACAATTGTTGGACTTGTAGCCTGCCGTCGAGTAGGGCACATTTTCAGCCCACTGTCATGTGGGGTACTTCATAAAAAAATTTCTACGCACACTGTCATGTGTTGCACACCAAGCTACCTAATAATTATTGATAACTGCGTAATGAATCCAAGTCGCCTGGATAACCTGGATTAGCTGCAGGGCTTGTGGCTGGAGGAACATCTCATTGCATATTGCTAGTAACTAAGGTGTAGCTCCCCTTCCCGAAAAATCTTTGAAATATTTTTTTATTTTTTTTTTATTTTATTTGATTTAAATGGTGAATTTAGAATTTTATAAATGTTTATTAGATTAATTATTACGATAGATGATTTTAGCCATCATTGAGTTTTGAAGTACCAGACGACTAGGAATCATGGTACTTCTAGTGCAGAGACGTGCTTTGACTAGTGTTTAGCCATGGTAGGGGAATGCCGAGCTATAGGAGTGCCCTAACTAGGAAAACCAGGCCAAGTTATAGCCTGACCATTATAAATAAGTTTAATTAATTATTATTAGAATTATTGATTTTGTAGGAACCCGATTGAACCAAGTTAGTCCGAACTGGGCCGAACCAAAGCCAAGCCCATGTAGGCATGTAGTGAGACCCAATACGACCATGTAGGCATATTCTATGTGTGTACAAATAGTTCCTAACTTATTTTGGGATTTGATGTACATTTTTAATTATTTGAATATTTGTACAAAAATCGGTATTTATTATTATAATATTATTTTGGGGTGATTAGATAAATATATTTTATTGTTACCGAATCGATATTCTATTTTTAGAAATTGGATAAATACTTTTATATTATTATACTGACGCATTTTATGTGTACCCACTTATAATTCATTTTCACCTTTATATATACTAATTTTATATATACTTGCATATTATATTTAAGAAGATATATAGTTATATAAGATATATAAATGTTTGTATGTATATATAAATATATATTACGTATGTGTGTATGTGTATTTGATATTAGGTTTGACAAGTTATGCCATTATACATTACTAAATGCCAAGTCATCTGTAAGTATTTGTACCACTGGAAGCCATAATGGGCTGTATCAGTTTTGTTTGGCTTTGCAGAGTTATATAGCTTATAACTATATGATGTGCTAGTTCTCCGAATCTACGATGCTCCATATCCTTGGTCCTTGAGCTCGCTGTAAAGCCTCATTTTTACGCAATTGGTCTCAAAGTATATGCATACTGTACACTTAAGTTGAAACATATACAAATTGTGATTATATTATTTTCTTTTTTTTGTGGGAGAGAGAATAATGTGAGATTAAATCAATATAGGATGCGTTAAATGTTCTCTCAACTGCCCACAGCCTAATTATTCCCCAGGCCGAACCCTATTCCCAGCCGGGCAAATCCCAACCGAGCTCAGGAAGCCCGAGCCCAACCCATTCCTCTCCCAGCGCACGGCCTAACTAATTAATTCCCAGCCCATGCAAGCTTTCCCCCCACACGCCAAACCGCTCAGCAGCAAAGAAACAGCACACAGGAACCCGAGCCAGCTGAACCCAATAAATTTCCCAGGCCCAGCAAACCTGGCTGAGCCCGAGCTTTCGAAACAGTGTATTAAGTATATATATATATACACGAGAAAACAGAGAGTAGGAGATCAAAACACATCGAAACCCTAACCCACGCTGCCCCAGTCCGCGAGCCACCCCTCCGCCCGCGTGCGTCGCCGGCCGACCGCCGGGCAGCATCGCCGCCGCCGCACGTCGCCGGCAACGCGCGGCCAAAGACAGGTGCTCGAACTGAGGACAGCAGCATGTATACAGCGTCAGGCCATCTTTGCGACGACCTTCCGTCGTCTATACGCGATCGTTTCACGAGCCTTTTTCTCGGGTATGTCCCCAACCCATATGAGATCATTTTCTTTCAATTAGGTCGATTTTATATGCTTTATATTGGCCAGGAGATCGATTCAAAGTTTGAAGAAAAACTGTATAAACTGTGACAGATTTTAGTTAATTAAAATACCATATTGACACGTTGTTTGCCGTTACCTCACGCACAGTCTTCAAAATCCACAAGAAGGACCTTGTAGACAACATATAGGGGTACCAAAACCCTTCTAGTACATTTCAATAATATTGCACGCACAAGAAATTACTCAACTTCCAAAATGAAGAAAAAAAACTGGTTTTCAAATAATAAGATTTTTTTGATACTGGTGCGTCCCGTCAAACCGGCCCACCTCGTCGCATACCACTGACTCCGACAGGAGCGGGCAGTAAAAGTGGACGTGTGGGAACTGACGAAACTTGATTTGGATGTGTGTGCGCGTCGTATCGAACGCGTATCCGTCGGAATAACCCCGTATCCGCGCGATGCAAATTCAGTCATAATTTCGTGCACGTTCGTCAGATCGAGACGAAACTTACGCCAACAAGACCGTATCATTTTTTTGGTCCTGTATGTCAAGTTTGGTCCGATTCTGAGACAGTTGAGAAAATCACCGTTTCGCGGGCCCCACGGTCCGACTCAACGGGCGATTTTGTGCACGGCCCGCCGAAATCTAACTTTGGACATATGGTTGGATTCGTATCGGAAAACCAGATCCGTAGACATATAGTTTGACGACTTTAGAGACCATTGACCCTGGCACGCTTTTCGGTGCAAAGTGGGTCCAACGGCGGACACCGTTTTTGCCCAAAATTACCGTTTTGCCCCTGTGTCCAGAATTGGACTTAAGGACAGGCAATCCTAGCTAATTTGACTATTTTGAAAATGTTGGCGATGTTTGTTTCAGCTTTCGGAGACAGTTGTGATGACTTGGACGTTATGGTGTACCAGTTGACGGTATTTATTGATTCTTCGCGCTGCCACCAGGCAAGTATACCTTGCCTTCCTCTACAGTTTTACTTACATGCATTTTCTTTCATTTTTTAGTCATTTGATTGTTTATGGACATATGCTTTTCGTGTTATTCTCTGTGGAGTTGTTTTTATTGTTTATAGCCATGTTCATATTTTGGCCTTGTGTTTCACATTTGGAGTTCTCGTCAGTATCTTGCTTGAGTCGTGTCATAGAACGAGTACGTGTAAGTGAACTGCTAAATCCTTGACATTGTTTCCTTGGCACCAGAGAGTCCACACTCGGGACGAGGGTGTTTTCCTTGATCTGTTTACATCCGTGAGTCCACGCTAGGGACTAGGATGTCGATTATTTGCACCAGAGAGTCCACGCTCGGGACGAGGGTGTAGACTTGACTTGACTTGACTTGCACCAGAGAGTCCACGCTCGGGACGAGGGTGTTTACATCAGAGAGTCCACACACGGGACGAGGATGTAGTATATGCACCAGAGAGTCCACATTCGGGACGAGGGTGCCTTGCCGTGAACTAACCAGAGAGTCCACACTCGGGACGAGGGTTAGTACTAACCAGAGAGTCCACACTCGGGACGAGGGTTAGTGTTTAGTTCAAACCCGTGAGTCCACACTCGGGACGATGGTTTGGTTTCTTCCATTGATCATCGTGTTTCGTTCATCCGGCAGTTCATTTACGCGTAGTTGTTCTAGTGTTCGTATTCGTGTTCGTGTTTGTGTTCGTAGTCATTTGTCTTGTCCTTGTTCTTTCTTACTTATTTTCTTGCGCATGATAAAACTGTTAGATAGGCATGTATATTATGTATCTTGCTAGTCCTCTGAGGACCTGATGATCTCTTCAGGTTTAGCTGATTGCATGGAGTTAGTTAGTAGTTCTGGATGGCAGACGTGATGATACATTACTGGATTCAGGTATTGTTATTGAGTTTATTATCCGCTCGTGCTTTTCATTTCTTATCAAGAGATATCATGTTTCTTGTTTCAGTTGTAGACTCTTGTTATATTCCTTAGAGTCTTATCGGACATTTATGCTAGTGGGCTGCAGACCACGACCCATAGTGTTCATTCATGTTTATTCTTCTTATTGTGGATTGAGATATAGATTTGTTTGCCATGATTTGGCAGTTTACCCTAGCCGTGACAGCGTTTACGTATTCGAGTCGGACTGGAGTCCGTTCGATACGTAGCTGGACTTGCTCACGGACTCGCGTCAGAAAAGCGGGTGCGGGTCGTGACAAGTTTTTTGGTGGCCCATGCAGGTCAGAGCATATCGTACCGGTTACGTAACTGTACTGGTACGAGCCTGCGACCTTGACTAGACCTTAGAAATCTCAATCCACTCTGCCTTGAAAATTCTCCTAGAAATTCTCCACGTCCTTGAAAATTTTATATTTGCTCTCAATTATACTTCCTTGCTTCCTGTGCCATTGATTCTCGTCCCTTTTATTTCGGGGTGACGAATAATCGTGCTATCTAGGATTTATCAGAAATTCTTAATTTATAGTATAATATTGCTTGACTATTGAATATTGGTTGTTTATATATATGAGGGATTATAGGTACCATATGTCCTAGATAGTCTTGGTAGGATTTTTAGTTACTAGTTAGAAGATTATATGATTTTAGTGACCTGTATTTCAAGGGAGTAGTGTGACCAAAGGTGGATAGAAGTTCTCAAGTATTCGAGGTTATAAAATATTTGTGAGAAATTAAATTTGAGGAGATTAAGGTTAAGGTAGACTTTCTTCTTGAATTTTGAGAATAGCTACGAATTAGAATTTCGAGGACGAAATTATTTTTAAGGTGGGTAGATTTGTAGCTCCCCTTCCCGAAAAATCTTTGAAATATTTTTTTTATTTTTTTATTTTATTTTATTTGATTTAAATGGTGAATTTAGAATTTTATAAATGTTTATTAGATTAATTATTACGATAGATGATTTTAGCCATCATTGAGTTTTGAAGTACCAAACGACTAGGAATTATGGCACCTCTAGTGCAGAGGCGTGCTTTGACTAGTGTTTAGCCATGGTAGGGGAATGCCGAGCCATATGAGTGCCCTAACTAGGAAAACCAGGCCAAGTTATAGCCTGACCATTATAAATAAGTTTAATTAATTATTATTAGAATTATTGATTTTGCAGGAACCCGATTGAACCAAGTTAGTCCGAACTGGGCCGAACCAAAGCCAAGCCCATGTAGGCATGTAGTGAGACCCAATACGACCATGTAGGCATATTCTATGTGTGTACAAATAGTTCCTAACTTATTTTGGGATTTGATGTACATTTTTAATTATTTAAATATTTGTACAGAAATCGGTATTTATTATTATAATATTATTTTGGGGTGATTAGATAAATATATTTTATTGTTACCGAATCGATATTCTATTTTTAGAAATTGGATAAATACTTTTATATTATTATACTGACGCATTTTATGTGTACCCACTTATAATTCATTTTCACCTTTATATATACTAATTTTATATATACTTGCATATTATATTTAAGAAGATATATAGTTATATAAGATATATAAATGTTTGTATGTATAAATAAATATATATATTACGTTTGTGTGTATGTGTATTTGATATTAGGTTTGACAAGTTATGCCATTATACATTACTAAATGCCAAGTCATCTGTAAGTATTTGTACCACTGGAAGCCATAATGGGCTGTATCAATTTTGTTTGGCTTTGCAGAGTTATATAGCTTATAACTATATGATGTGCTAGTTCTCCGAATCTACGATGCTCCATATCCTTGGTCCTTGAGCTCGCTGTAAAGCCTTATTTTTACGCAATTGGTCTCAAAGTATATGCATACTGTACACTTAAGTTGAAACATATACAAATTGTGATTATATTGTTTTTTTTTTTGTGGGAGAGAGAATAATGTGAGATTAAATCAATATAGGATGCGTTAAATGTTCTCTCAACTGCCCACAGCCTACTTATTCCCCAGGCCGAACCCTATTCCCAGCCGGTCAAATCCCAACCGAGCTCAGGAAGCCCGAGCCCAACCCATTCCTCTCCCAGCCCACGGCCTAACTAATTAATTCCCAGCCCATGCAAGCTTTCCCCCCACACGCCAAACCGCTCAGCAGCAAGGAAACAGCACACAAGAACCCGAGCCAGCTGAACCCAATAAATTTCCCAGGCCCAGCAAACCTGGCTGAGCCCGAGCTTTCGAAACAGTGTATTAAGTATACTAGCATATGTGCATATGCCTTGCACGTATTTTAATATTTTTTAATTAGTTTAGGAAGACTTTTTAGGAAGACCAAAGGGTAGTCTTCCTAATTACTATGTTGTCCTTATTAAAATTAATGAACTATTTTTAATTAGTATAAGTATGTAAGGGTATTTTTGGAATTCAAAAGTTTCACCATCTAAGTTTTTCTATTATATAGTAGAATAGATATATATACACGAGAAAACAGAGAGTAGGAGATCAAAACACATCAAAACCCTAACCCACACTGCCCCAGTCCGCGAGCCACCCCTCCGCCCGCGTGCGTCATCGGCCGACCGCCGGGCAGCAGCGCCGCCGTCACACGTCGTCGGCAACGCGCGGCCAAAGACAGGCGCTCGAACTGAGGACAGCAGCATGTATACATCGTCAGGCCATCTTTGCGACGACCTTCCGTCGTCTATACGCTATCGTTTCGCGAGCCTTTTTCTCGGGTCTGTCCCCAACCCATACGAGATCATTTTCTTTCAATTAGGTCGATTTTATATGCTTTATATTGGCCAGGAGATCGATTCAAAGTTTGAAGAAAAATTGTATAAACTGTGACAGATTTTAGTTAATTAAAACACCATATTGACACGTTGTTTGCCGTCACCTCACGCACAGTCTTCAAAATCCACAAGAAGGACCTTGTAGACAACATATAGGGGTACCAAAAACCTTCTAGTACATTTCAATAATATTGCATGCACACGAAATTACTCAACTTCCAAAATGAAGAAAAAAAACTGGTTTTCAAATAATAGGATTTTTCCGATACTGGTGCGTCCCGTCAAACCGGCCCACCTCGTCGCATACCGCTGACTCCGACAGGAGCGGGCAGTAAAAGTGGACGTGTGGGAACTGACGAAACTTGATTTGGATGTGTGTGCGCGTCGTATCGAACGCATATCCGTCGGAATAACCCCGTATCCGCGCGATGCAAATTCAGTCATAATTTCGTGCATGTTCGTCAGATCGAGACGAAACTTGTGCCAACAGGACCGTATCGTTTTTCTGGTCCTGTATGCCAAGTTTGGTCCGATTCTGAGACAGTTGAGAAAATTACCGTTTCGCGGGCCCCACGTCCGACTCAACGGGCGATTTTGTGCACGGCCCGCCGAAATCCAACTTTGGACAAACGGTTGGGTTCGTATCGAAAAACCGGATCCGTAGACATGTAGTTTGACGACTTTAGAGACCATTGACCCTTGCACGCTTTTCGGTGCAAAGCGGATCCAACGGCGGACACCGTTTTTGTCCGAAATTACCGTTTTGCCCCTGTGTCCAGAATTGGACTTAAGGACAGGCAATCCTAACTAATTTGACTATTCTAAAAATATTGGCGATATTTGTTTCAGCTTTCGGAGACAGTTGTGATGACTTGGACGTTATGGTGTACCAGTTGACGGTATTTATTGATTCTTCGCGCTGCCACCAGGCAAGTATACCTTGCCTTCCTCTACAGTTTTACTTACATGTATTTTCTTTCGTTTTTTAGTCATTTGATTGTTTATGGACATGTGCTTTTCGTGTTATTCTCTGTGGAGTTGTTTTTATTGTTTATAGCCATGTTCATGTTTTGGCCTTGTGTTTCACATTTGGAGTTCTCGTCAGTACCTTGCTTGAGTCGTGTCATAGAACGAGTACATGTAAGTGAACTGCTAAATCCTTGACATTGTTTCCTTGGCACCAGAGAGTCCACACTCGGGACGAGGGTGTTTTCCTTGATCTGTTTACATCCGTGAGTCCACGCTAGGGACTAGAATGTCGATTATTTGTACCAGAGAGTCCACGCTCGGGACGAGGGTGTAGACTTGACTTGACTTGACTTGCACCAGAGAGTCCACGCTCGGGACGAGGGTGTTTACATCAGAGAGTCCACACACGGGACGAGGATGTAGTATTTGCACCAGAGAGTCCACACTCGGGACGAGGGTGCCTTGCCGTGAACTAACCAGAGAGTCCACACTCGGGACGAGGGTTAGTACTAACCAGAAAGTCCACACTCGGGACGAGAGTTAGTGTTTAGTTCAAACCCGTGAGTCCACACTAAGGACGAGGGTTTGGTTTCTTCCATTGATCATCGTGTTTCGTTCATCCGGCAGTTCATTTACGCGTAGTTGTTCTAGTGTTCGTATTCGTGTTCGTGTTTGTGTTCGTAGTCATTTGTCTTGTCCTTGTTCTTTCTTGCTTATTTTCTTGCGCATGATAAAACTGTTAGATAGGCATGTATATTATGTATCTTGCTAGTCCTCTGAGGACCTGATGATCTCTTCAGGTTTAGCTGATTGTATGGAGTTAGTTAGTAGTTCTGGATGGCAGACGTAATGATACATTGCGGGATTCAGGAATTGTTATTGAGTTTATTATCCGCTCGTGCTTTTCATTTTTTATCATGAGATATCATGTTCCTTGTTTCAGTTGTAGACTCTTATTATATTCCTTAGATTCTTATCGGACATTTATGCTAGTGGGCTGCAGACCACGACCCATAGTGTTCATTCATGTTTATTCTTCTTATTGTGGATTGAGATATAGATTTGTTTGCCATGATTTGGCAGTTTACCCTAGCTGTGACAGCGTTTACGTATTCGAGTCGGGCTGGAGTCCGTTCGATACGTAGCTGGGCTTGCTCACGGACTCGCGTCCGAAAAGCGGGCGCGGGTCGTGACATAAGGCTTGTGATAACCCTAGTTAGTTAAAGTATCAAGCCGTACTTATTGCTTGGCCGTGAATGATTGGATGGAGTCTAGTCTTGTCTTGATCCTGTACAAGATTGTTACATGACCTGTCTTCTTATATTATCTTGCCGATAAATGGTGGGAGAAGCCAAGTTCTGTTCAAACGAAGGGTTACAATCCCGGTCCTTGTTTGGTTTACGGGTTGTAACCTGGTTATCTGAATAGTCCCATGGTTATCTCATCGTATATCACCTGTCATGCTTGATACGTTTTACCTTACCAACAAGATTTGGAGACGGAGTCCTATTCAGGTGAAGGGTTACAACCCCGGTCCTTGTTTGGTTTAAGGGTTGTGACCTGGCTACTTGAATGGTTCCTTCGTACTCCATTATGACTGTTATTATTCTTTTAATATCAGGCTTTAATTACTATCTTTTTTATGTAATTATATTCTTGTGCTAATTGTTGGTTTTAGTTCCTAAGTGAAGCTCCTTTGTGGCACTTGCTCTTTCTGGGGTCTGACCCAACTGGTTTTGTATGGCCAGATTCCGGAGCAACCCCAGGGGATCTACCGACTTTCCAGCCAGATGGCGACCACTAGACGGAATTCTGGCAGCGAGTGGGTTTATTTTGGCTCTCCCACTCTATTGTAAAATTATTTTGAGGCGTTTAGCCGTCGAGCAAGTGTTAGCTCGTGTACATTTCTTTACTGTCTACCTACGGGCTGTAACATGATTGGCAACCTAGGGTTGATCATGTATGACTAAAACTCTTGCTAGTCCTCACATTTTGTACGACTAGCTTCATGATCAGCTGAATATGTAATGTTTGGGATGCCTTACTATTGTATATTTGGTGATCTTACATCTTGTAACATTTATTTGCTTGCTTGTGATTGAGACACTAGGCTTGTTCATGACCGTAAGAGACTGTTGGCTTGTAGATAAACCCTCATATATCTAGACAGCCGTGACCGTATAATGAGGTGGATCCCATTTTATTATACGTAGCTGGCTATGTCTGTCCCCGCTCTCCAGTGTTCTGGTTCTGGGGCGTGACAGAGGAAGTCGCAGGGGAGGAGCCAAGTCGAGTTCGCCGTGCGGGAGGCGTCGCGGTCGTCGTCCTCGTCGAGTCTCCAAGAGGTCGTCGTCCTCTCGTCAAGACGGTCGAGATCGTCGTCCACGTCGAGGCTAGGCTAGGGTTAGGGTTAGACTTTGATGAAGAAGAAGAAGTAGAGATGATGGAGGAGGTGCTCTTTTTTGTTTTGTGTTCTGTGAGAAGAAGAAAAGTCAGGAGAGAGAATCTCATAGAGATTTGGAAGAGTTGTTGGGGGAGGGGCCCGCAAAACAGTGCATAAAGTAAAAAACTTCTTTTCCAAAACAGCTCTCAGCTGCTCTCCCAAAGCTAATTTATAATGGATGTTTTCCAAAAGAAATTTCCAAAAACTATTTTGGAATGTTGACCGCCAAACACCATTTTGTGGTGACTTCACATTATAACTCAGAAATCTGAGTTTTAAATGGTAACCAAATAGGCCCTAAGAATGCTCGGGCGATGATGTGCCTGGCCTGTGCGATGCGGGACATCTACAATGTTGTAGGACTGACGAAAAATGGCCACGATCTGAGCTGGCATGGGACAGAATGGGACGTCCCGTGCATGAAAACTCAACGGCTAGGACGTCGTGCGGTTGGTCGAGGACCGGCACCATTATACCACGGGTATAAACGACGGCCGACCACGTGGCCCGTCGTGTGGCGCCCTATGGACGTCGAGAAGACGTTGTAAGGACGTCGTGCGCATAGAACGGGTGGATGGACGACATCGGCCGTCGTAGGCGTCGTGAAGACGTCGGGGACGCCTTTGGCGTCGTGGGCAAAGCGAGACGTCGAGTTGCCGGCGTCGAAAGACGTCGGCCGTCCCGTGAGGCTCTGGAGCGCGCGGAGTGCGCGAAGCGTACGTGTGGGACGACGATGAAAAAGTCAGTGCGGACGAGATCCGCACGAAGAGTTCGAAATGACATGACGACCAGCTAAAAATCGTGTGCGGGAAGACACACGATTTAACTGAACCCACACGTGCTGGAAAAAAAAAAACAAAAAAAAACCCACTAAGAATGCTCTTTTATAATTTATAACTGTATGAGTATAATATAACTACCATTTTTTTACGTTATCTTGAGCTGACAATATATTTCTGGTTTTATGATTAAATAGTATCAGAGTCTTAGTACTCTGTTCTGTAAGTACCAACATTTATGTCAGCCTAGAAATTTGCTCAATCGATTTTAGTATTACATTTCCTTGGCAGGTTTGTCATGCATTATGTTTTCTTGAAAAACTCAGAATACAAGGTGCGTTTGATTGCAAGGTGAAAAATGTGTGGAAAAAAAATTAATTTCATGGAATTATTTTCCTAGGAAAAAAATTCCATGGAATTTTAAAAAAATTTTATGGAAAACTTAATTTGGGTGTTTGATTGGCATTATTTTCCACGGAAAATAGTTATTTTCCATGGAAAATGATATTTTCCTATGGGTTGGACAAGTTTCATTTTCCACCATTTTAGATGGAAATATGGAAAATGATAGTTTTTTGGAAAATAATTCCATGGAAAATATAAACTATCAAACACTACAATTGGTGGAAAATTTGTGATGGAAATATTTTCCATGGAAAAATAGCCCAATCAAACACAGATATTAAAACAAAAGTCCAATAATTCTTTTCCAGTAGATAGATAATACCCAAAATCAACTATTCATACATGATTTCACACATTACTAAAAGAAAGAAAATTGATTGATATGGGACATATTGCTTTCTTTTTTGAGTGATCTCGAACCATATGTAGTTTAGACTTCACGATTGTTAAGCTTCAGCCTTGATGTACATTGTTAGCCCACGGCCTAGAAACTCGAACTTTTGGATGAAGTGGTTAACTAACACGGCATAAGAGAATGAACCTAGAAAATTAAACTTTTGGCTGAAGTGGTTAACTAACACGACATAAGAGTGAAGTCTTGCTTGAATGCTCTAGGCTCATCAGCGTGCTGCACTAGTCCATGTTCTTATGGACCTGGCATGCACATGAGGAGGGATTTTGAGATTGATATACATTTTTAACCTTCCACCTTATAGCTTGAGCTTTTCAATAAAGTAATTAACTAACAAATATATTCTTTTGATTAAGGTTCGCAGTATCGGTATCGGAATTAGTATCGGATCATTCCTATGAGTATTGGGATCGACGGTATCGGTAGTATCAACGGTTTCGGATCTGAGTATCGAATTTTTTATATCAGAAAGACGATAATTTATTAACATTTTTAAAAAAATATTTTAAAACATTTAGCCATAATATTGTTTCTTAGTAGTTGTAAAATTAAATGAAATAGTAGTCACCATTGCCGATTGATTTACATGTGATACATAAGTTTTCTTCTTTTACATGCTTTTACAATCTTAGTATACTTGTACACCATTGCTGATTGTGTTGGAGTGGGTGGGGTTCCCAACCTATGTGGAGAAGATCCCGGAGTGCGACGAGCGCCGTTCGATGTCGAAGAAGCTCGGGAAGTAGGCAACGAGGAGTTGCTACTGCTGTTGCTGCTCCCAAGGGGAGCTTCTGGAACTGGTCCACCGAGTTCGGGCCGAACTCGGTCCCAGGCCGAGTTCTGGCCGAACTCGGTCTGGCCATTCCAGAATGTTGCTGGTAGGTTCTGTTTGTCCGACACAGAGTTCTGGCCGAACTCTGTGTCGTCGGGGCTGAGGCGGAAATCTGGGTGATTTTTCACCATTGGATCTAATCAAACGGTCCAGGTTTGTTGCGGGATTAGGGAGTTAAGTTGGGATTTCCAAACCCTAATCAGTACGTAACACAATTGTAGAACACACAAGAAAAGAGAGAGAGAAGGAGGCAAGAGTGCCATTACAACTTCGGAAGAGAAGACGGAGGATTGAAGGTCATTTTTCGAAGGAGATCGCGTTCGGGTAATCAGTACTCGTCGTTCTCGCTCTTCGTAGCCTTGTAATCATTGTTCTTACTTCTGAGTGTTGTGGGAATCCGATTTGGATCGGAAGGAGTTTGTAGAGGGTGTAATTCTTCTATTCCATTAGTGGAGGCTTCTCAGGGTTGGACTCCGATCGTCCCGTGGTTTTTCCCGCAAGGGTTTTCCACGTCAAAAATTCTCTGTGTTTGCGTGGTTGTTTTTGGTGTTTTGGTTTGTGCGTTGTTTGCTCGGTTCTCTCGCAGGTACTCTCTAGTTTGGGGAAAGGTTTTTCGCGTTTTTTTTCCCAACAGAGTGGTATCAGAGCCAGGTTCTGGAATTCAGAAGGGTGTCAGTAGTTGACAGAGAAACCAGAGAGGAGAGATGGACGCGAAGCCGATGCGCATGGTGAATCTAAATGGCACCAACTATCACTATTGGCAGAGCAAGATGAAGGATTTGCTATTTGTCAAGAAGCTGCATCTACCCGTGTTTGCATCCGTGAGGCCCAGTGATAAATCCGAGGAGGACTGGACATTCGAGCATATACAAGTGTGTGGGTACATACGGCAGTTTGTGGACGAGAACGTGTACAACCACGTTGCCAATATTGAGCACGCGAAGACGTTGTGGGATAAGCTGGAATCCTTGTATGCGAAGAAGACCGGGATAAACAAATTGTTCCTGATCCGAACGATGATGGGTCTGCGATACAAGGATGGGGCGTCTATTTCGGACCACTTGAGTGAGTTCCAGGGCGTGGTTGACCAGCTATCTTCTATGGGAGTCAAGTTCGACGATGAAGTTCAGGGACTGTGGCTGTTGTGTACTTTGCCAGACTCGTGGGAGACCGTACGAGTATCTATGATCGCTTCTGCTCCAGAGGGCGTGGTCAGTCTGGAGTTTGCCAAGAGCGGGGTGTTGAATGAAGAGATACGGAGACGTTCTCAGGGTACTTCATCTACATCCCATCACTCAGAGGCATTGGTTTCAGAGAGCCGCGGAAGGGGCAAAAGCAGGAGTCCAGGTGGTGGCAGAGACAAGAGCAGAGGGAAGTCTAAGGGCCGTTACGAGGACTCAGAGTGTTACCATTGTGGTAAGAAGGGCCATATCAAGCGGAATTATTTCGCTTGGAAGATAGAAAAGAAGGGCGACAAGGGGAAGCAAGAAGAGAACACTACAGCGGCGACCTCGATGCACGAAGGCGATGTGATCATCGTAGGTGATGAGGTCATTACAAACCTCGCCTGCGATGACAATTCTTGGCTGGTGGACTCAGGGGCTTCAGCACATGTATCTCACAACAGGGCACTGTTTGCCACTTACACTACAGACGACTGTGGAGTGTTGAAGATGGGCAACGGAGATGTGTCGAAGGCGGTTGCCGTTGGAGATGTGCATTTGAGAACAAAGACGGGTGCGGTTCTTGTTCTCAAGGATGTTCATCATGTCCCTAATATCCGTTTCAACCTGGTGTCGGTTGGAAGGTTGGATGACGAGGGATTCTTCGGTCTCTTCGGGAATAGTCAGTGGAAGCTTTCCAGGGGTTCGATAGTGATTGCCAGAGGAAGCAAGAAGTTCGGTCTCTACTATATGGAGGGGAGCGCATAGGGGGCACAGGAGGTGAACGCAGTCAGTGATGCGTCTACCGAGTTGTGGCACAGGCGGCTCGGCCATATCAGCGAGAAGGGGATGAGCTACTTGGTGAACAGGAAGGTGATTCCGGGGCTCAAGTCTACAAAGTTGGAGAAGTGCATACACTGTTTAGCTGGGAAGCAAAATAGGGTGTCTTTCCAAAGTCACCCAAGTTCGAGGAAGCCGGCGTTGCTCGAGTTGATTCACTCGGATGTCTGCGGTCCTATGAAGGTAAAATCTCTTGGTGGTGCTTCTTACTTTGTAACCTTTATTGATGACTGTTCCAGGAAGGTTTGGGTCTATGCCTTAAAGACCAAGGATCAGGTGCTGCCTACTTTCAAGGAGTTTCAGGCCTCTATTGAAAGGGAGACGGGCAAGAAGTTGTTGTGTGTTTGGTTCGACAATGGCGGCGAATACATCGGTCCCTTTGATGCGTATTGCAGAGAGCAAGGGATACGACACCAGAAGACTCCGCCCAAGACACCTCAGCTCAATGGTGTAGCGGAGCGCATGAACAGGACACTGATGGAGAGGGTGCGATGTTTGCTGTCAAAAGCAAACTTGCCGGGCAGTTACTGGCCGGGTGAGGCTCTTCTTACAGCTGCTTATGTTATTAATTTGTCTCCTAGTGCTCCTTTGCAGGGTGATGTGCCTGACAAAGTATGGTACGGCAAAGAGCCGTCATACAATCACCTGCGAGTGTTTGGCTGCAAGGCCTTCGTGTATGTACCGAAGGACGAGAGGACCAAACTTGAGCCGAAGACGAGGCGATGCGTCTTTGTCGGCTACGGTCGGGATGAGTTTGGCTATAGACTCTACGACCCGGTGGGAAGAAAGCTCTACAGAAGCAGGGACGTGGTGTTCGTCGAGGATCAGACCATGACCAACACTCAGGATTCCGAGACGCCTTCTGAGGCGGAGGAATTGCCTGAGTTAGAGTCATTTCGCTTCGAGCAGTTTCCAGAGGACATCGCAGAAGATCCAGTTATGGGGGAGCCAGTACATGGAGTAGCTCCCAACCTTGATCATCAGCATGCTGATGGTGGTCAGGGTGTCCCTCAGGAGGATGAGCATGCCGGAGAGACAGTTCCTGAAGGGGAGGAGGCTGTTGGTATACAGCCAGCACCAGTGGCTCCACTGAGAAGGAGCGACAGAGATCGTCGACCATCTACGAGATACTCACCGGATGAGTATGTGCTATTGACTGACGGGAGAGAGCCCGAAAGCTTTGCAGAGGCTATGGAAGACGAACACAGACAGGAGTGGATGGAGGCCATGCAGGATGAGATGAGTTCCTTGCACACTAATTCCACTTATGAGCTGGTGCGGTTGCCAAAGGAAAAGAAGGCTTTGAAGAATCGATGGGTGTTTAGAGTGAAGCAGACGGATGATGCTACTCGCCCTCGATACAAAGCGAGGCTGGTAGTTAAAGGCTACGGTCAGCGGAAAGGCATGGATTATGATGAGATTTTTTCATCTGTCGTCAAGCATTCGTCTATTCGGGTGGTGCTAGCATTAGCAGCCAGTCTCGACTTGGAGGTCGAGCAGATGGACGTGAAGACGGCATTCCTCCACGGTGATCGTGAGAAGGAGTTGTACATGGAGCAGCCAGAGGGATTCTGTGAGAAGGGCAAGTCACATTTGGTCTGCCGGTTGAGGAAGAGCTTGTATGGTCTGAAGCAGGCTCCGAGGCAGTGGTACAGGAAGTTCGAGTCATTTATGGGGGAGCATGGTTATGCACGGACGACGTCGGACCACTGTGTATTTGTGAGGTATTTTGCCGATGATGATTTTATTATTTTATTGCTCTATGTAGATGATATGCTATTGGTGGGACGGAATGCTACTAGGATAGCGGAGCTGAAGCGCCAACTGGGTGCGGCCTTCTCTATGAAGGATTTGGGCGCATCGAAGACTATTCTTGGGATGGAGATCAGCCGAGAGAGAGAGTCCAAGCTGTTACACTTGTCCCAAACGAAGTACATTCACCGAGTACTTCAGCGTTTCGGGATGGACAGGTCGAAGAAAGTGAGTTCCCCTCTTGCGGCTCACTTTAAGCTCACTGAGGAGCAGTGTCCATCTACCGAGGACGAAAAGGAAGATATGGAGCGGGTTCCATATGCCTCAGTTGTGGGAAGCCTTATGTATGCCATGGTGTGTACGAGGCCAAATATTGCTCATGCAGTTGGTACGGTTAGCAGGTATCTTTCAAATCCTGGAAGGGTACATTGGAGTGCGGTCAAGTGGATTCTACGATATCTTCAGGGCACTGCTGGTTGGAGACTTTCCTTTGGTGGTGACGAGCCGAAGCTGGTTGGGTATACCGACGCTGATATAGCTGGAGATGTAGACACGAGGCGATCGACTTCGGGCTACGTGATGATGTTTGCAGGAGGAGCGGTATCGTGGCAGTCGCAGTTGCAGAAGTGTGTTGCCTTGTCAACGACAGAGGCAGAGTACATTGCAGCGACGGAGGCTTGCAAGGAGTTGCTGTGGATGAAGAAGCTGCTGCAGGAAATAGGACTGAAGCAAGAGTAGTATACTTTGCTTTTCGACAGTCAGAGTGCTGTTCATCTTGTGAAGAATCAGACATTTCATAGCCGGTCCAAACACATCGAGACTCGGTATCATTGGATACGGGATGTGGTTGAGAAGAAGGACGCGGAGCTTGAGAAGGTTCATACAGATGACAACGGAGCTGATATGTTCACGAAGATTCTACCAAGGGGAAAGTTTGAGTACTGTAGGCAGATCGTCGGGATGACGATATCCTCCCCATAGTTGTGAAGGGAGAGATTTGTTGGAGTGGGTGGGGTTCCCAACCTATGTGGAGAAGATCCCGGAGTGCGACGAGCGCCGTTCGATGTCGAAGAAGCTCGGGAAGTAGGCAACGAGGAGTTGCTACTGCTGTTGCTGCTCCCAAGGGGAGCATCTGGAACTGGTCCACCGAGTTCGGGCCGAACTCGGTCCCAGGCCGAGTTCTGGCCGAACTCGGTCTGGCCATTCCAGAATATTGCTGGTAGGTTCTGTTTGCCCGACACAGAGTTCTGGCCGAACTCTGTGTCGTCGGGACTGAGGCGGAAATCTGGGTGATTTTTCACCATTGGATCTAATCAAACGGTCCAGGTTTGTTGCGGAATTAGGGAGTTAAGTTGGGATTTCCAAACCCTAATCAGTACGTAACACAATTGTAGAACACACAAGAAAAGAGAGAGAGAAGGAGGCAAGAGTGCCATTACAACTTCGGAAGAGAAGACGGAGGATTGAAGGTCGTTTTTCGAAGGAGATCGCGATCGGGTAATCTCTACTCGTCGTTCTCGCTCTTCGTAGCCTTGTAATCATTGTTCTTACTTCTGAGTGTTGTGGGATCCGATTTGGATCGGGAGGAGTTTGTAGAGGGTGTAATTCTTCTATTCCATTAGTGGAGGCTTCTCAGGGTTGGACTCCGATCGTCCCGTGGTTTTTCCCGCAAGGATTTTCCACGTCAAAAATTCTCTGTGTCTGCGTAGTTGTTTTTGGTGTTTTGGTTTGTGCGTTGTTTGCTCGGTTCTCTCGCAAGTACTCTCTAGTTTGGGGAAAGGTTTTCCGCGTTTCTTTCCCAACAGATTGGTCTTTTTCGTTCAATTTTATTTGTCTAATTAACTGAAAAAGAGACTCCCAATGTCAGTATCGACCAATATCAGGTATCGGTAGATATCGGATCGGGACATGCCGAATCGTATCGGTATCGTCCGATACTGCAAACTATTTTGAAGCCTTGTAAAGTTTGTTTCCCTATGTTTGGTTTTAATCTGAAATAATCTTGCTGACTTTATATTTCTGGTTTATTAAATAGTTTGTACCTTGATACTCTGTATCTAATAATCATAGTTTGTGATAAACCTTTATCTTTGCTTGATTGTTTCAAGTATTAGATTTTTCGGGTAGGTTTTCGTGCATCGTGTTTTCTTCATAAGTATAATACTTAAGTTTATCATATTCATGGTTTAGTTTATGTTAACTTAAACCTTTGGAATTGTTAAACCATTTTATTACAACTTGAGAAGAAAATAAAACGTCGACTCCTATTGTTCCTCAAATAATTCTCCTATCAAAGGATTGAACAAGATGGATATCCGAAGAATATTTTGATCCCTGTGAATCTCTTTCTTTCACTTGAAAATTATGTAGCTGGCCTCAGAATTTCAGTAGCTGGAACTCAAAGAACTTGATATTTCGATTAGTATCTTGTAAATGTCAAAGAGCAGTGATGTATATCTCTAAGAATATTACATAAAGACGCACATAGTTTCCTCAGTCTTTGGAACTGACTTGTTGAAGCACTATCAAATTGTTGGCTTTGGCATTTAACAGGTCACATAGTAGACCAATGGTGGTTTCATCGACTAACTTATCCTGTTTGTATCATGTGTCAAGTGTGTTAGGTAAGTGACAATGTAATTAACAACACATTATTGTTCTTTGCTCGGAAACAAAAAATCGATGGACTGATGTGAGCCTGATCTAGGTATTGTTTTTGCTATAAAATTGAAATGTTGATTGACATAAATTAATTAGTCCCTTGTTACCTAATACTTCAAATAGCTTCTTAATTGAAGTAGAGTTATTGAAATTTACCTTAACTTAGGTATTATTTATACATACTTTATTGTTCAATCTATAACTTCAGATGGATTTTTACTCATATATATATTCTCTTCTCTGTTGGCTAAGTTTCTAAATCTGTTGGAAGAGAATTTTTTCAGTACTAGATCATTCTTCAAGAACTTTGTAGGTTATTGTTGCTTCACTGGCAGAGGATAGAGTGGGCTGGGATAGTCAGGGGTGAAAAAAAAAAAAAACTAGATATCTTTACTAGGTATATCCATTAATAGTATGGTGTAAAAAAAAAATACTAGGTATGTCCTCTGGAATAGACTTAGTCCGGAAGAATTTAAATTCCTGGCTACGCCCTTGAGTTGCCTGAAGTTTTTCGAGAACAGCTAAACCTGAATGCTGCAGAAAACTTTACATATAACAAAAAGGAGGATGATACTCGTACAAGTAAGATGAGGAAGTTTTGAGGAAATTTTCTCATATTTCTAGTCTTATAATTCATGTAGAACTTTGTAGGTAATAGTTGCTTCACTGGCGGAGGATAGAGTGGGATGGGATGGGTTGTAGTCCGGGATAAAAAAAAAAAATACGATATACTTTTACTAGGTATATCCATTAATAGTCCGGTGTAAAAAAATAATAAGTATGTCCATTGGAATAGATTTAGTCCGGAAGAATTTAAATTCCTGGCTCCGCATTTGAGTTGCCTAAATTTACCGATCGAGAACAACTAAACCTGAATGCTGCAGAAAACTTTACATATGACAAAAATGAGGAGGATACTCTCACAAGTAAGATCCTGTTGAGGAAGTTTTGAGGAAAGTTTCTCATATTTCTAGTCTTATAATTCATGTAGAACATGTGAGACCATAACAGTGAGAACGAGAATTTATTTGGTATACATAACAATTGACACACCATAACATTAAGAAAGCACACTCAAGTACTACTATCTCGCGTCTCTCTCTCTCTCCCTCCCTCCAATTCCTCCGTTCTCCTGATCACTTGGCAAACGACATCGCCGCAGCAGCCTTCTTGCACGCCGGCCTCGACGACACGCTCTCCCACCAGGCCTTCACGTTGGGGCGCGACTCGACCAGCGACGCGTAAGGCGTCGCCGCCATGAGGTAGTGCGTGTAAGGGAAGTGATGGAGGTCCGCGAGGCTGAAGAAGTCTCCCGCCAGGTACTCAGTCTCCGCCAGCCGGGCCTCATACACGTCGAGGACCCGCTCGAGCGCCGCGGCGCTCGACTCGACCAGTTTCGTGTCGGGGGTCTTCCCCAGTGCAGGAGCCGCGACGCAGTTGTAGACGATGGGGGAGATGGCTGGACTGTACGTCTGGGCCTCTACTTCCATCCAGACGTCCACATTTGCCGATTCTTCGACGCTGTCGGTCCTCAGGAGGTCGGCGCCGCTGCCACTGTACTTGCGCGCCACGTATCTCGAGATCGCTCTAGATTCTGATAACCAAGATGGATGATCGATGTGTACAGTACAGACATATAGGTACATCAAGTTCATCTTTGTCAAATTATTAATTGTTTTAGTATATTAGTTGAGTTTTTTTTTTTTTGCAATTCAACTATCTACTTAGTAATTTTAGCAAAAACAATATTATTTTTTGCATTCCTCAAACTAAATTTGATAACGTCTATCTCTAGTTCTAGCAGCTCTTTTGACTAATTGATATGACTAATACAATTAAATTATCAAAAGGAAAGAGAGTAACTAACCGAAGAGCACAAGATCCCCATCTTGGAAGGCAGGCATCTTGCCAAATGGCTGCAAGAACCAGTTTAAGCGAGAACAATTAATGCAGGAGTATAATAAGGCTTTATTTGGTTTCGCGGAAAAGAAAATTATTTTTTTGGTTATTTTTAAATTATAATTTTCATCTATTTTTATCTTTGGTGTTTCGAAAGACGGGAAAATTGGAATGATTTTTTTTCCCCTCTGGAACATGCTCTTTTTTTTAAACATCCAAACATAAGAAAATAAAACCTTTTCTTTTCCGAAAAGTGTAAAAAAAAAAAAAAAAACTAGTAGCTGGAGTATACATATTATACGTACATTTCTGGAGAGGTGAAGTGGCTTCTTATGTTCTCCGGTGGCGAAGTCGATCGGTACGAGCTCATACTCGACTCCCTTCTCGTCGAGGGTGGCGAGAACACGCGCCGTGCACGACGACTTGGCCATGCCGTACACCTTCAACACTGCCATCTCCTCCCTCCTCTCAGTCTGTGTACTAGAGTACGTATTTGTAAGCGAAGAGGGTGATGGTCGACACTATGTGAAGTGTGAACATATATATAGCCAAATATGATCTCCAGCTTAGAATGACTTTGTAGGTGTGCCAGAGCTTAGTCGAGTCGAATCGAATCGACTCGATCGAGGTCAGTTTACTATGGTCCAATCCAACTGCCGGTCTCACCGAAGCGTCTGTTGATCACTGATTTGGAGATTTTCTCTGCGGACAAAGAATTGTCATTGTAGCAACCGACACCTATGACTTTAAAGAACTCTTTGAAAGGAAAGAGAGAGAAAAAAAGGGAGTAAGAATTAAATATTACATTAGTTTATAATTGAAGATTGGGAAAATTAAGATTAAAATTGTTATTTTTTAAAAGAAAAAAATTGTTGTTTTCTTTTATGTCAGAATTCATACCGGTACTGTTTGGTTTTTAAGGGTCTGCTATAGGGGTGAGCATCGATTCGGTTCGGTTCAAACCGAACCGAATATGTGAAAACCGAAATAACCGTAAACCGTATTTTTCAAAACCGAAAACCGAACCGTTTTTATAAAAACCGAACAAAACCGAACCGAATTAATTCGGTTCGGTTTTCGGTCGGTTCGATTTCATGGACCAATGTGCATGGCCTTCAAGTTTTTAGCAAAATGAGCCTATTTAAATATTTTTTTTTTAAAAAAATATATGACATTATTGTATTTATGAATTGTTATATTACATAGAGTGAAATATATTAGTATATATAGATTGAGGGTAGATAGAGAGAGTGCTCAAAGAAGCACCGACATAGAATAGGAGAAGAGAGTGCGCTCAGTTAGGGACTAATAAACATTAGTATATGTATATTGTGGGTAGTTTGATAAATTACTAAATCTAAATCGATTTTCGGTTCGGTTCGGTTTTTCGGATGAAGAACCGAAAATCGAACCGTTATTTCAAATTTTCAAAATTTTAAACTGTAAATCGAACCGATAACCGAAAAATCGAACCGTTTGTCATATTTCGGTTCGGTTCGATTTTCAACCGTTATATGCTCACCGCTAGTCTGCTATAGTATCTAAATTAGTGTCAATCTCATCTAAACTGTAGACATGTCATAGTTAACCTGTTCATTTTCCTTTTACGGAAATCAGTACTTTTCTCTTTCTTTTTCTTTTGGAAATTATAATTATCATTCATTTATCTTTCTTGTGTTTGGGAAGAGCAGACAAATCGGGAGAGAAACTAAAAGCTTGCTGAGGATGGAGGGAACCATTTTCCTTTCTATATTTTCTCTTCTTTGGAAATCAAATATGGCCTTAGAACTCACTTGGTATCTGACCACGAGAACACAGATTACTACTAAATCAAGGTACACAATCCTCAAAAGAATATATATATATATATATATATATATATATATATATATATATATATATATATATATAAGTGGGAGCGGATCTTTTTCGGATCAAAAGATCTGCTCCCAGAGCCCCCCTCCCCTCCCTCGATCCAACTGTCGAGCGGAACGGAGCTCCCGCGGGCTATGGAAGCGGGACTCCCGATCCGAGATATACACTGTTATCGGGAGCCCCGTCCGCGGAGCCCCGCCGAAGCCCCCGCGATCCTTAGCCGTTGGATCGCGCGGGCTCGCGCGGGCCCCACGCGGGCCCCGCGCGATCCGATGGTGCAGGGGGGGCGGGGCTTCGACGGGGCTCCGCGGGCGGGGCCATTGATCCGGTTCCATATATATATATATATATATATATATATATATATAAAAGAAACCCAATAACTTATAGTTGTCCTTTTTCCTTTTCTCTCTCTCTCCATATATATATATATATATATATATATATATATATATATATTTTATATATATATATATATATATATATATATATATATATATAAAAGAAACCCAATAACTTATAGTTGTCCTTTTTCTTTCTCTCTCTCTCTCTTCAACCATGACCAAACTACTTAAATATTATAAATATATGAAACAAATTTGCACATACACCAATTATCAACTATCCAAAGTTCCAAAGACAATTTGTGTCACTTAGTTTTATTATATATAAGATAATATAATATAGTGTAAGTCTTTGTTTTATGTGCAATGGACAACATCCAAAATGTTCAAACACCTAATAAATTTGATATTTGATATTTACAAGCTGCATTTTTTCGGATTTGGTTGAGGGCATATCTAAACCCTCACCATTAGAGCACGTTTGGTTTGCGGAATAGAGTCATCGAGAAAGAAAAGTCATTCTTTGACTGTTGGATGTCAAAGAAAATGAACATAAATGAAATTGATTTAAAAAAAAAAAAGAGAGAACGGAGGGAAATGGTCCTCACTCAATTATTCACTTCTCCATCCAATTGTTCGGATCTTTCCAAACATCAATTTTTTTAAAATAAACATTAATTTTACAAAGAAAATGAAATGACAAAAGGAAATTTTTTTTTTTTTTTTGAAAAACAAAAGGAAATTATTTCAAACATCCTTTTATTTTGGCGAACTAAACGAGGCCCAAGGGATTTCTGGGTTTTACTTTTTTAATTTCAAACATCCTTTTTTTTTTTTTTCTCACAAAAAAAAAAGCCGAGAAAAAATAGCAGGAATTTTGGGGACTCGAGTGAAAAAAAGTACACAGATTTAAGCGGTTCATACGAAATACCAAAACCTAGTAATCGCCGATCATCTCTCCCCTTTCTCTAAATAGCAACAAATCGCCGATCATCTCCATCGAATCGACCGGGCCCAGTCCAACCTCCTCACTGGCCGTCCATCATCAGGTTTTCTTCGCTTGTTGTTGCTTCGTAATTTTACAGATTCTCCGGGTTTTAAGTATAAAAATTCCTGTTGGGTGCAAATATTTGTAAATTCTAGTAGAACCCCTTTATTTATTTATTAACTCATTTACGACATCTCAACGATATTGAAATGAGAACTTTTGATGATTATAGTCGATGCATAATCTTAAATTCGAGTATGGAATTTATTTAAGTTATTTACGATTGGAAATGGACAATTAACTGATGCACATGAATATCAACTTAGACATTGTTTTGTTTATGTCGTTAATTATCAAGAAGTCACAATAGGACTTGGGAGTCTTTGCCTTATTGATTTCTTGAACATGTATTTTGCCATATATCTATGTTCAAAACAAGGTTCGGAAACTCGGTTTTGGTATCAGTTTCGGACTCGAGTGCTTGATTCCTCAGTTTCGAGGGGTCCAATGATTTTGAATTGGTTGGAACATATTGCTTTTCGTAAGTTATTGAGTGGTTGTACTTGCTGATTGTGGCATGTGTCGGATAACGTTACTAGTATCCCTACTTGGACATGGTGATGGTAGATTCGAAACTTCAGATGTCCTCGTTTTGGTCGTGTGGCAGATACAAGTGTTGTTAGCAATCTAGAGTAGCCTTGCTAGATACAATTCATGATTTCAAATTTGCAACTTGCTATCCTTCGTCTCTAAGGTAGGGTATCATTAAGAAATATGAGGTAGTAGGTTGCAAATTGGAGAAACGAGCGTTAGAGCGAATTGAGCGAGCGAGAAGTCGGACAAAATTTGGTCGTAACACTTTAACTTTGGATAATTGAACAATTATGCTTTGCGCTAACCCTAATCCTAACCCTTACCATAAAATCGTAACCCGTTAAATTCAAAACGACAGTGAATAAAGTTGGGATTCTTGAACTGGCAAACTCTTGGTACCATTATATTCATTTTTAAAATTTGAAAGGAAGAGTCAGTGGGTCACTACCAAAATTTTACTAAAAATCAAGTATCTAGAATTTCATTCCAGGTCCCATGTAGAACCGTATCGGTCGAAACTGTAGAACAATATCGTCCGCAAACGTTTCCCCACTCTATTAATTTCCAGTAGCAGCCACTCCCCCTTTTCTTTTCCTCCCTCCTTCAATGTTCTTTTTCTAAAAATCCTTCCTGTACTAGCTACCTATGGTAGTTGAAGCAAGCAAAGGCAAAAGAAAAAAATGCACAGCATAATTTTTTAATTCATTTCCTGAGATCAATTAATACATCAACGATACAAATTTACTTTCTTGGTTGGTTAGCACATTTTCTTTCGATGTTTCCTAGCACCACAATTACTGCCACGATGATGCGGTTCTTCCTTTATCTTTCAGCTTTGCGTCGTACATATGGTATTCCAATTTGACCTATAACCAATGCACTTTGAAGATTGTTAGAGACTGCAATTGGTTACAGGCGTGACTCATATATACTTTTCAAATTTTCAGTAAAAAAGAGTACATGATAAAAACTTTCGATTACATTACAAGACTTACACACATAACATACATGTACACATGATAGATAAGTTGATACCACCTTAAACATGAACAATATTTATTGATTAAACAAACCACATATGTTCTACTTTTTCATGATCTAATATTTCAAACAAAAAATTATAAATACGCAACATTTGAAAATGATGTTGTTCTCTATTGATACAAGCTAGTTTTTAACATTTTTGGACAATAATATATTTTCAAATTTTCAGCAATTTGGCTATTTTTGTTATGAAGTGATATAATATTAGCTATAATACTATCAAATAGTGTTGTTATGAGTTTATCACGTAAATTTTTAACCTTATTATTAAAATATTCAGTAAGATTTTAAGTGTTAATAAATAATGTAGGACAAGGAGCATAAGTTGTTACCCTGTGCGCAAAATATGAGTTTTATTCTCTACTCCAACAAGCCATTTAAAAACATTCATGTTTTAAGCTTTAAATTTTTCTAACCAAAATTCTGGCGTCTGTGTCATTGTAAGATTTTGCAAGCTTATCTTATCATACTTGATATTGTCTTACTCCGATTACTTGGGTTTTCAAATTTTGTTTAAAATTTTAAATACAAAAGTGCAGATTCTGGAAAAATTACACGCATACCGTTTATATTCCTTTTTGTTTATCTGATAAAATGAAATACCATTCCATTTATTAGAAAAAAAATTCTTTCAAAATGTATTCTAAAAGTGTTTAAAAACCATGTCTATGAATTAATATTTTCACTTTCAGCAACAAAATAAACAGTTGGATGTAATTGGTAGTTAGGATCAATAGCACAAACAATAAATAAGATAGATATCTAGATATAAGAGAAGTAGCAACAATACTAATCACATATAAACAACCACTTGAAAAACCATTAATGCATGCCCTGACACAAACAAAAATTCTTTGAAAGTTATTATTTTTTGTAGTTTTTATAAAATATTTGCTTCCAGAATTTGTCTCGGTAATTATAAAAACATATTCAAGACTACTATATGCATTAACATAACTATCATTTATTTCAATTAAAGCAATTTTATGGGCTTTCCAAGCTTTAGAATATTTAATACATATTCGGTGCTCTCTCTACATATCATTTACAACTTGTGATGGACTATATGACTGACTATCTCTAATTTTATCAATTATCTTGTTTTTAACCCATATAATAGTAGCTTTTAGATGACATCTTGTAAGTCCACCTAAGCAATAATGTCGACTTTTTTAATGTACGAATAATAAATGTTTCGTCTTCACCAATGATTTTAGCATATACTCTCCAATTACAACTCGATTTATCACATTTATATACAATTCCTCGGACATTGTTCAAAGTAGCTGAACAAATAAAATTATGTTCAATTGTTATTCACTTATAAAATTTCTAAATTTAGAACGAGTTTCAAATAATTTTCCGACAAATAATTCAGGAGTGCTAACATTATCGACATTATCATATAACTGACCATCTAAGTTTTCAATTAAATCATCACTATATTCATCATCATCACCTTCATCTTATATATGTTGTTCTTCGGTAAACGAAACAACTTGGTGAGAAGAATTAAGACCCATGTTAACAATTTGGTTATTAGAAGCACATTGACTACTTATATTATCAATTTTTGGTGATGGTGGAGTAACATAAATATTTATATATGGTTATTGTAAATTAGTTTCACGAATAAAATTTCATGCTTCTTCACCATAATAAACAATAAGAGAAAAATATGCGCCTTAGAATAAATTAATATTAGATAGAAAAATGTTCAATACTAATATTGCATAAATTATCTAATGTAATATTCCGATAAGAAGTTGGGCAAGACCTCCTTCGTAAGATAGTCTATTTAGTGTAATAACTCCATATGAGCATTAATATTTTTAGGCTTTGATCCATGGAGAATAGAGGTTGTAGAACTTCTGAAAACTATTGTAGAAAGATAACTGTTAGAAAGCTTGTGAATGTAGAGTTTCTGAATGTAGAGCTTCTGAATGGAAAATTTCTGAATAGAGAGTAGAGGAGTCTATAGAGAAATGTGTAGGAGAACATATAATGCCCCCCTTCAATTTATAGCCAATAGCCAATATAACCGGAAGAGCCGTTAGGAGTCGACCGTTTGGCAACCAACGGTCGACCAAAATTCCGTCAGACTGTATAGCTGAATTTTTACAAATTTCGCCATACAGTCTCCAAATTCCGCCAGTGCCACTGGCGGAACGTTTCTCTATTTACAATTGTGCCAAACTTCTTTCTCTATGGATAATATATTTAAATTGTAGTATACTGTAGAAAATTTTCTGTTACTTAATCTTGGGATGTGACAACTTAAAATGGAAGCTAAACATTTATGTGAGTTCTAGTTCTTCTATTCTTATAATTAGAAATTTGTCATGTAAATTTCTGCCTTTTGTTTTGATCATATTTGTTCATAGTAAATGGTTTTATATTACTCTTTATTCATATTATCATTTCCAGTGACAATCGATCATTCAGCTGCCTTGTACTTACCCATGTGGACTATTCAACATAGGTACTCAAAAAAGTTCTACGAAATCCGTATGCGCATGAATGTGCAGATGAACCAACTGGTTATTCACCAAGAGACCCACATGAATCAAGCTTTTGGTAGGGGAGAAATTCTTTCTTAGCGTCAAATTCTTCAAGGACGACCGGTTAATCTGAAGGTTAGAATGCCATTGTTCGCCCCCCATCTACCATCCGGAACTATCATTGCCACTGCTGCAGCCACGATTGCCGCCGTCCGCTTCATTCGGCCCCATCTCCCATCTCTGCGCCTTCTTCGCCCTTCAGTCAAACACAACTCAAAGATGGATTTACCTTACCCTGGTGGCACAAGCGGTGACTCATGGCCCCCTTTTCTTGTAATATGTTGCAAATCCTTCGAAGAGAATGCACTTGCCCAGTCTCTACAGAGCAAGATGGAGACCCTAAAGCTCCAAGATGAAGAAGAGGTTAAGATTCTCCTTCACTCCGAGATGGATTCCGGTGCCCCACTAACTTTTAAGCCCCAGCTCTACATGGAAGCCCTTTCTACAAGACATATCGGCCGGCTCCTCATGTGGTCACCGAGGCTTCCGTCCACCCATGACGTTGTTTCTCAGTAACAAAATTTTGTCCTTCCTTTCCGATACCCGTCCTCTACATCTTCTTAATGTGGTTTTCCTAGTTTTGACCAGTTTGCCAATGACAGGAACTTTACCGAGCTTCCTGTTGGCACCGTGTGTGTTACTGACATCCAGTTTAAAGGCAGAGGTTTTAGTCTGCTTCTTGTATTTTGGCGATGATGATACTGTTTCTATGATGGCCATTTGATAAAATTGTAATATTTTTATTTGTACGTATGAAGGTCGGTCAAAGAATGTATGGGACTCTCCAGTGGGTTGCCTTCTGTTCTCATTTACGCTGGAGATGGAGGATGGACGCAAACTGCCTCTCTTGCAGTACGTTGTGTCTCTGGCAGTGACTGAGGCGATCAAGGAGGCTTGCCAAGCCAAAGTAAGCTTATAGCTTGCTAGGCATATAATAGTTTTCTCTCTGAGATATTTGAATGAGTAAATGTAGATTGTTTTGATATAATTATATGTAAGACCCATTATTTGATGTTCTTTTATACAATGTCCTTCGCTTCAGGGATTGCCAAAAATTGATATTAGAATAAAGTGGCCAAATGATCTATACCTGAATAACCTTAAAGTTGGAGGCATTCTTTGCACCTCAACCTATAGGTCAAAGAAGTTCAATGTTTGTGCTGGTAATTTTTCTCTTCCTTCATTAGACCTTGTATATTCTTAGTTTGATTTATTTAATTTAATTGTTTTTTAACTATATTTTTTTAGCAATAATATTCTGATGTATTCATTATTGGGATACTTATTCTGTTATAAATGTTCATTTTTGTAGGATTTTCACCTTCTTAGTGAGTTCTTGCTGCTTACCTATACGTCATCTATGTGGTTTCTATCATGTTAGAGAGCTTAATCATTACATATTTACATTAGTATTATTGACCCACATATCTTTTTCTTAGGTATTGGCTTGAACTTGGACAACGAGATGCCAACCACGTGCTTGAATGCAGTGCTAAAAGAAATAAGTTCTTCTTCATGTCAATTGTCAAGGGAAGATATTCTTGCTGCTTTTTTTAATAAATTTGAAGAACTTTTTGAAGTTCTCTTGAACCAAGGTAAACAAGTGAGGTACTATTGTTTCATAATTAATGCCCCTTATGTGCTTGTTTAAGGTGTAGTGTCAGCAGATACAAATTCATATTATCCGTTTCGTGTCGTTTTTGTCATGTCTGATTCGATACCGCCAGATACCGAAGCTAGGGTTCTCTTTTCAGTCAATTAGCAAAGAAAAAAAGGGCGAAGTGTGGCAAAAAAACAATGTTGACATAAAGATTTGAAAGATCAACCTGCTACATTATGTCAATAAAACTCCTTATCGATACACTAATAATTACCATTTGTCAATGTTGTATACTATAAGTTTTCTGCATTATATACCTTAATATTATCCATTCAAAACTATATGTTGTGGAGGTACTTTGTCTAAAAACAAGCAAAGTAGAGAACAATATCTATTGCGGGTGTACAATTCTAAACAATTTAGGATATTATTTCATTCAAAACTAACTGTAAACAACAAAAATTGCAAAATATTATGCCTGTATCAAATATTTTTCTAGCTTTTTAAATATTTTCTTATTATCTTTTGGCTCTCCAAAACACCGATCTTAAACCTTTGAAACTGTGGAAACAACCGATACCAATACTCATAAGGTACGAAACCAATTCTGATACTGAACCTTGGTTAAAGGTTTAATATTTATTGACTATTTTATTACTTATCTTCCTTATCCTTGATTATATGACTTGTAGAAATGCATAGATTTTCACCAGTATTTTCTTCCAAGATTTACCCTTTGGCTCCTTTGTATAACTATTATATATATTGCGATCAGTTTCATGATATAGAAATCCTTTATGACTAACATATGTTTCTCAAATCAGTTGGATAGTAACTATGACTTGATAGTATTGTAAACTGCATGTTTATGAGGCAGTGTTCCTTAGCATTACTTTTATAGCTGATACTGGACTTAGTGACCTTGTCGTTGCATAGGATAGCTGATACTGAACTTAGTTTTTGTGGTTCCTGTGATAGGCCTTTCCGATATGTTAATGATAACCCTGCGTCTTCCTTTAAACAATTATTCTTCTACCATATGAGGGAAAACATATATGATGAAGTTGGGAGAACCGATCCATGGATTTAAGCTTAGGTGGAAAAATATACATATATTCCATTTACAAAGCCCACTGTGGGCAAGGCTGCAACATGTTGACCCTTCTCAGAACCTGCAGTAGCGGGGGCCTCATGGCACTACGACTCCCTTTTCTCATTGATGAAAATTTACCTTCAATATTGTTTTTTAAGTTTGTGCCTATATCAAAATCTTAAATTATTGAATTTAACAAGTCATTTGCATTTTATTCTTTCTATATCAGAAGGAAAAAAAAAGACCATACTGTAATACGATGCTGCTTTTCCTCTTTCAGGATTTCAGAGTCTCGAGGAGCTATATTACAAGACTTGGCTTCACAGGTGAAGGATTCCACGAGCATGTACTATATGATTATTAAATCATTACATATGTATCTCTAGTATTATTTTAAATGTATTTTGTTGCATGATAGTTGGTACTGGGATATGTTTTCTTCTGAAATTTGGTTAAATTTTGAGCACCAATATTAGGCATCTTGTATTATTTATTGTTAGAAAAAATGTACCATGGGTTTAATGATGTAATCTGATGCTCGTCTTAATTTTTTTAGGATGGATACTGGTCTGTTGCAATTTTCTTCTTTATATGGAGAAGATCTAATATATATATATATACGATGGGGAAAAAACGATGGGGGAGAACAAGTAATCAAGATTTCGGAAGTAAACAAGTAGATAGTAAACTAATAGTTATATCAATAATTTTAGGATAATCATTATACAAGCTTATAACTGGATATCAAACGTCAACCCTCTATGTTGATGCCAAATTCCTAGCCAAGGCCTCTATGAGCAAGATAATGCCTTGCCATAAAACCTAGATGACCAGTTTACAGATAGTATCCTCCAACTTTACCTGACAAGAAAAGAGTCTACACCAATGTGATTTGAGCAAGGAAAATGCATTCATATGTATGGCACCTCAAGCCAAAGAGTAAAAGGAATGACATTCACAAATTTTAGTCGACTCATATAGAGACTAAAAATCTGAAGCACGTGAGGGAAAAACAAGCAATGATAAGCTTCAACATGGGCATAAGAACAAGGACACTAGCTTTGGGCACTTTAAATTCAAGATATCGCATCACCAAATTAATGAATAAAGAATATATTATAGTTTCAAAGCACCTTGGGCACCAAAGCACACAATGAAGGCTTGATAGAAGAGTAGAAATAAGAGGGGAAGGAGAGAAGATAAAAAAGGTAATGCTGAAACGTTTAGATGTACTAAAATCAAAATGTTCTGGGGACATATGAAGCTCATGACCATAAAGACATTTTGCGTTCATTCTAGGTTTAGTAGATTTTTAGTGATATATATTGCATCAACTTATCTACCTAGTCAATTGCTCAAGCCCTTGTCAGGAGCTTAAACTTTGGCTGGTGTACCAGTTAGCAACCAATTGGTAATCTGTTTCTAAAACAGTAACAACAAAACTTAATGTTGTGAAGAAAATCTGATCAGGGTTGAAGTTTATCAAAAGCACGAATGAACAAGGGAAATATATAGTAGAACACTCTGTCACAACAAATATAATATACACACATTTACAAGAGTGGGATGATGCATGACCAGAAAGAACAATACTCCTGGTCTCCTACCTAGAGCATATATAGCATAGATTCAGTAAGTTGTAACGTAATAATTCAAAGTTTAGTACTCATGTTATAGCATCACCTGTATTAAAATTTATAGGGTTTCTGAATCAATAGAAAAATTACTTAATAAAAGTTGAGCAAACAAATCTGTAATTATAGTTCAAAGTTCAAAATGAAGCATGTGATATATACTCATCCACAAGCAGGGGCGGGCCCCCTTGGGCCGAGGGGGGGCAATCCACCACCCAAAACACACATACACACACACAAAATAATAGGCCGCCGCCCCTCTCTGCAAGTGCATAAAAACATTATGAAAAATAACAAAATGTACTACAAGTACAAAGAACAACATCAACATAGGAACATAATGATATTTTTGAAAATGATAAACTGAATAAATATATAAAAGTTGCAATACTACAAACCTATGTTCACGGGTGTTATAACTTTATCTGATGTGATACTTTGTGGATACAAATTATATAATTTAGCTTTTGAAAAACTAATTTTATATATAAATAAAATCACTAAAACCTCGGATTTTATATACCCTCAGCTTATATTTGTGCTTTCCGGGCCCAGGTCTAGATAAGTTTAGATTTGGATGGTCCTCTGCCCAACCTAGTTTAGCTTCCGGGTCCCTTTTTGGGGACAGGACCCAATCCTTCCAAGTTGGGTTTGAGTCCAGTCGGCTTAAAATACAGATCAATTCCAGGTCATGGGTACATGGCAATGATTCATATCCCATGGACATGTACGACACAGTAGCAACAAATTTAGTCCTTGAGATATGGATGAGCCATTGTTGTAGGGATGCCTAGGCTTGACCGTACATCTGAATCTCTAGTACTCATTAATGAACTTACCAGGAAATATTTACAATGGATGTCCTACTCCACAAGAATATAGTAGAGTATATAATTTATTGAAAGTTGTCAGTAGGAAGTGAGAGAGAGATTTTTTCTTTAATGTATTTTGTAAATGATAAACACCAATAAAATCATGTATGAATTTGTGAAGTTTGTAGGGCATCCTATTCATTGATAATGTATTGATCAATATTTCTTCCTACATGTCTAAGACGAATATTTTGGATCCTTCGGGACGCATGGACACATTAAGTGGTCACCATAAAGATATCAATATTGGTTACTCATATGAAAGTTCAAACTTACCAAGTTCAGATCATGGCGAGGGTCAAATCGGTTTTAATCCAAGATACCAAGCTTTTAGCTACAGAGTATTTCCTTTAAGATATAAATTAACTCTAAAGAAGCTTAATGTTTATAATTAATACATTCACGGCTTCTGCATGTTGTTACGTGTCAACTTGTAATATGGTTCTGCAGAACTATCAATTCGTTCTACTCGTGCTTCTGTACATATCAGGTGTTATCATGCCAAATGGTAGTGTTTTGTATTAGTCTCAATACAGGTCCTCGAGATTTTCGTGATTTTATAATCCTATTTGTATATGAGAAACTTCTAATAGTTTTATCTCGAGTTTGAATAACATCTTCAATATGGAAGGAAAAAAAAACTTATAATCGATGTTCTTGTTTGAGAGGCTTAGATCTAAGTTGTATATCATCTAAAATGGCTATCGAATTCTTGGCAGAAATATTGTTTCACTGGGTGAATGTCTGTTTTACATTCTATTGTGACGACGATGTCAATGATAGTGCTAACAGAAAATTCCTGCCCTTCGTGTAAGCAGTGGCCAAAGGGTTGTCATAGAAGAGAAGCTTGAGGGGCAATCTGTAGAAGGAACAGAAGTAACTATTCAGGTAAACTTTCTAGCAGAATAAGATTTAAGAAACTGTTCAGGTAACGTAGCGGGGTGGAAATCTCGACTGTTATGACAGATGGATATTTTTTCTTACGTAGCGCAGGGCTTGACATCTACGGGATATTTATTGGCTACCGATGAGGACAACCACCATTATGAGCTTCACCCGGATGGTAATAGGTATTTCCAGTTCTCTATCCATTTCATTCACTGCTACGAAATTAGGTTAGGGAAATATCTTTGGAGAACTGTTATTTATGCTGTTCCCCTTTTTATGGTAAAAGGACTGTCCATCAATTTGGCTCTTTGGTGACATTGTACATCATGCTATCTCCAACTATTCCTCAAAATTTCCCTCAATTTGAGGACTCAAAATGGATTATTCCATCCTTAAAATTTTACAACTCCAACCCATCTCTTAATTTTTCTCCTCAAACAGTAGAAAACTATTGTTTACTTATACATAAATTCACTTCTTTTACAATTATTTTAATATAATTATATTTCCCTATTTTATTCTACATTATTTAGACTTACATATAATTATAATTTAATTAATATTTTGCTTAATTGCTAATAACAACCTCCTTTTGCTCAATATCTAATATAAAAAAACTAAGGACAAATATATTCAATATTAGACTCTATTGAAAGATCTCAACAAGAATTTTTTTAATGGTATAATTATTATATTTATTTTTATATATATTAAAAATGGGGAAATACATTGTATGAATAGTGGATCCTCAAATTGAGGACTCTCTCTTTGAGATTTATTTTCTTTTTTCGAAAATGTAAGTGAATAATGATGTTTGTGTCACGACCCACACCCTAGGTAGGGGGACAAGTGTCACGCCCCACTCCCGTAGGAGCGATCGTCCTCGCTAAGGCGTGATGCCGCACGAGCCTAGATTGCGCTCGTGCAAGGCAGTTTCATAACGGCCGATTACATCGGCTGGCAACGGGGTCGTCGCACAGAAGTCCCAAGCAGAAATATTGAAACATGCAGCGAAAATTTAGAACAAGCACACATGAACACAAGTCATTCAAAAGAAGCTCTTTATTGATATTGAATACAAGATTACATTTGTGGGCGCAAGGCCAAATTACAAGTCTCTCGTGCTCACTTTTCTCTCATTTACAAGTCACTCTGCTCTCTCTCATCTCTCGATTACAATGCTTGAGCCAGCGGAAGCTTCGGAAGACGATGTCCATACATTATGTCCTGTATAAGTCTTCGAGTCCACGCGGCCGCACGTTTCGACTCGCCAAGGAACTCCGTGCCTCGACGCATCCAAGCGAGCTCCGCGCCACGAGCTTCTAACTGTGCCTGCACATGAACACTGTGTGGGTGTCAGTACTCAACTGTACTGGTGGAGTGAGCTCCTCGCCCACCCATATAAAACCGACACGTTCATTTACTTTGTGCAGCTTACAAGTCCCTTTACGATTGTCTTTCTAATCTTGTCTTAGGATCCATTTTAGACAAGACGTCTCGGCCTACACTTAACAATGCAACGACAGGGTCGTGCAACGACGGGGTCGTGCAATGACAGGGTCGTGCCATGCCAATGTGTGTTTCGATCGAGGCAGTGCCTCATCGCCTAGGTACTTGACCAAACTTCAACTCGGGACGGCAGGGTCGCACTATACTCTATTCGAGACTTCAACACATTCGAGATAGCGCTTCGCCGAGGAGCAACTCACGCAAACTCGGCCGTGCCAAGACTTTCAATACTTTCGCGTGCCTCTAGACCAATTCTCGTGCTAGCGACGTCAAGGGGTAACGACTCGTGCAGGTCGTGCCCTTAGATTTTGTCTAGACTTGTCCGTGCTTCAAGAAGATGTCGTGCCTAACGACTCCCTGACTTAGCCACTTTTACCTTACGGTCCTTTCGACTTAAAGTAATGGCACTCGACTTAACTTATGCAAACTTAGGCCAACAATGCCGATACGCGAAAGCCAATACGCGAATGCCAATATTGATACGCGAAAGCCAATACTTGATACGCGAAAGCCAATACGCGAATGCCAATACGCGAATGCCAATACGCGAATGCCAAATACTTGATACGCGAAAGCCTTGCTTTGTGCCGAAGCACGTGTCTTGCTGACATAGGCTATAACTCATTCCTTCCGTGCTAATGCATGGCTAGCACTAACGGGATTACATCTTGCTGACTTGATATATGTGGTGCTAGACTGTCTCATGATTCGACCGACGCCGTGCTAGTACTTGACGCTATCCAAAGACAAATACGCGGATTGCCGCTCTTGCCGACACATCTATATGAGTGGTCACTAGCAATGTCAAGCTATCATAGACTCGGCTCGAGATCTCGGCTCGTCCCTCTGCGGGTAGCTAGCCCGGAGGCGCTTTGTATCTCACATGCGGTTATCCAGCATCCTACCGTGAGCCGCCTCGCTTCTCCCGGGCCGAATGATCCCGGCGCCCCGGCAATCATTCGAGAAGACTACACCTTGTCGACAAGTTGTCCAATGACCATGCAAGTCTCAACTCGATCTATCCAGTCCTTCCTTAACATGACCATGCTTTCCTTCTATCTGTTGAGACTCCCAAGTAGCGGGACCGATCTCGTGTGCGGAACTTATCAAGACTTAGCGATGTCACGCCCCGATCCCGGAGGATCGATAACTAGCCACTGGGCGTGATGCCGTACAAGTCTAGATTGCACTTGTACAAGGCAAAACCATTACAGTTCCTGGTAATTCTCAGAAAACATCGACAATGCAGCGAAACCAAGCAGATAAATTGAAGTCACACAATTTATATAGAATGTATCTCTTTATTGATAATCAAAATGGATTACAAGACTCGCAGCGGAATACAGAGTTTACAACTGTTTACAAGACTTTTGAATAGCCAACTGAATGTATACACTTGCCCTTTAGGCTACAAATGAATATACCGACTTCTTTACAATGAACTTGCCAATATGGCTACAATCTCAATAGTACAACTGAGTTCCCATGTTCCATACATTATGTCCCGTATAGCAGAAGACATCGTCATGCAAGAAGAGCTTCTGCACACCCATCCGATTCATCGATGCCAAGCACTGATTCACAGGATTTCTCCCAAGCAAACACCTGAAATATTGCCCACAACGTGGGTCAGTACATCATCAATGTACTGGCGAGCGGTGCTGGCCCAACTCACCTAAGAAGACAGCACTATGTAATCATGTTACAGAACATTATTATCAATGGTCTTTCTCGTTGCCTTAGGGTCAATTTCATGTTATAGCCGACAAGAAGTAAAGCATGCAAATCTCATAGCCAACATAATTAAAAGCATACTGTTATCACCCTTTGGTGATTCTTACCCACGGTCGTGTAGCCATCCCTGTACATTTATAATACTTACTCTGCCTGCACAAGACATTGTTAGAAACAATATCATGATTCAATATGAATATCACCGTTCAGGTGATTCTTACCAACAGCCGACATCCTTCCCTGTATTTGAGTAATAACTTACTCTGCCTGCATAAGACATCATTAGCATCTGACCTATCTATATGAAGGTCACTGGCGACACGCCATCCTGGACCGTCTTACAGGTATACAGCGCCCTTGCCAGTGCAGGTAGCTAGCCCCACTGCAAGTCCTGTATACCGTGCTACTACTTCAGCACTGCCACTACTTCGGCATTGGTTTCCCCTAGGACGAACCGGGTTCCATGGCCCAGGAATACCGTTCGAGAAACCACCTTGTCGACAAGTTGTCCATGACCATGCAACTATATGCAACTTATCTAAGAAGAAAACATATAATGCATGATAAGGAAAACTAAGCAAAACCATCATTCTCATTCGTATTGCCATCTTGCCATCTAGCCATCTTGCCTTGAGCCAATGCTCACATTATCATCTGCCCAATCCAGGGTCTTGGCGTAATCAACATTCTACATCGGCGACAGGATAATAGAATGTTGTTACCCAATGCCTTGCCACATCTTTGATACCAACATCTTTCCAACCAAACTCAGTGTACTCACCGCCCAATTCCTGGGACTTAGCATCTGTTTAGCATTCATTCATTTGAATGCAATTCAAGCATACTCACTGCCCAGTTCTTGGGTCTTAACATCTGTATTGCCATCTATTCATTGAGCCAACGCTCGATATACTCACCGCCCAAGTATTTGGGACTTTGCCTTCACCTGTCATGTAATTCATCGCAACATTGTACAAGCATACAATTCATTTAGCCACAACAGTTTACGTTCAGGTGATTATTATCTTTCATTATCTTCCCAAATTCCATGCAAGGTGTTATTGAGCAATTCAACAAGAAACATAGCATACTATCCTTATTTTAAGCGTGAAGCTAAAGGATCTTTGAAGGGTTCAACACTACTCACATTCATAGGACGATTCCCGCCACGATCGCATAGCCTTCCAAGTGATTCTTCACATAATCCCAAGTCCAACAAGGCTTCATCGAACCAACCATCCATCATAAGGCATCTTGCGGGTCGGGGCACTACAAGCGAGACTCCCAAGTAGCGGGACCGATCTCGGCGACAACCAGTCGCGTGGACTTCCCTTGTTCGTGGCAAGCTTTTCACTAAACCGACTGTAGCTCGTGTCTTAGGCAGACCTGGTTCTCTAGCATATGCTAACGCTCAAGTCATATACTTTATACGACGAGCCTTGTTCTCAAGGGACTACGCGACTTGACAACCGCAGCTAGAGCGGGACAGTGCTAGAAATGGCTTCGATAGCCCAGCATAACTCTTGTCTAACTTATTCGGACAGCGACTCGACGAGCAAAGGCTACGTCGAGCTTCGCATCGAGGGAACGTGCTACGCACGGGGTCGACTTAAACAACCAAGTTCTTTGGTGCCTAGACTTAAGCCAAAAAGTCGTGCAAGATGACTTACCCAACGGGACATGCGAAGGCTATGCCAAGCCGTGCGGGACATGCGAAGGCTATGCCAAGCCTTGCGGGACAGGACCGTGCATGCTTTATTAAGCATTCACGCGGGCGACGCCTATGACTTAGGTCAGCACAAGCGTTGGAGCAAAAACGAAGGGACCGTGCATGCTTTTCAAGCATTCAAGCGGGCGACGCCTATGACTTAGGCTTATTCGAGTGTCAGGACAACTTAGCAACTTAAGCCAACTTCCTTCTCCCAAGCCACGGGATCGAAGGATCGAGTGTCATTTGAAAGCACGCTGAGCCGACTTCTATGAAGACCGTGGGACCATTTTCCAAGTTCTAAGACATTCCGACGGGTCAGGATTATTCCCTTAGCTATGTGCGTTCGTAGCTTTTATATTAGCCTACTTGTGCAAGTTGAAAACATGCGCGTTATTATGTGAAGGCTAAGATGAGGCAAGTTCACCGAAACTACCCCACCTGTGCGAGAAGTCGTCTCGGTCGAGCTAGCCTTCAAGTAGCCGTTGCAAGGCTAAGTCCGAACGCCGTCGGCGTTTCGATTCCTCCGATTGACTTTGCGGGACGGGACACTACACAAGTGCGTGACAGCGCCCAGCCTACACCGTAAAAACGGCGTAGAACGCTGTAGGTCTGCTAGCTAACAAACAGTATATAATAACCTGTCATCTCCGCACGGAGGTATATAATATGAAATACTGATAAACTCAATCACAATCTAGGAGGAAGAATCATGGCACGAAAACCAGATAGATATAAACCACAAGTGCAATATCCAGCTCAACAACGAGAGAGAGAGACACAAGTAATATAGTTATACAATCCCAAATATAATATCATAAACATAAGTAGCAAGCTGGAGA
>JANAVB010004600.1:21085870-21195870 GCA_029216955.1 Iris pallida | reverse complement strand
CACACTCACACATGGATACATGGACACAAACACCCATCCTAGTCCTCCTAGGAGTCTCCCATAGGCCTCTAACCTTGACACAAAGGGACACAACCATGGTGTAGTTCCTATGGGTTCCAAAATCAATTAAACTTCATAGGAGAATGAATTAGAGAATAGAAAATTACCTATTATGAGTGATTCCTAACGAAACTCTCTCCGATACGAAGATCCTTGGGGAAATGACACTTCCACCTTGCACTTTTCTCCCAAACTTTTGTAGCTCCCTCCCTTGATGATATAGAGAGGATCTATGGAAGAAATTCGGGAAAAAAGAGAAGATTTAGAGATCAAATATCAAGTTTAGGTCTAGGTTTTGGGGAAGAACTCAAAAGGGGGAAGAACTTGAGAGTGGAGAAAAAGTGAATGGAGAGGGAGGGTCTCTCCTAGTGGCCGGCCATGTAGGGGGGGCTTGGGGCATTTGGCAAATGTCCAAAATGCCCTCCAAGCCTCCTTTAGGTCAAACTTGACTTAAACTAATTTTCGGGGTTGAAAAGGCCAAGTTAAAACCTGCAAATTGACCGATTAAGTCACGGGAGAATTGTCTAAAAGTACCAGACTAATTTGTGGAATTTTATGGGCCATATCTAACTTAAATTTGGGTCCCGATCAGAGTCTAAGCTACCCGGGTCCCCGATACAAGTCGGAATGAGCTGAAATTCGAATCCGACTCTAAAAATTCCCAAATAACAATATAATTAAATAAAAAAATTTAAAATTCCCAAAAATGCAAAAATGACATTTTACCCCTATTTATAAAAAGTGGGAGTGACAGTTTGTCAGTAGTTTCTGGTGTCACATATTACTTGCTTGATAGTTGATAGGCAAAATGAAGATTACACTTTCTAAACACAGAAATGTTTTAGCCATTTGAATTTTGAAACCATGACATAACTCTAACAATAAGGGTTGTTTTGAATAATTCATGAACACACCAGTCCACTGTCACAAGAAGGTTATGATTTAAACTGATCTTGGAGGCAAACCTTACTCAGCACCTGTATACTCTGACGTGGAAACATTTTTAATTTGGTTATGAGCTCTCATGTTTCATAGGCGACCCCATTCTAACAGGAGAATGCTTGGACTATAGATCTATTCTATTTTTATGTCGTCATCGATTTTTTTTAGTATTAAACTTTTGGCTGGCTAAGCTCATCTGGGAAATTCTTGAACAACGTTCCATCTTCTTTCTTTACTTCGTATTGTTCCGAATTTCCAATGCCTTGGCAGTCAAAAATGTCAATTTCTAACATTATTGTAATGTGCCATTGCAGTTTTGATTTCTTCAAGGGCTTGGTAAGGAGAAAGTTGGATTACTGAAGTTTGGAAGATTGTTTTATTCAGGAGATGGTTAAATACAATTCCTTTATCATACATTTCTGTCAAATTATTGATGTATATTCCTAGCTAATTTATAAGTTCACTTGGAATTTCAATAGAATATTGATTGTTTTGAATTAACTGTTTAATTTTAATTTAGTCCATGTGACAGATGACAGATCTCGTAGAGAATACACTATACTTAGGTTTACTTATTTTAGTTGTAATTCTTCTTTGAATACACTATTTATTATTTTGGTTAATGAATTCATCCTACGTTACGACAGAGCATAAGATCCTGGCTGGGTGGTGTAAGATCAGTAAATCGAATCATGGGGGGCGTATTATTCCTTCCATTTATCATAATGGTGAGAGTTCGGGACAGTGGGCCCAAAAGGCATGCAATACAACGTGTACAAGAGGGACGTATTATTCCTTCTATATTTTGAATGATATTTGCTAAATTATTCCTTCATTTTACTTCATTTATGATTTAATCCATATGGAATGCACTTTATTACTTTGATATTTTTCTTAAGGTTATTTATCAGTTAAATTAAATATTTTGAGAAGTGTACAAAAGAACGAAGGAAATTTACAATTAAAAAAAATATATAATATATTAGATGGTTACAAATATGATTATATGTTAACATAAAATTAACAAAACTATTATTAAAAATATTAATAAATAATTTAAAAAATAAACAAAGGGTGTTTAACGGTTGGATAGAATTTATATGGACGTACACTACGAACCCGGGTTTTGGATTATGATAACAAAAAAAGTCCCACGGCACGTGCTTATGTGCGCGCCTCTGCTCGTGCACGATGGCGGCTCCCCCCTCCTCTCCTGCTCCGCGACCAGCTGCCCTCCGTTCATGTGGGGGCTCCGCACATTCTCCCCCTGCTCTGTGTCCAGCTGGACACCCCCTGCTCTGTGTCCAGCCGGACACCCCCTGCTCTGTGTCTGGCCGGACCGCCGCTTGCGTGTACGCGTCTGGTATGATAAAGCGAAGCACCAACCCTCTTAAAGGGTAAAACCGTAATTTCCGCTTCTGCGTTCCTTAGCCGCGTGGGCACGACTCTAGTACAGAAGCTTCCTTTATTTCCCCTGTATATATGTATGTATGTATGCACACAAAACCGTTATTCCAAACAAACTCCATTCAGAAAAATATTAGAAATCTAATTCCTCCATCAAAAAAAAAAAAAAAATCCCAATTTTTCTTCTCTTCCACGAACACTAAACCTAAAATTCCATTCCAAATTCCAAATTCTTCTTGGAAACCCCAACCCTAACTCCATCAGAAACCTTCCCTCCCGCCATGTCGTACCGGACCCTGGAGATGACGCTGATCTCCGCCAAGGACCTCAAGGTCGTCAACCTCTTATCTAAGATGGACGTCTACGCCATCGCCTCGATCGCCGGCGATCCCCGGTCGGCGCAGAGGACCCCCGTCGACAGGGACGGCGGGAGGAACCCCTCCTGGAACCACACCGTCAGGTTCACTGTCCCCGACAAGGACCCCGGCGGCATGGTGCTCCACGTCCTCCTCCGCTCGGAGCGATCCATGGGAGACCGCGACGTCGGCGAGGTCCACGTCCCCCTCCGGGAGCTCCTCGACGCGGTCAGCGCGAAGCAATCGCAGGCTCCTCAGTTCCTTAGTTACCAGGTGCGGATTGAGTTTTTTCTTCTTCTTGATCTACAGTACATTGCCAGATCTTACATAATTTATAGAATTGCTCTAATTAAATGTTACATATGTTCTAATTCCTTTTGGTTTGCTGCAAATTTAGCTCATTTATGCGTATTATTATTTATTTATACCATATTGTTCTAACTTTTCTTTAAAAAATTAGTATTGTTGCTTAATGTTGGTGAGATTTGAAAGAGATTAGGGATTGGGAATTTTCTTGAGGATATTTTTTGTTAATTGTTGCCTATTTTGTAAAAAAAAAAAAAAAACACCTCAATTGAATATTCACATTTTTGGTGTGAAATTTCTTTGACGTGCCAGATTTTGACCAAGAATTTAGCGGCAGTTGCCAATTTTTTCATGGGACCTTTAATTGTTCCTAATTGCTGCTTAGAATAATTTACGATGATGATAATTGATGGTGCTGCAAATTCAACTCATTTAGGTTTGTTTTCTCCCAAGTTCTTTTGATGGCTTAATAATTACTGTTATTTCTAGATGTTGATTAAATTTGGAACAATAAATAATTGTTGTGAACTAACAGAAGATTAGGCATTTGAAACGCAAACTATGTTCAGAGTTCAGAACTTCATTATAGTAGTCAAATTTAGCTAAGAATTTGTTTGGTCATCCCTAAATCTGATAAAGAACTCATAAATAGTAGTCAAATTTAGCTAAGAAATCCCAATTCATGTGATGTCTTATGATTGCTAAACCATTATTATCGAGTTCCGACTACACAAACTCAAATAATAACTCAAAATAACAACTTGCAATATGGATGTGACACATGGATTTCATTAACATTGAAAGGGAAAGGGATGAGATGCATATAATCCGACTACTTTTCATGCCCGAGTTTTAAAACTAAGAAATCATGAGTTCCTCTATGATTTTTGATTATTATCAATGTTGCTAATCTGCATCGATGCCAGATGCCAGTCTGGAGTAGAATGTATGGATACCCAAATTTGTTGACAAATTGCTCTTGTAGTATATCTTGTCCGTGTCACAAATGCATTATAACACTTCAAATTTGCCAAATTGGTACGGTGTGTGTATCTTGCCGTCTCATTCATATCTGCACAACATAGACACGAGTACTCGAGCATAAGTGATTTATGTTAAACTTTTGTTTTTCTTTGTTGTTTGCCAAATTTCTAAAGGATTAATTTTGCTGTTATAATCCGACCAGGTCCGAAGTCCAAGCTCCGGCAAGGCAAAGGGTGTGCTTAACATCTCCTATAAACTCAGCGATCTCGTCACGGTTGCCACCCCTCCGGTCAGCCAGCACAAAGTCATGGAAGCCCCCACCGCGTACCCGCCCAGTGCTTACCCGCCACCAGCGTCCTCCAAGCCCCACGAGCCGGTGTCCGCCTATCCTCCGCCACCTTCCTCTCAGTCTGACAAGTCTGACGTGCCTGTGACTGCTTACCCAGCACCCGGCCCCAGCGGCTCCACCCCCTACCCTCCCCCTGGAGGGTACCCTCCCCACTATGCTCCTCCACCCCACCAGGCAGGCTATGCCTACCCTGCTCCTCCACTCCAAGGTGGCTATTATGGAGGGTACCCTCCCCCGCCCCAAGCCGGTTACGGAGGTTATCCTCCACCCCAAGGTGGCTATGGAGGCTACGGAGGCTACGGATATCCGCCACAGGCAGGGTCCTATGGGTACGGTGCCCCTCCACCGCAGGCGGCCAAGCCGCCGAAGAAGAAGTTCGGGATGGGACTGGGAGCTGGCCTACTCGGCGGTGCCATCGGAGGGATGATCCTGGGAGATATGGTGTCGGATGCCGCAGATTATGATGCAGGATACGATGCTGGCTTCGACGATGGGATGGGTTTCTAGAGCTGACAAATGAGCATAATCATTGTTATTATGTTCCTATACTTTGGTTTTCTTTCTTTTGCTAATGTTTTCTGTTGTAAACAAGGAGAAGAGCCGACTTTCCCGCCTTTTCCAATGTTTTTCTTTTGACATTTTTTTTCCCAATGATATTCTTTCCACATTTTTTCTGTATAATTTTTTTATTTAATTTCTTACTTTTATTTAATTTCTTACGTTTGCTGGTTGGAATTGGTCAGCTATGGCATGTTTATTGCCGCACATGTGCCCACCCCACACCAGGCCCCTCCTCCCTTTCCCTTTCCCGCAGCCCCCTCCAACGGAGGGACAATATATGTCCCACGGGTCAGAACTGTAGTCCAAATCCTCGAATCACCGGTAATTTTTTGGGTGTAATACTTTCTTTTCCTTAAGAATGTCTTATTCATGGATAATAAAAAATTTTAGTCAACCATTAACTCAATTTTTATACTAATCTAAAACTCTCATAACCATTTCTCTCTCACACAAATAACTAAACCTTCTATACTAATCTAAAACCGTCGTGACTCTTCTTTTAACCACTCAACCTTCTATACTAAATTAAAACTGTCATAACACTCCCTCTGTTAACTTTTGTTTGCTTAACTCAAAACTTATTATACAATTTCGACATCTCAACAGAACACTCTAAGCAAGGTCTACAATGACTTTGGTTTTGGCTACGATTGTTTCGACATCTCTATTACGTTTTGATAAAAAAAAAAAGGCTTTTTCTAAGGACACTACCATTTTTACTTGGGACTAGTTCTTACTTGGGGGCAGTCCAAGAAGGTAGAACTTTTACTATGGACTGCCCAAAAGTTGCTTGGGGCTAGCCCAACCCCTCAAACCCTCCTTTTCATTTCATTTCCTCTTTTTCATTCTCTCTCTACCAAAATTTCCAAAATCCTAAAACCCTACTCTCTTCTCCACCACTCAATTCCAAATTCTTCCTTCAAAATTTCTTCTACATTTCAAGAGACTTCAAATCTAAGAGATGGCACGCAAGTCCAAACCATCATTAGAGTCTAGGTATGTTCTTCCCTAATTTTTTCTACATTTTTCTACATTCTTTTCAATTTCAAAGAATCTTTGTTAATTCTCTAAAAAGTTTTGATAAATTAGGTTTAGAATCACTTTAGGGTTCATGAATAAATTTATCGAACACGATAAATTTCACATTTTTTTCTTGAAACCCTAACCTAACAACACGACAAAGGATCGTGTCGTTGTGACCATTCGACTGTTACAGTCGTGGCTGACAACATTAGGACTGCCAGGGTTGTGGCAGTCTAATGTTAAGGAGGACTGCCAGGCAGACCGCAGTCCACTTGTGAAAGAGGACTGCAGGGAGTCTGGCAGTCCTCCTTAACATTTGGACTGCCAGAACCCTGGCAGTCCTGATTCAATATTGTACTTCTTATGTTCAAGTTTGCACAGCCAGGTGTTAATAACATGGAAGACACTCTTGTTATGATTCAATATTGCACTTCTTGTTACACTGACCTGTAATGGATTTCTTTTACTATCAAATTTTCTGTCTTGCTTGTTTGTCATGTCCAGTATGATTAGCGGTTGCAGAATGAAGTTTTTATAACTTTATACATGCTTCTTTTGAATTTATATAGCTGCATTGTCGAGGGCTAGTTTAGCTGTATGAGAACCGGACTTTGATTATTTATAAATTATTGGGAACATTGACACTCAAAAGTAAAAGTTACTGAAACACTAACCCATAGCCTCACAAATTGGAGGAACATATTAAAAATAGATTGGTGAGCTTGATACTTATTTATCCTCATGGATGTATTATAACATAAAGCTGCAAGATGTTAATGGAAATATACTAGGTAGGTCATTTGAGGCCAAATGCGATGTGTTCTTCGAGATTTTATGACATTGTCCACGTTATTAATGTGAATGTCCACTTTGCAGAAACAACTATGGCTGGGAGGGGTCGTATGCTTCGTCATTCGATAATGAATGTTTTGTCAAATGAATTGCAGGCCCGTCCAAAAACTGAGGCCGCTAGATCAAAGGCAGCACAAGGGGCGTACAATTAAAGAACTACAATATGCTAGACAAGAAGAGCTGCAGAGGAAGAAGGCAGAGAAGAAGAAGCTGATGGAGGAGGCTGAAGCCAAGCTCAGTGCCGAGAGACCGATAAGAATTTCTGAACCGCCTCCAGAAAGTGAAGTCATTGGAGCGACTGACCGATAAGAATTTTCCTTTATGCATAATATGGAGGCGCGTACGAAGGCCCGGCATGATAACTAGTTTGTATTTGGATGTTTAACTTATTTAGATACGATGTATATCTTTGGCGTTATTTGGATGTTTATATTTGGATATGTTTGGATGTGGACATGTTTGGATCTTATTTGGAAACTTGGTTGTTGTTATTTGGATCTTATTTGGTGTTATTTGAAAACTTGGTTGTTGTTATTTGTATCTTATTTGGATGTTTATATTTGGATATGTTTGGATGTGGATATGAAACTCTCTTCACAGAGAGTTTCATACAGGACTGCCAGGGGCCTGGCAGTCCTGTATTAAACTCTCTTCAGTCCTGTATGAAACTCTCTGTGAAGAGAGTTTCATACAGGACTGCCAGGCCCCTGACAGTCCTTCATAATGAAGGACTGTCAGGGGCCTGGCAGTCCTGACCCAAACTCTATGTGAAGAGAGTTTGGGTATGAAACTCTCTTCACAGAGACTTTCATACAGGACTACCAGCCCCCTGGCAGTCCTTCATTATGTTAGGGCTGACAGGGACCTGACAGTCATACAGGATTGCCAGCTTCCTGGCAGTCCTTCATTATGTTAGGACTGCCAGAGTGCTGGCAGTCCTTCATTATGTTGTTGTAGCATCTGCCTGTTGCAATTCATATTGGCAACTGCGTTCTCCAGTCATAGGTACTTCGTCCAGGAATTGATTCAAGCAAACGAAAACTGGGTTGTCATGATAAACATTGTTATACAAGAAGCTTGAGCCACCTCCTTTCAGGTACTCTACCGACAGTGCATCCAAGATAGGTAGTTTGGTATTTTTGATCAGCTGGTCCTAGTCTAATCGATAAAGGGGCCATCCAAAATGTTAAATCAGCAAGCTTATGATATTGCAATGAAGCAGATGAATAAAATATTTTCATTGTCCTACTATTGAGTGCAAGTTGTAATTATGGGTCATAGTTGAGAGCTTTTTGTGATTTCAAATCTGAACTTTGTTGCAGAATAAAGAGAATGTTGTGCATGTATATTGGCAAAGTCAGGGCCGGGCCGAGTTAATGATACTGGTTGGGAGTAGGTTCCATGCTTAGTTGGAAGACACTCTAATCTCATAAAGGTAAAGCATAGAAAAAGAATTAACTAGATAAAATTTTATAACCTAAAAATGTAGGTTGGGAGAAATTTTGAGAAAAAATTTGGACTAGAGTTTAATTCTATGACCTAGAAATGTTGGAAGAGAAGAAAAGAGTAAAGGGAGAGAAGAAAAAAGTAGAGAAAGAAAAAGAAATAAAAATAAAAATTTGTTATTTATACCTTTGCTTTAGGCTAGTTCCAAATAAAAAAAATTTGATGACAAACTTATAATATTTTAAAATATTTTTGGACTATCTCCAAGTAAAAGTGGGAGTGCCGCTAGAAAAAAGCCTAAGGTTCTGATATGACATGACTGTTCCAGCTTGTAACCCCAAGGCTGTCTCCTCTACTACGAAAACACGTTGGCGTCGTTGAGGGAGATGTACACGCGCCCGTTCTTGGTATTAATATTAAAAATTAAACTTTGTCCGAAAGTTGAATTAGAAATGATTCAGAAGATTAGCAATAAAAGATAATTAGTGATCAATTTTGCCCATATCCTATTTTTGTTTACTATCACTAAGCAGCGAGAGCGATAAGCGACCATAAGCAGGACAGAATCTCCGGAAGAAGAAAGAAGAAGAAAAAAAAAAACCTAACCAATTCACAAATACAACATACAAGTTTCCATGTTTCCCTATCCGCTACCAATATAATACAAAACCAACAACAACTGTTCCTACGCTGGACTAATAAACACTACAAACGCCCATGCAACAGCTCTTTGTAGACACCTCCGTCACTATTTCCACGCTTCTATGTTTCATTTCCTATCACTCACTCACCAGCATAGCATTGCATTGCATGCATCACCACTCGGCATCGGAAGGTGGTTTATAATGGTCGGTAAGGCGAGAAACCAGGCAAGGACCGGAGAACGGTTATAATGTCGTTGCATTGATGCAGTATGCTAAGCACCTTTTCAGAAACTTCCGAACTCTTCCCATTCTTCCCACTTTCCTCCACACTGCCGCCGCCGCTGCCGCTGCCGCCGTACCGCTGCTGCTGCTGCTGCTGCACTTCTTCTCGAGTTACTGGAGAAGGCGGTGCCCGCAGCTGAACTTGCGAATGTAGAGGCGTCAGGGATGGACGGTACGGGAGCGAAGCAGGAGGTGGTGGTCGAGTTGGGACTGGAGGAAGAGTTGTATGATGTTTCGGGGCTTGCAATGAGTCCCGTGGAAGCGATGTTGGTACAAAAGCGGTCGGTTTGGACAACGGAACAAATGGTGGCGGTGGCGGTGACGGAAATTTCGGTAGACTGACACTGACCGACACTGACGGCATTACTGGCTTACTGTCATCACCGGCCAACTTGAACTTCACCCGCTGGTTCTCCTTAACCACGTCTTCGCCAGGCTTCTTCAGAATAGACTTCAGTGGAGCCGGTTTGTACTTTGGCCTTGCCTGGGTCATAGAATTGCCATTGCCATTGCCATGCATGAACTGCGCGGAACTCTCAGGCTGCGAGCCCAGCTCGACCTCCCTAACTATGTACTTGACCGGGATCTGGCCAAACAGATTGTTATCCTTAGCGTAGTTGTAGGCCGCCAAGGCGTCGGCCTTGTACTTGTACTGCACCCGGCACGAATGCGTGTCCCAGATCACGCGGCAGCGGTCCACGATAAGCTGCCCAAAGCGAGCGAACCGAGCCTTTAGATTTGGAATGGATGGAAGGGCCGACCCCGGTGGGAACTTCAGGATCAAATTTGTTGGGCTCGGTTTCTTCGGCAGCAGGGGCAGAGGTGGTTCTTGCCTCGTTCTTTTCCTAGCCAAATCGGCACTAGAGGATGGATTTGTGGGCGTCGACACGGCCTTCTTGTCCTCTAGGCACACGGGTGGTGTCGTAGCAGCCATCTTGCTGGGCCGCTTGACTGATATCTCTTCCCGTTCGCGCTTCTTGCTGGCCTTGGCTGGATCACCGGGCCTGTCGAAAAGGCTGCCCATCTTCACATTCGGGGTCTTTTCGCTTTGTTCCTTCGGTACCTTAGTAGTATGACTTACTTCCTTCGGCTTATGGGCCTTCGGTTCCTTAGTAGTATGACTGACTTCTTTCGGCTTATGGGGACGAATTTCTTGATCGTCGTCAGTCTCACTAGCTTGAGGGAGAACCAAACTCTTCTCGAACACGAGCGACCGGAACTTGAGGAAGACGTTGCCTACAACAGAAGGGACATGGCACTCGACTCCGTGGTAAGGTTCCACAGCAAGTATCTTGAGATGGTCCAGGAGCATAGGGAATTCGAGAGGACCGATGTCTACTTTTGGACCGGAGATGGCAGGAACGTCAGGGCCTGGTGTTCTTGTAAGCTCGGGTCGGCTATACTCAATACCAATGGCAGGTTCCTTTAAGGTTGACGCCTCGGAACCTTGCGCTAACAGTTCTTCGATTTTCTTCTTCTTCTTCCTTTTCTTCTTCTCCTTGACATCAAAGTCGTCCTCTCGCGGACGTTTTTTCTTCGTCTTGTCCTCTTTGTTTACTTTGCCACCATTGACCGGAACTGCTCGCAGTTCGGTGCCAGGCAAGGCCGGCATTGCCGTTACAGGCGTCTCGGCTTCCGCGAGAGGTGGTGTAGACGACGTTGGTTCTGGCTTCCGTCCGTCGTCATCTTCGATTGTTTTCGTGTCTTGCGGCGGTGGCGAGAGAGGGTGGAGAGGAACCGTCTGCGAATAACCATCCGGGAGAGTCGAGGAGGATCTTGAGGAAGGATCTCCCTCCCTTTTCTTGAGCAAGTATTTGTTCTTCTTCTCCGTCTTCTTCTTCTTCGAGGAAGAGTGCTTTTGGAAGCAGTTGGTCTTCTTGTTCTTGTTGCTGCTGCTTTTGCCGATGCTGCCTACAGCTTCCGCTGTCACCAGAGTTCCACTGAACGGAGCAACTGCAAAAGAGTCGAGGCGCAAGTGCCATTGCGTTATTCTGCTATGTTTTTTTTAAAATATAAAAATAAATAAATAAATAAAGGCGACTTATGCATAATAATTTAGCAAATACTTAATTAATATATGTTGTGTTCTGAAAAAAAAAAATGGGCACCAACCAAACATGTACGTATGGTATAGTTATATAGTTTCGAGGGACTTGCACAAAATAAGTCGTGCGAAGCGACGAGACTTTTGTTTTGAGTTGTTTCTCATCATAAATATTATATTTTTAGTGTTACTACTATTTTCTTGTTGTTAGTCGTTCGTTTCTAATATTGACATGCAACATAGAAAAAAAAAACCCCAGAAATTGACCACTGAGGAGCACCACAGGCTTCGAAATTGCAAAAATATTAGTTGTGAACATGATAATAATCCACTAATATACGACATGTATGACAAATTTTAGAAAATTAATATAAACATATACATGCATATTTTAAGTCACATTAAATTATTATTTGTCATTAGTTTCTTTTGTGAACTTTCCATCCAACGAAAAGTTAGGCGGAGAAAGTGTGGAGGGATGAGAAGTCAACGAGCACATGTACAGATGTCATAGCCCAAATTTGTATTTATTTAGTTTTGTATTTGATAACACACTTACTTGGACACTAGTCAGATATGCAATTTGCATTAGGTTGGATGTTTCGCGTAATAATATGAAATCATTGGCAATACTGCATTCCACGTACAAAGCGTAACCTACAAGCAAGTTGGGAGAAAGTTCCAAGGGAAAGAGAAAATGTTGTGCATTGTTGTATTGGATGATCGATGTAATGTATTGTTCTATTGGAGTGATCAGATTAGCAGAGGTAATATAGTTGAATTGGAATGATCGTTGTATTGGATGAAAAGTGGTATAATGTTCTATTGGTAGGGGTGCAAACGGGTTGGGTTGGATTTGAACTCAATTTGAGCATAATCCAATGAATCACAAGTCTAGCTCCAGTCCGAGTCCGACATCAGGTTCAACATACCGGAGGAAACTCAAGTTCCTCGGTTGGATCGGATACGTATCGAACTCTAATATGATATTTGAAATAATTATAAAAAAAAAAGATTAATATTAAACACATAATCAAATAGCAACCATGTCTCAATTATTATAAAATACAAACTGGTTTAAACTTTTTATGTAAGAAATATGAAACAATGTATATAAAAAATAAATATTATATGTACGTCAGGTTTTGAGTTCATTGGGTAACCTGACACGTGAACCCGAGCGAAATTCGATTATTGATTGGGTTCAAATATTTTAACCAGAGACTATCTATTGGAGTGATCAGATGAAAAAAGAAGAAGATCAATGAATGATTGTTGTCCAGGGCAGCGGGATTTGAATTCAAGGTAGTCAAAAGTGCTAGACGCATTCAAGACGCAAAGTGCCATATCGTCTGCGACGCAAATCGTACTTAAGACACACTTCCGAACAACCAAGCCACAGAAACAACATAAAAATAAAAATACACAAATAAATAAATTAGTAATGTAAAAAATAAAACCGAATAACATATTAAAACCAACAAAATTTGTTAAAACATAACACAGCGAACTAGCAAAGCAGCAATTACAGTCAACGAAACTAACAAGAATTTATATTTTACCCCAACTAAATCTAACACTGTGAAAGCCAGCACAGAGCAACCTGCATCACAATCTCCCCATCTCCTGAGTGCCGACGAGCCAACGGCTCCTCTCCCAATCGTCACATGTTCCGACCGGTGGCATCGTCGTCCTGATTTAAAACTCGAAAACAGTGCAGAATTGGTCGCCACCTCCCCAACCCAGGCAAATATCCCTATGACGTCCCCGTATCGCCACAACACCGAAGGGTTTTTCCCAACTCCGTGGGCAATATTTTCCGCATCCTCGCAACTATCCTCTCCTTCAATCCAACTATGATTATACATTTCCAAAAATAAATTCACTGAAATGTAAGATAAATCTAGGGTGAAAGTAGGAAAGTCGATAAATTGAACAACGAACCACTTGATATTGTGCGATATTCCCCTACGTGTAGGATTTGACAGAATTCAATTTGGTCGCAACGAATTTGATATGTATCTGTCAAAATCTATGTATCAAATATTTTAAAAAATCAATTAGTTTGTGTACGCTCGTCCAATCACGACGAGACTTGCGTCATTAGACTCGCAACGTCTGACTTGTCATGTGATCAAAGTTTCATCCAATTCTGAAACAAACGATTATATTACCTTATCGCAGGGCCCAAGATCCGACACAACGGACGTTTTGGTGTTCAACTCACTGAAATCCAATTCTAGAAGCTCCGTTGAGACTGTATCGTCATTTGGACTTTGTTTGACATATACCTTGACTCATTTTAAGATCGGTCAAAATTGGCAACAGTTTGACCTAAATTTGGTATCTTACTAGCCCACACGTGGTCCTGTATGACCCAAAATAACTTGTTTTTGACATGTGTTCAAATTGAACATATGAATATACATTTTTAAATACCTCACAAACTTCGGACGCATTAGTGATATTTATTTACGCATCCAGTAATGTCTGATCGGATTTAATTTTTCGTGCTAGAATTTTTTTCAAAACGTTAGCACCCGAATTGTCGACCAGTTTTCGTTAAGCTTCCAGACAATTATAACTTGTCCTATGTTTATTATGTTATCACATCTTGTACTGCTATTTCTGTTTTAGATATGAGTACGTATATATTTTGGAATTTTTAGTGCTGGATAAGGATGACATTTTGGAATTTTTAGATTTTTGTGGTCCTCGCACAGATTGTACATATTAAAAAACGGACTTGCCCTTAGCCCAGCACCAGATCTGGATTCCATCATAACCAAACACAGCATTCAGGACATTTGGTACTTTCATGTTTCGTGACTATATAAATATGGGTGGATGGGGGTTTTGAAAAATGATAAAAACAACTGAAAACAAATAAGAAAACTGAAAAAAAAACCCAAAACAACAACAAAAATGGAAAAAAAAAAAAATGGAAAAAAAAATCTTAACAAATGGAAAAAAAATTAAAAAAAAAATAAAACAGGAAAAAAAAAAAATCCTTAAAACTGAAAAAAAAAAAAAAAAAAAAAGGGATAAACAATAAAGGAAATCAAACAAATAAAAAAAAGTAACTAAAAACGAAAAAATCAACATAATAACAACAAAATTGTCCTGCAAAAAAATTATACCCACATATTTTTAAAGGATAGGATTTCCATGTTTTGTGGGTTCTTAGTTTTTGTGAATAAATTATCACAACATAAATCAAACATGAGAAAACACCCCTTATCATTGTGTGGAATCAGGATCCAAATATCTTTTTACCAAATATGATTGTTAGTTTTATTTTTGAACAATAGTTTTACCTACATTCGATATACAAAAACAAATATAGACATGGTAATACTCATTTAGGAGCTCGTTTGTTGTGTGTATTATATATTTATGTCCTTAATAAGTGATATTAAGGAACTTTTTTAAATTAACTTTTTATAAATAAATTGTTAATATTTCATATACTTGAAATCAAACTTTAGCTTGAAATCAAGCTCGCTTGAATTCAAGCTTAATGAGCTTGAAATGAAATTGAGAGAGACAAGCTTGATTTCAAGCTTATCGAGCTTGTTTATCAAGCTTAAATCAAGCTTCCTTATAAGCTCGAGCTCAAACCAAGCCAAGCTCAAGCTTAATATAAACAAGCTCGAGCCAAGCTCAAGCTTCAAAATAAAAAAACTTACCAAGCCCGAGCTTTAATAATTCTAGTCAAGCCAAGCTCAAGCTTGCAAAAGCTTGGCTCGGCTCGTTTGCAGCCCTAATTTTGTCTACGATAGAGGGACAGGTGGTTGGGTAGTTCCTGTCAATATTGAGTTCTTCAATACTTAAGAAAAAGAAAAAGGAAACACAAGAGTGTGCCTCGTGGAAATAGACCACATTGCTCCTGTACATGCAATGACTAAATGTTTATACACAGGTTGTGGTCAACCTTTAATTGGCAGAGGGCCAATCACTGGCACATTTTCTGGGAACAGTTCTGCGTTCGCAAGAACATGACAGTAATACGATACTCGTATGAATATCTTGGCACCATTCTATTGTGTACCATAGGCAACCTATGGTTTATTCTTTCATGAATACAACCCTTTTTTCTACTAGTATTCTTGATTAATTAGAATTCTCATAAATGTATTAAAGCTTGTTATGAATATAAACTTTACAATTCAATTTTTGTAGCCAAATATAGAAAAAGTAAATCCACAGTTTGCACTATTGACACCATTCAATTTTTCTAAAGAGAGATTTGGAGAAAAAGAATTGTATGGAAAAGACACCATTCAATTTTCTAAAGAGAATAGAAGAAAAGAAGTAGTATGAAAAATAGTTTCAACACTCTAATTTGGTGCTACCATGGATATATATATATATATATATATATATATATATATATATATATATATATATATATATATATATATATATATATAGGTTCAGAACAACTTTGTCAATTTTTGGTTCATAATAGTTCAGAAATAAATTTTGATATTCTTGTGAAACCTTGGGTGGCCTCTCTAGCTGATAAAATTCAGAAAATGAGTATTACCATGTCTATATTTGTTTTTGTATATCGAATGTAGGTAAAAGTATTGTTCAAAAATAAAACTAGCAATCATATTTGGTAAAAAGATATTTGGATCCTGATTCCACACAATGATAAGGGGTGTTTTCTCATGTGTTGATTTATGTTGTGATAATTTATTCACAAAAATTAAGAACCCACAAAACATGGAAATCCTATCCCTTAAAAATATGTAGGTATATTTTTTTTTTGCAGGACAATTTTGTTGTTATTATGTTGATTTTTTCGTTTTTTAGTTACTTTTTTTGATTTGTTTGATTTCCTTTATTGTTTATCCCTTTTTTTGTTTTTTTTTTCATTTGTTAAGAATTTTTTTCATTTTTTTGACATTTTTGTTGTTGTTTTGGGTTTTTTCTCAGTTTTCTTATTTGTTTTCAGTTGTTCGAAACATGAAAGTACCAAACGTCCTGAATGTTGTGTTTGGTTATGATGGAATCCCGGTCCTGGGCTAAGGGCAAGTTCGTTTTTTAATATGTACAATCTGTGCGAGGACCACAAAAATCTAAAAATTCCAAAATGTCATCCTTATCCAGCACTAAAAATTCCAAAATATTTACGTACTCATATCTAAAACAGCAATAGCAGTACAAGATGTGATAACATAATAAACATAGGGCATGTTATACTGGTCTGGAAGCTTAACGAAAACTGGTCGACAATTCGGGTGCGAACTTTTTGAAAAAATTATAGCACTAAAAATTAAATCCGAACAGACATTACTGGATGCGTAAATAAATATCACTAATGTGTCCGAAGTATGTGAGGTATTTAAAAATGTATATCCATATGTTCAATTTGAACACATGTCAATAACAAGTTATTTTGGGTCATACGGGACCACATGTGGGCTAGCAAGATACCAAATTTAGGTCAAACTGTAGCCAATTTTGACCGACCTTAAAATGAGTCAAGTTATATGTCAAACAAAGTCCAAATGACGATACAGTCTCAACGGAGCTTCTAGAATTGGACTTCAGTGAGTTGAACACCAAAACGTCCGTTGTGTCGGATCTTGGGCCCTGTGATAAGGTAATATAATCGTTTGTTTCAGAATTGGATGAAACTTGGATCACATGACAAGTCAGACGCTGCGAGTCTAATGACGCAAGTCTTGTTGTGATTGGACGAGCGTACACAAACTAATTAATTTTTTTTAAATATTTGATACATAAATTTTTGACAGATACATATCAAATTCGTTGCGACCAAATTGAATTCTGTCAAATCCTACACGTAGGGGAGTATCGCAAAATATCAAGTGGTTCGACTTCGAGCTGAGGTTGTTCAATTTATCGACTTCCTTACTTTCACCCTAGATTTATCTTACATTTCAGTGAATTTATTTTTGGAAATGTATAATCATAGTTGGATTGAATGAGAGGATAGTTGTGTGATCCGTTGGCGATTACTTGCGATGATGCGGAAAAGATTGCCCACGGAGTTGGGAAAAACCCTTCGGTGTTGTGGCGACACAGAGACGTCATAGGGATATTTGCCTGGGTTGGGGAGGTGGCGACCAATTCTGCACTGTTTTCGAGTTTCAAATCAGGACGACAATGCCACCGGTCGGAACATGTGACGATTGGGAGAGAAGCCGTTGGCTCGTCGGCACTCGGGAGATGGGGGAGATTGTGATGCAGATTGCTCTGTGCTGGGTTGCACAGTGTTAGATTTAGTTGGGGTAGAATATAAATTCTTGTTAGTTTCGTTGACTGTAATTGCTGCTTTGCTAGTTCGCTGTGTTATGTTTTAACAAATTTTGTTAGTTTTAATATGTTATTCGGTTTTATTTTTTACATTACTAATTTATTTATTTGTGTATTTTTATTTTTATGTTGTTTCTGTGGCTTGGTTGTTCGGAAGCGTGTCTTAGGTACGATTTGCGTCGCAGACGATATGGCACTTTGCGTCTTGAATACGTCTAGCACTTTTGACTACCTTGAATTCAAATCCCTCTGCCCTGGACAATAATCATTCAATGTCTTCTTTTTTTCATCTGATCACTCCAATAGATAGTATCAGGTTAAAATATTTGAACCCAATCAATAATCGAATTTGGCTCGGGTTCACATGTCAGGTTACCCAATGAACTCAAAACCTGACGTACATATAATATTTATTTTATATATACATTGTTTTAATCAAGAATACTAGTAGAAAAAAGGATTGGATTCATGAAAGAATAAACCATAAATTGCCTATGGTACACAATAGAATGGTGCCTAGATATTCATACGAGTACCGTATTACTGTCATGTTCCTGCGAACGCAGAACTGTTCCCAGAAATGTGCCAGTGATTGGCCCTCTGCCAATTAAGGGTTGACCACAACCAGTGCATAAACATTTAGTCATAGCATGTATAGGAGTGGTCTATTTCCACGAGGCACACTCTTGTGTTTCCTTTTTCTTAAGTATTGAAGAACTCAATACTGACAGGAACTACCCAACCACCTGTCCCTCTATCGTAGACAAAATTAGGGCTGCAAACGAGCCGAGCCAAGCTTTTGTAAGCTTGAGCTTGGCTTGACTAGAATTATTCAAGCTCGGGCTTGCTAAGTTTTTTTATTTTGAAGCTTGAGCTTGGCTCGAGCTTGGCTTGGTTTGAGCTCGAGCTTATAAGGAAGCTTGATTTAAGCTTGATAAACAAGCTCGATAAGCTTGGAATCAAGCTTGTCTCTCTCAACTTCATTTCAAGCTCATTAAGCTTGCATTCAAGCGAGCTTGATTTCAAGCTAAAGTTTGATTTCAAGTATATGAAATATTAACAATTTATTTATAAAAAGTTAATTTAAAAAAGCTCCTTAATATCACTTATTAAGGACATAAATATATAATACACACAACAATATATATATATATATATATATATATATATATATATATATATATATATATATATATATATATACTAGCATATGTGCACGTGCCTTACACGTATTTTAACATTTCTTAATTAGTTTAGAAAGACTCTTTAGGAAGACCAAAGGGTAGTCTTCCTAATTACTAAGTTGTCCTTATTAAAATTAATAAACTATTTTTAATTAGTATAAGTATATAAGGGTATTTTCGGAATTCAAAAGTTTCACCATCTAAGTTTTCCTATTATATAGTAGAATAGATATATATATATATAGAGAGAGAGAGAGAGAGAGGATTCAACAAAGAACAAACGAGCTCCTAAACGAGCCAACTCGCGAGCTCAATCGAGCCGAGTACTTCTAAGCTTGAGCTTGACTTGTTTATTAAACGAGCGCAAAAATAAAACTTGAGCTCGGCTTGTTTACTAAACGAACCGAGCTCAAACAAGCTTTTATCGAGCCGAAGCAGCTCGCGAACGGCTTGGCTCATTTGCAGCCCTAGACAAAATCATCAAATAACTGACAAAAAATTACCGACAGTTTGACCAAAAACTCGTGACTAAGGGTGAGCGTCGGCATAATCGGTCGGTATTTGGTCGAACTTTTCGGTACTTTTTTTAATCGGTATCTAAAAAATCAATATCAATATCGTACCATTTAGAATCGGTTTTTTCAATTTCGGTTAAAACGGTCGATTTTTGTTCGGTATCGGTATTTACCAATTAACATTCGATCAATCAACACAATTAATATTTTAGAACCTCTTAACCTATAATATTTTTTTAACTTTTTGAAAGCATTAAATTTTAAAGCCAAACCTCTATCAACCAAACAATTAATCAAAATTATGAGAACAATATGTAGCAAGTCGCAAAAACCTAAAAATAAGCTTAAAAGATCAAACGCGGTCACTAAGTTTTAATCTTTAGTATAAGTTTTAAGTAACCAAAATTCACTTCAAAATTCTACAAGCACAAAAAACATAAAGCTCAAAAGATCAAAAATTCAATTCTTAGCATTCTTAACACAACTTCAAGTCCATTAAAGTCAATTATAAGTTCTAACCGCTACCACTACCATTATATCATATTTTAGTCGGTTCGGCAATTCGATATCGGTACAAAATTTCGGTTCGATTTTCAGAATATTTTTAATCGGTATTCGGCCGGTTTTTCGGTATCGGTCGGTATTTGCTCACCCCTACTCTTGACTGCTCATCTGGGTCAATTTAACATAAAAACCTCGGTTTGGAAGCAATAACTACCAAATGCAATCTCAACATTTAAATCAATGCTCCTTTCAAATATAAATAGATGCTGCTTGAAATATAAATGGATAGATTGAATGGACCCACAGTTTGTCTATATATCTAGGGACCTCGCTTTTAAACCAGAGTTGGTCAGAGTTGGTCTGTATATATATACATATATGATATATCTAGGGACCTTGCTTCAACCCAGAGTTGGTCTGTAAATCTAGGGACCTCGCTTGTAACAGAAATAAAAATGAGTGTCATCTTTGGTTCAAGCACAGCACACATAATGTTAAACCGCAAAAAAAAAAAAATCCTACACGGGGCCCAAATTAACATGAAAATTCCGTTTTCTTATATACAACTTGTTCAGAAGACCCAAACCTTTAGATGTTAAAAACCAACTTGATTGTATCTGCCTTTGCTTAGGGCACCATCTTTTCAATGGATTTCGGATCCCAACTATCTTATGCATCTGAGCGGGCCCTATGATTCATATCAGTTGGTGATATTAAACACCAAATTGTTTTGAAGTCCTAGGATCTCCATAGACAATGCTAACACCAAATCGTTGTAGAACCAATGGATCTTGATTGATAAAGATAACAAACGTTTTTAGAGCATTAGGCTAGGAAGGCCGCCTATAACTGTAATTATATGATGTTTTGAACAAGGAAATACCAAGAAAAAAAAATCCAGATAGCCAAGTAAAGGCCTGAGTACTAGAAGAATATTCTAAAAGGTGGTTGAACAGAGCCTCGTCTCATTTATCCCCCATTCAAAAATAAAATAGTTACATAAACCCGATAATTAAACGATTCAAGTAGTCTTTATCTTAACTAGGTTGATAACAAGTTACGTGAACCAATCAAGCTATTAAGGGCAAAGTTTGCAGTGTTGACAGACATATCGGTAATTGTTTTGTATCGTATCACCTCGCTTTTGGCATGTCACAACTGATACCCCAACTGATACCAATACTTGTCAATACCAATATTGTGGCTCTCTTTTCCAGTCATTTTAGATAGAAAAGAAGTTAAGATCAAACTATAGAAAACCCAATGTAAAATAACAGTGATTCGATTATTCCAAAGATCGATTACATGTTGTCAATAAAATTCATCGACACACTGTAACCATCATCATTTGTCAAAGTTGTACGCTATTTGTGCATCGTAATATTATGCTATTTGTGCATCGTAATATTATTCCAAACAAAACTATATTGAGGGGTGTTTAAAATGAAAAATAATATCTAACAAGTCTACATAATATCATGGCTAAATTATCAAAAATAAATGTATTTTTAAATAACAGTTATATTTTCTCGCTCTTTGAGAACAAGAACTACGAAATCGTCGAAACTACCAATACAGAAACTCATAAGAATGGTCCCAATCCGATACTGCAAACCTTGATTCAGGGTGAGAACAAGTTGACAAGAAAAAAAATGTTTATACTTGGGCCGAAAGCAAATTGAATCAATTACGACAAAAATCAGGCCAAACTCACTCAAAAGTTAATTGAAAGTAAATTTACTTTTTCATTATATATATATATATATATATATATATATACATATATATATATATATATGGGTTCGGATCCGGAGCTCCACGGGACCTCGTCGCCCTCGACCGTTGGGGGGGCACGCGGGCCCCCCGATCCGATGGTGCAGGGGGGACGGGGCTTTGGCAGGGCTCCGGGGGCGTGTATATATATATATATATATATATATATATATATATATATATATATATATATATGTGCCGAAATATGTGAGAGTAAGGTTGTGTCGGCCAGTACATAAAATGTCAGTATGGGTTGAATCATTCGAGTTCAACCACAGATACAAAATGAAACTAGTTTAGATATGTTTTATTAGTGTTTAGTGACTTAAACATGTACGATATAGCTTAGTCTAGATTAAGGTGACGGCTAATTCAATTATATTTATATTCATACAAAAAATTGGAATACATCAAGGTTGTGAAAAGTGAGCGGCGTTAGTCGGGCGGGCCCAGCGCCTAGCCCGCCGCCTAGATCTAGGCGGTTCAAAAAAAAAATAAAAAAAACTATTGAAAATTGTAGAGAAGTCCATAAAACCCCAAAACATGAATAGTCGGACGTCGTGGGGGACTAGGCAGTCGTCGTGGGGGCATCGGGTAGGCACCAGACGCCTAGCGCCTCCTTTTAGAACAGTGGCATACATGTCATATATTTAGTGAATTATCATCTTATACCACCAGGAGGCCAGCCAGATGTGTACGGTATATCTCCCGGTGTCCAACGGTGCCTCGAAATTACAATACGATGCAGAAAGATTGGCTCGTTTGTCACACGGTCCATATATTGTTCGTGTCGTATTATTCTCCGTGTAACATAGTTAACGACCAATTCTCATCAGAATAATTTAAAATTAGATATGAATTTTGAGTGCTTATGCTTCCTAAGTTATAAGGAATATTACTACTGCATTGACAAAAATGACAAATGGCTCATGGATTATTTGCCATTTTTTGGAAATTGATTCCAACAAAATCCTATCTGCAAATCTTTCGCAGCGGTTGGGCAAAATACATACCAAACAATGGTACACAACATATGCAAAGCAAGCAGGTCGAGTAAGCATGTCGAATGCATAAAATTAATATTAAGAACAAATCTAAAGGCCGTCAGAAACTTAACTAAATGTACCCGAATATTAATAAACATGCAGTCAAAGTAGTTCAAATACACATTCCTATCGCCTAACACGGTTAAGAGATCATGTATACCTCTGGGCGCAAACTTCTCCGGTGCCTCCTGCGACTGCCTCTCCAGCTGCACGCCAAACGCCTCTAAGTACGGCACGTCATACTCCTCGTAAGTCGCCCCCCGGTATGCGAGGGCCACGGAGACCTTCTTCGTCCACCCCACGTCGCTCGTATCGGCTCCCGTCGGCGCCAGCGCAAGCTGACGCACGAAAGCGAGGCTCTCCGCCGGCACGAACTCCTCCCTCGCCCTCACGATCTGGTCAGCGGAGTAGATCCCCCCGCGCTCGAACCCCGGCACGTCCACCGCAAAGTACCTAGGCACCTTCCTGGGACGGAAATTCTTGGGGTTCCTGCAGTTACAGGTGAGGCCGAGAGCGCCCCGGCGGCTGAACTCGTCGACGGCCTCCTCGACGGCGACGAGGAAGCTCCTGAGGGTGGTCTGCTTGGACTTCTCGGGGAAGTTGGGGGCGAAGGGGATGAGCTCGGAAGGGTCGAACCAGCCGTAGCTGCTGTCGCCGAAGAACGCGACGAGCACGTGGCCCACCTGGCGGGACCTGCGCACCGACGGGGTCGCCAAGGCCTCGTTGTAGATGAGGCCCGGCCACCAGGGGTGGGACTTCACCTTTCCCCACACCATGTCGCCGGTCTTGAAGCCATGAACGGAGAGGGAGAGGTCGATGGATTCGGAATCCCTAGATTCTGGATCGGGGGAGGCGGCGGAGGAAACCCTAGGGATTTCCATGGGAAGGAAGGAGGAGGGCTTCCGATCGTGGTCGAAACTAGTGGCGACGGAGATCATGACGTAAGCCCTAGAGATTGGAGGAAGAGGACATGGATCTATAGATCAGAAACCCTAGAAATCGAGGAATTGGGAAAGGAAGAAAAGAAACCCTAGAAAAAAAGAGGGGAGCTGATAGAAATAAGAAAAGCGGTGGGACGCTGGAGATAGCGTCAAGGCTGCTATTTATACGGAAAAGGCCGTGAGCGAGCGTTTCTCTGTCCATTCTCTCGTTGGTTGGGCTCATGGGCCATCGATTGGCTGACATTGGGCCATGAAGCTCGTTTTATTGGGACGGCCTTTGCTCGACTTACCCGGTGATATGGAGGGAATAATGTTATCCTCACTCATATTAATTACTTTGGGACAGACCTTATGACCTGGGAATAATATATTCTTCTCGACATTATTTTATTCCTTTGAATATTATATCTTTTTTCAAAGGTCGGGTTATTCGTTAACGTAACAAAATTTGAAATCGTTCAAAATATATTAGAAAAAAAAATTGAGTTACAACTCACTTATTCTACCCTAATGCAAAATGTACCACATTTTGAAATATAAATTTTGATTGCAGCTCACTTATTTAAAGTAACATAATATATAAAAGGCTAAATTGCATTTTGATACCTTCAACTATTCCGGTTTTTCAACTTAATATTATAAACTTTTTTACTCAACAACTTAATAGCTCAACTATTATTTTTTTCAACTTCATACCTAAAATTCTAAAAAATCCGAAAATACCCTTATCCCTTCCCTCTCCCCTTCTCCCCTCCTCCCTCCGGCCACCCCCTTCTCCCGCACAGCCCTAGCCCCCCTCCCTCCCGCCCCGCCCCCCTCCGGCCACCCCCCCTCTCCCGCTTCCGGCCGCCTCCCCCCCCCCTCCCGCTTCCGTCCACCCTCCCCCAGCCCCCCCTCCTCCCATCCCCTCCCCCCTCCGGCCACCCCCTTCTCCCGCACAGCCCTAGCCCCCCTCCCTCCCGCCCCGCCCCCCCCTCCGGCCACCCCTCCTCTCCCACTTTCGGCCGCCTCCCTCCCTCTCCTCCCACGCTGCCGTGCCCTAGGGGGAGATGTATCAACTTGTTACAAAAAAATTGACCATGGATATTTTCGTCCCAAAAAAAAATTCGGGTATCAACTTGTTAGAAAAAAAAAGTATAGGATATCAAGTTGAAAAACCGGAATAGTTGAAGGTATCAAAGTGCAATTTAGCCCATATAAAATCTTACACTTTTAAAGAAAGTCGCCAATAACTAGCAATCAACTTCTTTGACCCTCCCAAGTGGACACTTTTGAGACCAAAATACTCTCGCATTGATACTTTTGAGACAAAAACTCCTTGGACCCCCGATAATTGACAAATGCCAACTGAGAACAGTCCATTGAGGATATTTTGGAGTCAAAGGAGTTGACAGTTAGTCATTAACGGTTTTCTTTAAAGGTGAAAGTTTGATGCATTATGGTAAAATAAGTGGGATGCAAATCGAAATTTTCCTCTACTGATTCACATTTCCTTCAAATTTTCTTCCCATCGCCAAACACTTGTAAGAAATTTGATTAAAATATTTCAATATTGTTCACATTTCCTTCAAATTGATTAAAATATTTCAATACTGATTCACATTTCCTTCAAATTTTCTTTCCTCTACTGACCGGCTATATTTTAATTTTATTTACCTAATATCAGACGTTTCAATATTGTTCTTCTTATGTAGACAAATATTTCATAGTTTCACTGCTAGTGAGGATTTAATTTGAAGCTAAGTAAACGATCATTTTATCAAGATTCAAGAATGATTCGCCTCTATTGGGTAGTCCCCAAAAGGTACCCTTCCACAAAAATCACCCACCACATATTCCTCAAGGCCCAAATATTTGGTTACTGTGGTATTGTCACAAAAATCAGCCACCACATCGACCACGAGTGCTCCTCTGACCCAACCTCGACCTCGACACTTCACAATCCACATCCTGTTTTTTTTTTCCTCATAAGTGGAATGGGGGATTAGGGGAGTGGGGACATAACTAGTAAATATCCCACCGGTGACTTCACATCCCACATTATGTTTTCTAACCACTCACATGAACTCGACAAAATATGGTGCAATTCCAAAAAGTGGGATAAAATCGGCCCGAGTTCTGTGAACCAAACACCCCCTTTGTGTAATATTGCAGGAGGAAGTGTAGATTTAGGAAATTATAGTTAGTTAGTAGGAATTGATTTAAGTAAGGATTAAGTTACTCAATGAGAATATATGAATTTTGTTTGCAAGTGATAATTATAAATAGTTACTAAAATTTAATAATTATTAGTAAATAAATTGTATTACTAAATGGTTTCTGTCACGACCCGCACCCTGATTAGGGGCACGAGAACGTGGGTACGTCCAGCCTACGCCGCAGTGTCGGTGGTAGAATGCTGTATAGGTCATCTATAACATCTAACATCCAACAACAAGATTGTCACGTCCCGCTTCCCATATTCGAAACGGTGACGCCATACACATCTCCAGGCTACGCGCCGAAACCGCGATTGTCGCCTGTGATCCTCAGCAAGAATGGAAAATACAGGAAATTTTTATGGTATTAAAAATATAGTGTAGCTATATTACAGAAAACTTTTCCAACAATGCTTTTACAAGTTTATTACAAAAGTAATTTACAAGATTACTGCGATAGTGCTGGTCATAACTGTAGGTAATCCAAACAATTTACTCCTCGTTGTAGCGCGGCGATACATCGACGCGGACGTCTTCTTCTTCACCTAGTGAACAAATACTAGGTCGTTTAGAAAACGACAAGCAAGTCCTCGGCCAAGAACGGTAAAACAAAAAAATGAATATGTAGTAGTTTTAAAAGAAGAGACATGGTATACTAAAGTGCACTACTATATATAGATATACATGCTCTAGTAAATGGAGATCAAAGTCCTACTCCATGAATATTTAAGATTTCCGAGCTTCCCTTGAGCTTTTAATAGAAATTGCTTCTCTTGAGCAATTAAGGACACTGCTTACTTATAATAGGCAGCGTAGTTTTCTGGAGTAAGATTTGAAAAAGAAATGCAGTTTTGAGAACAATACTCCGAATAATCCTCTAAATATTTTCCGTGAACAATCCCGTTGACCTGGGATCAGGCTGTGAATTCCGAGCCTCCCTTGGGCTAAATAAAAGACATCTATTGATGTTACTGTCAGATAGATGTAGAGTCTCCCTTGGGCTAGTACACCCTAGTCGAAACTAGATGCACTGATTTCCGAGATTTCCGAATACTGATCAGCTTTTTTTGTTATTTATGTTACGGGATATCTAGGGATATTCAGTTGTTCTCCCCTCCCAAATGCTTCCTTAGATAAGAAATTTCCGAAGGTCGGAAATTTGTCTATCTCCTAAATTTCTTAAAAATTTCGGCAGAATCTCCTTTGTATTTAGGAGCCCCGAAAATTTACAAGAAACATTTATATAATGCAAGTAAAAATATGGGCTCGCCGACCCCTTCGGTGGAGCAACTCTCAACACCGGAACCACGCAAGTAATAATTGGGCTCGCCGACCCCTTCGGTGGAGCAACTCTCAACACCGGAACCACGCAAGGAATAAAAGAACAAAAAGAAACTAGAGATTTATACCTGAGCAAGCAATGATTACCTTTCCCTTAGCAATAGGTCGGTTCGCGGCTTGCTAGTAGTTTGCAGTTTATCAAAATGAGCAAATGTTTATCCAACTATATTAGCAAATATGCAAGACTTTATAATATATTTGTATATGTATATGTATATATATATATATATATATATATATATATATATATATATATATATATATATATATATATATATATATATAAATATGTATATATATATCATATAGATAGTATAAGGAATATTCAAGCTAATCAAAGTATTTCAATAGAGCAAAAAAAAAAAATGTAAAGTTTCTAACTATGACAAACACAGACTAGTAAGTAGGGAATACAGGATTTTCTTTGTACTTTTTACCTTCCCGGCGTGCAGTCCAACTGTTCAGTTCTTATGTATGTCCAACTTACCATTGGAGAATCTCATGAGTCCATATGTGTTCGTTTGTTCATTCAAGTTCAATAGTTCATGTCCAAATCAGTTCCCGTGATATGTCCCAAATACTAGTTCCAGTGCCAATTTAAATTTCCTTGCCTATGTCTTTTAAAATTGAACATTTACTAGAAATCAGAAATTTGCCGAATTTTAAAATATCTTAAAGTGGGTTAACACTACCAATTTGAAATTGAACCATAACTTAGCGAAATTACCCTAACCTATTTTCCAAATTATAATCTTTGTGAAATGAAGAAATTAATATCTAGTTGTGAGACTTCAAATTTAAAATTATCCTATACAAGTTCCAATTCCTAGTATTACCAAAAACTCATTATGAAAAGAAAATTTATATGTTCATAACTTGAAATTCAGATTTAAATATGAATTCTAACTATTTCAGAATTAACAAAAAAAAAAATTTATTGGAGAAGAATGGAGGAGAGGACTTGCCTATATATATATTGTCCTTGCCAATATATATATGATATTGAAAATAGACTTGAAGCCTCAACTAACTAAACATTCAGAATAAATACAAAATGATAGATAAGGCAAATGGAAAATAAAATAGAAAATTTCATTTACTAGCAACATTTCAAAAATCTTGACGTAAGAAAATTTACGTCAAGAAGGCTATATACACCTAAATTCAGAAATTAAGCTAATAAAATTGAGATTGAATCCCAAGATTTCTGTTCTAAAACATGCATAAATTGTTCAAAAAAATTTTAAGATGAAAAATTTAAAGGAGGAAGGGAGGACTTGCCTTGGGAAAATAGATTTGGGTTTGGAATTGGGAAATTAGGGCTTGGATCTTCCATTTTTTTTTCATCTTCTTCTCCAATTTCTTCTTTCTTTTTCTTAGAAAAAAAAAAGGTTTGGGTTTAGGTTTAATGGTGGTGGTGATGGTGGTGGAGATGGAGATGAAGATGGAGATGATGGTGTTGGAGGTGGTGATGGAGGATGGCGGTGAAGGTGGAAGTGGTGGTGGTGAGCGGCCAGGAGGGGGCGGCGGTCGGGAGCTGCCGGCGGTGAGGGGCCGGCCGGCCGGCAGTGGCCGACGTCGGTGGGTGTGCGTGAGGAGGAGCCGAGAGGGAGAGGGAGTAAGAGAGATGGAGGGAGATAGGGAGATGAGAGTGAGAGAGGAAGAATTTTATAGAGAGGGAGAGAGAAGCACCGAGAGAGGGAGAGAGAGGTCGAGAGAGAGAGATTTCGAGAGGGGGAGAGAGGGTTCGGGAGAGAGAGGGATAGTCCGAAAGAGAGAGAGAGAAGCTTTGGGAGAGGGAGAGAGAGATCGAGAGAGAAATAGAGAGTTCGGGAGAGGGAGAGAGGGGCGGTGGAGGTGAAGGGGGGCTGCTCCTCTCTCTCTCTCTATTATATATGTATATAATTTCTTTTTATTTCTTCTCTTTTTTTTTTTGGGTTTTTCCTTATAAAAATTTCAGAAAAATAAGAATAAAAAATAAAATTATTATTATTATTATTATTATTATTATATCAATTATTTGTTTTAAAAAAATTTTGAGCAAAATATTTAAGAAGATGGAATTATAATAAAATATTAATATATTAATTTTTGGAAAGCAGCTATGACACTCTACCCACCTTACAAAAATTTCGTCCTCGAAATTTAAATTTTAACGATAAGATTTTCAAAACAATTATAAAGAGAAGCAAAATGTTCTACCCACCTTACAGAATTAGAGTAGTAATTTATTAAACAGTTAAACAAAATATCTCGAAATATAGTTATCAAAACTTCACGAAAATAAGAACAATCCGAAAATAATAGAAATCATCAAGATTTTTGAAATTCCATAAAACCAAATAGAATTGGTCAAATACCATGTTGTTTCAAACCATAACCATGTATGATCCTTGAATTCAAAATTATATTTCTTATCCTCATTCTCTGACGTGATATAGTAATCTTCTGCCTCGCCATTACGCATATGGCTGCAACAAGATACCATTTCACTACCAGGATTCATGGCTGCAGCTTTTGCTACCACGCCAACGATATCCATAAAATGATTAGGGAATATGACTGTGAAGTAACCATACATGTCAGGAAAAAATCCAATCAATTCGAAATCAAATTCAAATAGAAATTCAATTCAAGTTGCAATATCATCAATATCACTTATACAAAATATTAAAACTCAGAAATGATCTCAAGGATTTTTTTTTGTTATTAGGGGAATAGAAGTCTCATCTCAATTTTTTTTTCTCAAATCAGTGGTTTCAAAATTCAAAATGAGAATATGAAATCAGATTCTAAATGTCAAACTCCTTGAAATCAAACACAGAATCATTATCTCGGGCTCAAAATCTTGTGAATTCATGTATTCGATAATGTTGTGCCTCGCCAACATAGGTGGCTGCACAACTTCTCTTTCCATGATACAAAAGAATATTCGGCTCAAGGCACAACAAGTATTCATTCGCATAAATCCATCCACAATATCCAGGTCAAAGCATTACCTCATAGAATAGAATCAAATGCGTAAATGAGCATGTATATTAGAGAAGGGACAATTACTGAAATTAGGAATGCTATGGAAAGATAGGATTAAATGAAAAGATTGAGGATATGATCTAAATTTTCAAATAATATTGGGGATAACGCAGAAAATAGTCGAATGTGGGAGATAGGTGAATAATATAGAATTCAACAGATGAAGGAGAACGGGTAGAGACTCAAACAGTAATAAGTTTAAGAGGTTAAGGAATAAGAAACTACATTCTTAACCAATTATTTACATAGTACTACGTACAACAATCATTATACAATCACTTAGACAAGCTATTGCTAGTACTAACTTATCCAATATTCATTAAGGAGATACATATATATATATATATATATATATATATATATATATATATATATATATATATATATATATATATATATTCTTACCCCTCACTAAGTAATGGTTCAAAAATATTTGAATTCCTGGTTTACTAGAGATACCCATACTCAGCCCAAGATCCTTAAGGAATTTCTAGATCCTTAATAGCTCAAATAAGAGTGCTAGTCAAATCCTCAAATACATACTAATCTGGCCTAGAAGGTCATGTCTGCCCTTGTGCTACCCATAACCAAGTAAGGATACTTAATGGTTCATACTTGCTATAGGAATTTTATCTAGCTAAGCATACCAAGAATATAGTCTAACATACACCAATCAAATTGGTATTCTCTGTTCTAAGGTTCCTTAAGACATTCCTTAAAGTCTGTGCCTTAGCCCATAGGGTTCCAAAAATCTTGACCTACCGTCATGTCTTATCCTGCATAGGTTTCCCTAGAAGATTGGTAGGTTCCTCATCCTTAAGCTTTTTTCGGTTTTGTAAAACCTGCAACCTGTTTTAGGTCCTTTAACCTTGGGGTTCAATACGGAAATCAAAGTTCTCCGTCTAAGCCTAGAACCTACGTCATATCTAAACCTATGGTTCATCCAAGATTTTTCATTCTTGCTGACCTGCATGGGCCACCACTAAAAGACGTGTCACGTCCCGCTTCCCATATTCGAAACGGTGACGCCATACACATCTCCAGGCTACGCGCCGAAACCGCGATTGTCGCCTGTGATCCTCAGCAAGAATGGAAAATACAAGAAATTTTTATGGTATTAAAAATATAGTGTAGCTATATTACAGGAAACTTTTCCAACAATGCTTTTACAAGTTTATTACAAAAGTAATTTACAAGATTACTGCGATAGTGCTGGTCATAACTGTAGGTAATCCAAACAATTTACTCCTCGTTGTAGCGCGGCGATACATCGACGCGGACGTCTTCTTCTTCACCTAGTGAACAAATACTAGGTCGTTTAGAAAACGACAAGCAAGTCCTCGGCCAAGAACGGTAAAACAAAAAAATGAATATGTAGTAGTTTTAAAAGAAGAGACATGGTATACTAAAGTGCACTACTATATATAGATATACATGCTCTAGTAAATGGAGATCAAAGTCCTACTCCATGAATATTTAAGATTTTCGAGCTTCCCTTGAGCTTTTAATAGGAATTGCTTCTCTTGAGCAATTAAGGACACTGCTTACTTATAATAGGCAGCGTAGTTTTCTGGAGTAAGATTTGAAAAAGAAATACAGTTTTGAGAACAATACTCCGAATAATCCTCTAAATATTTCCCGTGAACAATCCCGTTGACCTGGGATCAGGCTGTGAATTCCGAGCCTCCCTTGGGCTAAATAAAAGACATCTATTGATGTTACTGTCAGATAGATGTAGAGCCTCCCTTGGGCTAGTACACCCTAGTCGAAACTAGATGCACTGATTTCCGAGATTTCCGAATACTGATCAGCTTTTTTTGTTATTTATGTTACGGGATATCTAGGGATATTCAGTTGTTCTCCCCTCCCAAATGCTTCCTTAGATAAGAAATTTCCGAAGGTCGAAAATTTGTCTATCTCCTAAATTTCTTAAAAATTTCGGCAGAATCTCCTTTGTATTTAGGAGCCCCGAAAATTTACAAGAAATATTTATATAATGCAAGTAAAAATATGGGCTCGCCGACCCCTTTGGTGGAGCAACTCTCAACACCGGAACCACGCAAGTAATAATTGGGCTCGCCGACCCCTTCGGTGGAGCAACTCTCAACACCGGAACCACGCAAGAAATAAAAGAACAAAAAGAAACTAGAGATTTATACCTGAGCAAGCAATGATTACCTTTCCCTTAGCAATAGGTCGGTTCGCGGCTTGCTAGTAGTTTGCAGTTTATCAAAATGAGCAAATGTTTATCCAACTATATTAGCAAATATGCAAGACTTTATAATATATTTGTATATGTATATGTATATATATATATATATATATAAATATGTATATATATATCATATAGATAGTATAAGGAATATTCAAGCTAATCAAAGTATTTCAATAGAGCAAAAAAAAAAAAATGTAAAGTTTCTAACTATGACAAACACAGACTAGTAAGTAGGGAATACAGGATTTTCTTTGTACTTTTTACCTTCCCGGCGTGCAGTCCAACTGTTCAGTTCTTATGTATGTCCAACTTACCATTGGAGAATCTCATGAGTCCATATGTGTTCGTTTGTTCATTCAAGTTCAATAGTTCATGTCCAAATCAGTTCCCGTGATATGTCCCAAATACTAGTTCCAGTGCCAATTTAAATTTCCTTGCCTATGTCTTTTAAAATTGAACATTTACTAGAAATCAGAAATTTGCCGAATTTTAAAATATCTTAAAGTGGGTTAACACTACCAATTTGAAATTGAACCATAACTTAGCGAAATTACCCTAACCTATTTTCCAAATTATAATCTTTGTGAAATGAAGAAATTAATATCTAGTTGTGAGACTTCAAATTTAAAATTATCCTATACAAGTTCCAATTCCTAGTATTACCAAAAACTCATTATGAAAAGAAAATTTATATGTTTATAACTTGAAATTCAGATTTAAATATGAATTCTAACTATTTCAGAATTAACAAAAAAAAAAATTTATTGGAGAAGAATGGAGGAGAGGACTTGCCTATATATATATTGTCCTTGCCAATATATATATATGATATTGAAAATAGACTTGAAGCCTCAACTAACTAAACATTCAGAATAAATACAAAATGATAGATAAGGCAAATGGAAAATAAAATAGAAAATTCCATTTACTAGCAACATTTCAAAAATCTTGACGTAAGAAAATTTACGTCAAGAAGGCTATATACACCTAAATTCAGAAATTAAGCTAATAAAATTGAGATTGAATCCCAAGATTTCTGTTCTAAAACATGCATAAATTGTTCAAAAAAATTTTAAGATGAAAAATTTAAAGGAGGAAGGGAGGACTTGCCTTGGGAAAATAGATTTGGGTTTGGAATTGGGAAATTAGGGCTTGGATCTTCCATTTTTTTTTCATCTTCTTCTCCAATTTCTTCTTTCTTTTTCTTAGAAAAAAAAAAAGGTTTGGGTTTAGGTTTAATGGTGGTGGTGATGGTGGTGGAGATGGAGATGAAGATGGAGATGATGGTGTTGGAGGTGGTGATGGAGGATGGCGGTGAAGGTGGAAGTGGTGGTGGTGAGCGGCCAGGAGGGGGCGGCCGGCCGGGAGCTGCCGGCGGTGAGGGGCCGGCCGGCCGGCAGTGGCCGACGTCGGTGGGTGTGCGTGAGGAGGAGCCGAGAGGGAGAGGGAGTAAGAGAGATGGAGGGAGATAGGGAGATGAGAGTGAGAGAGGAAGAATTTTATAGAGAGGGAGAGAGAAGCACCGAGAGAGGGAGAGAGAGGTCGAGAGAGAGAGATTTCGAGAGGGGGAGAGAGGGTTCGGGAGAGAGAGGGATAGTCCGAAAGAGAGAGAGAGAGAGAGAAGCTTTGGGAGAGGGAGAGAGAGAGAGAGAGAAATAGAGAGTTCGGGAGAGGGAGAGAGGGGCGGTGGAGGTGAAGGGGGGCTGCTCCTCTCTCTCTCTATTATATATGTATATAATTTCTTTTTCTTTCTTTCTTCTCTTTTTTTTTTTGGGTTTTTTCTTATAAAAATTTCAGAAAAATAAGAATAAAAAAATAAAATTATTATTATTATTATTATTATTATATCAATTATTTGTTTTAAAAAAAAATTTGAGCAAAATATTTAAGAAGATGGAATTATAATAAAATATTAATATATTAATTTTTGGAAAGCAGCTATGACAAAGATATATAAACCTGTCATCTCCGCACGGAGGTATAACATAACATCTCAACTCTATATCTCAAACACAAGACTAGGAAAGATAGAGCATGATATGGAATCAGAAAGAAAGGAAGAAACTAAATATAAATAGAGTTATCACACTACACAAAGTAGATGTCCAACACAATAAGTACAAAACCTGAAATATAACTAAGTCACAACTAACAATCGGAACAATCCGATACAAAGTGAAAACTATAAACACTAGACTAGACTAGGCACCCTCTACTGAGCTAGATGCTCCTCAGGCTCCTGAAGGTCACCCTCATGTGTCCCATAGAAGGTAGGACAGTCACCGTCATCATCTGTAATATTTTCAACAGGTCCAGTCAGGACAGGAACGAGCACAATACATCTCACGCAGTTCATATCATGTTGGGAAATATAAAGCATGCATAGAGTAAGATACATGGACTTTAAAGAATATATATAAAAACGAGAGAGATTTGATAACTGGAAATATCTATATATATGATAAGTAAGAATTGTAGGTAACCTGTGATTTAGAGCATGATATGGTTATATAAACGGGTTAGGACATATACAAGATTTTACAGTAAGGACTGCCAGAAAAATGGGCAGTCCTTTGTTTCACATGCTGTGACTTAGGACTGCCCAGTTTTCTGGCAGTCCATTCAGTTTGTAGGACTGCCAGAAAATTGGGCAGTCCTTGTTTGCACTAGTGACTTATACCAAAGAGTGGGATAGCCCTGATCAATTTCTTCAATGGCAAACTTGTAAATAATACAAAATTTAAAATGGGCTAGTCCTGATCAAAAAATAAAGTGCCTTTATAACTAACCTATTTTTATTGGACAACATAAATGCTCCGAAACTTTCATAGTGCATGGCAGCCCGGGCCGTATTAGAAAATATTTTCTTTACTCCTTCCAAAATATGCAAAAAAATAAATAAATAAAGTAAATATTACCGATTTTCGGAAAAGTCGTATACGTAGCATTGTCCTAAAAGTTAATTCGGATATATGAGCAGACTTGTTCCGAATACTCCTAGTGGTAAAATTTCTGTTCTACTAGTATCTCCTCGTCGCACACAACTCGAAAAGAGCGACCCTGATTTAGTTCTGCCCATAGCAAGAATGAAGAACATAAGAGCTTTGAAAAAAAAAAATCGTGAGAAATTTTACATAGAGATTTATGTAGTAAAAATGATGAGAGGAACCTCAATATATAGGCTGCTGAGTACTCTCCTACGGACAGAAAAATAATGGTCAATTAACTCGGGTTACAAAGTAAACAACAATGTAAAAAACGTGATTCATTGAACCTATGAATCACCTGGACATAAATAAATGTGTCCAAACGTTTGAAAATCAATGGATTACAAACGGTCAGAAAATTAAAGATGAGCAAAAGGACTTTAAGGGACACAATCCGAATCTGAAGAGAAAATTGAATCGACATTCGGCGCCCGCAGATGTGGGCACGTACTCGCACCCGTTACGCGTGCCGAGCCGAGCCGGACGATGCGCGTGTGTGGTTCCATAGGACTCCCGCACAATACTTCAATGAAGCAACAAGGAGCAAAGCAATATATGTTCAAATAGTTTCCATACTCCAACCGATGTAGGACTATAAAAATGCAAAGAGAAGTTGGTATTTTGCAATCAGCAAGCTTGGACAGATGAGACGGATGCCTATCATCTCAACCACTCACATTAAATAATCAAACGAACTCATAGCATCCACCGTGAAAAGTGGTTTGAAGTGCTACATTTTTTGCTTTATAGTCAAAATTTGTAGCACTTGGGGTGGACTTTTGTCCGCACTTAAAAAATGCTAGAAAATGGAGAGGTTCTTAAAATTTGGAACGTATGCTAGTTCGTGAATAGTAAACACAACTGGACCCACCAAGTGGAAGAAAGAAAGAAAAAATAATAAAAAGGGAAGGAGAAAAAGGAGATTAATTTTGTGTGTTATTTGAAGTGCATCATTGTGTGTATACCAAGAAAACACATCAAAAACAATATTTTACACGATTTCAAAATAATTTAGAATATGGATAAGAATATCTCCACTATGGTTGCTATTAAGGGTGGGCATATGGGTCCAGGACCCGCGGTTCTGACCCGGCCCGAATCGTATATTGGTCAAACGGGGCGGTTCCTAAAATTTGGAATTTAAACGGGACGGGCCGGGGCGGGTCGTGTGACACTAACGGGACGGGACGGGTCCTATTATCAAAATAAACGGGGCCCCGAACCGACCCGTTTCTAGGAGTATGATTTTTTTTATTTATCAATTTTAATTTTTTTTATATTATAATTTATAAATAATAGCACACGTTATTGTTTAGTAAACAAATTCTAGAAATTGAAAAAACATAATACTTGTTTCGTTCTTCTAGATAATAGAATATGTGTAAATGTTTACTATTCTATAATTTTTTGAATTTTTTTGGATCCGTTTGGACCCGCGGTTCGGCTCAGTTTGGACCCGTTTCGAACGGGTCGAATCCGTACCGGTTCCAATATTTTTGGACCCGTCCCGCCCCGTTCCGCCAATTAACGGGTCCGGTTCGGATCCATAAAATTTGGACCCGACCCGACCCGGCCCGACCCGTGCCCACCCCTAGTTGCTATAAGCAACCAACTATCTAAAATATATGAAAATAAAGTTGAATATATAACAAACATAGTATATATAGATCTACATATATAGAATAATCTAAAATATACCGCACTATTGTTCCTGATTTCCGTTTCGGTCCAATACCTCGACAAGAGTAACCATTTACTCGATTAGTTCAAATAAAAAATTCAAATAGTGTGCAATGTTAGGTTTAGTAGCTTAATTGTCCCTACTTGAATTGCCTGTAAGTAGGAGTTGACAAATTAACAAGAATAAATAAAGTGTGGATCTTGGGATTTATAGCTATATGTAGGTATTTTGTATATGTTTTAGACTTGGTATAGCCTTATGTAGATTATGAAAGTGAGGCTACGTTTAGTAGCAATGGTTAATATTTTTATCTATACTTTGGGATATGCTCACATAATAGGTCTTATAGGTTATATAATTTATTGGCTAAAATATAACTTGATACTCTCAACTATCACTGTTTTTCAACTTGATATCCTCAACTTATATTTCTAACTTGATACCCATTTTTAATTCCTAAACTACCATTTTTCAAACTGCTACTTCCCCCACCCCCTCCCCTCCCCTCCCCTGGCGGCCATCCCGCTGCCTCCTCCCCCTCCGGCGACCCTCCCCACCCCACACCCCCCACCCCCGTACCCCCTCCCCACCCTACCTAGCCCCGCTCCCGTGCACCCCCGCGCGCCGCCCCGCTCTACCCGCACCCGCTCGCGTGGTGTCCAGCACACCCCCGAGCGTCCCCGCGTCCGCCGCCTGTTCACCGCCTGCCGTCCGCTACCACCCACAGCTGGAGAGATAGGGAGGTGGGAGGTTGGGGGGAGAAAAGAATAAGCAATTTGGTCCATTTTTTTCCAGAGTATTAAGTTAGTACGTATAAAAGTTGAGGATATCAAGTTAAAAAAGATGATAGTTGAGGGTATCAAATTGCAATTTAGCATAGTTTATTTATCTTGGTCTTGCTAGCTTGTTTGTATTACTTTTATAGGTTCTCATTTGTACATCTATAACGGGATTGAATAAAAAAATAAGGCTGATCAATTCACATTTTCTACTTATTTTTTTTAATTCCTATACCTTATATCTCTCTCCTCTACTATTACAATGCGGCTAGGAAATTGCTAAAAAATATGAACCAACTAAGTCATATATATATATATAATCGGTAGTCGCAGTCGGCAGGGAATTAGTGGCCGGCGTACGGGCGGTCATCCTAAGTCGTCGAGGGCGTCTCTTCGGCGTCGTGGGCAAAGCGAGGTGTTGAGTAACTGCCGTCGAAAGACGGTGTGCTGCCGAGCGGAGCTCTGGAGCGCGCGGGGTGCGTGTGCACGGCGATGATGACAAGGCCAACGGACTACGTCCGCACTCCAAAAGTCGTTCCATACGACAGGCCAAGAATCGTGTGCGTGGGACACACGATTATACTAAGCCCGCACGCGTTGGAAAAAATAAATAAAAAATAATATATATATATATATATATATATATATATATATATATATATATATATATATATATATATATATATATCATCCATTAATTATTAAAACAATTATATAAAAAAATTCTAACTACCACGTTTGTATCTCCTAATTTAGTTAAGAACATAAATTCTAAAATAATTTTAACTATTTCAACATATAACAAATTCCAAAATATATTCAATATTCAAATTATGTTTAAACTAAGTATATAATATTATCTAATTAAATACACATCCAAAATTATAAAAATATATATATAACAAATCCTAAAATAAAAATAATCAAATCATATTTAAAACACTTTAGTTTACTTTTAAATTTTTTATCCACTGGATTTTTTTTGACCATTCATATTAGCTTATTAAATAATCACCAATCTAACATATCAATAATTGCTATTTCGAATGCATTCAAAGATGCTAACGGAATTGTGATATCTCATTTCTCTGTATATAATTGGTTTTCTTGAACAAATAAGATATATACTATACAATCTCTACTAATATAAGGTGGTTTGAAAATAGTTAAAAATTAAGCCGCCTAAGCGGTTTATCAATATTTCATTAATTATTTTTTAAAAATTTGACTAATTATTTAACTATTTAATATGATTAAATTTTAACTAAACACATCTAACATTAGTGGTTAAGATGTGAAATATTTTTTTTTTTTTTTTTTTTGCTTGAATTCAATTCCTAGAAGGCTAGAAGTGGTCAAAGACTAATCTTCTTCTACGTGCAAGCTCCCTTGATGTATTAATGTACCCAAGTTTAACTAGAATGCGTAGGGCTTATGGTTGGGTCAGGCCTAGCGTTGGGTTATCGATTGAGCTTGGACAAACTTTAATCCAAATAAACTTCTAGGCAGTCAGAAATTTTAATCGTTACAAATAAAATTTAAGTTGGAAGGATCCGACTAGGGGGGAGCAATGGTTCAATTCAAACCGAATCGAATATAAAAATTTTGAAACAACCGTAAATCGTATTTTTTTTAAAACCGAAAATCGAATCGATTTTATAAAAACCGAACAAAATGAACCAAATTAATTCGGTTCGATTGTCGGTCGGTTCGGTTTCATCGGAAAATGGGCCAGGCTTTCACATTTTTGCAAATGAGCCAATTTAAATAACAATTTTTATAAAAAGTAAAAATAAACTAATGTTGTTTTATTTATGAATTATTACAATTACAGATAGTGAAAAAATATATGGGTAAAGTGCAAAAAAATCTCTCGTTAAATATAACGCCTTTTGCGTAGAAAGACCTTTTAAATTTTTTTGGCAGTTTGTCCCTCCTTAGAATACAAATCCGCTCGATTAAGCACCTCCAGCCAAAATTTAAAAATTTTATACCTAAAATGACCCTGCCCCATCTAACCCAACCACCCCCCCCTCCCGGCGGCGGCGACGAGCCCCCAGCCCCCCCGATCCCCCCCTCTCGCCGGCGAGCCCCCGATCCCCCCTCTCGCCGGCGAGCCCCCAGCCCCACCCTCCTCGCCGGCGAGCCCCCAGCCCCACCAACCCCCCCTGCCCGAACCCCACACCCCCCCCTCCTCCTCCCTCACCTGCCCCGACCCCCTCTCCTCCCTCGCCGGCGAACGCACCCCCCTGCTCCTCCTCACCGGCGAGCTCCCCCCCGAACCCTCCCCCCATCCGCCCGACCCCCCACCCCCCCTCCTCCTCCCTCGTCGGCCCCGACCACCCCCTCTCCTCCCTCGCCGGCGAGCGCACCCCCTCCTCTTTCCTCGCCGGCGAACGCAGTCCAAACAGCCGAGGAAGGAGGGGGGAGGGATAAAATTGTCATTTGGGGACAAAATGAGCATATTTCATACTTTTAGGAATTTTAAGAACATGAGGTCTTTTAGTGCAAAAAACGGAAATCTAACGAGAAATTTTTGCACTTTACCCAAAAATATATTAGTATATAGATTGAGAGTAGAGGGAGAGAGTGTTCAAATAAGTGACGATGAGTGCCAACAGAAAATGGAAGAAAAGAGTACGTTTTGACGGGGTTAGCAAAAATATTAGTATATATAAATTAAGAATAATTTGATAAATTATTGAATCTAAATCGATTTTCAGTTCAGTTACTCGGACCAAAAATTGAATCAATATTTTAAAAATTTAAATATCCAAACAAAAAATTGAACTATAATTGAAAAAAACGAACCAATTGTCATATTCAATTATGAGATTGGGCTGGATTAAAGGCAATTGGTGCACTGACTGGTAGATTGGAGCGATAACCTAAGCTAAACCTCCCAAATTTTAACCCTACTTTCCAAACGTTAAGAAAGTGGCTTAGGGCAAACCGGCAACTAAGTGTCATTTGAAGACCCAAAACTATGGATGTGACACTTGGAATCAAGTAACATGGAAAGTGAACTAATCATTTTTCATGTCCAAGTTATAAAAATCAATTCGGTTATTTATAAAACAAAAAAATTACTGTAACAAAATAATTTTGTATAAATTAGTACAAACAAAACAAGTTTTTTAAAATTTAAAATAACGAAAGTTGTCGCCAACTCAGATGGCAAAAAAATAAAAGCAATAAAAAAATATTCCGACCCAAAAATTCAGCCATCTGAGATGGCAGAAAAATGAAAAATAAAAATAAAAATTCAGCCATCTGAGATGGCGGAAAGAAAAAAAAAATCAGCCATCTTAGATGGCAGAGTTCGAGGGTGCGGGCCCTAACTTGAACCAAGTGGTGGTTCATGGGTTGGTTTTTGTTTTTGTTATGTTTTGTGGGTTTTGTTTTTGTTATGTTTTGTGGGTTTTGTTTTTGTTAGGTTTTGTGAATTTTTTTTATTTGTTTAATTTGGTTTGTAACGGCTAGCTATTGGTTTGATTGTTTGATTTTATTTTCAACCGTTAACACGTGAACCCCCCTCATTGTCAACTCGTGAACCCACCTCTCACTGTCATCTCTCTGCCCCCCTCCCCCAACTCCATCTCTTTGTCATCTTGTGCCATCTTCAACTCGTGAACTCTCCACCCATTACTAAGAACTCACCACTTGAATTTTATGTTCCATACATTACTAAAAAATAACACATAAACCACCACTTGAACCATGAACTCATGAACCACTTGGTTCGAGCGAACCAACCGTGCGGGGCCCGCCCGCCCTCATATTCAGCCATCTCAGATGGCTGATTTATTTCTTCTTCTTCTTTTTCTTGCCATCTCGGATGGCTGAATTTATTTATTTATTTTTTCAGTTTTTCGCCATCTCAGATGGTTGAATGTTTTGTTATTAATATTTTTTATAGGCTTTTATTTCTCTTGGCAGCAATTTTTGTAATTTCAAATTTTTAGAAAGTTGTTTCTTTTGTAATAATTTGTACAAAAATTATTTCGTTACAGTAAATTTTAATATTAAAAAATTATGACCGTGGGATAAATAAATAAAAAGTTACATCCATTTTTTAATATTAATATTAATGTTAATATCAATTTTAATATTAATGCTAATGTTAAAATTTGCTATGGAATATGTCCCTAATAGCATTTTTGTATAATAATTAGTAGTTCAAGAGTTTCCATAGGATTTTTGATAAATAAACTGTTGTTTTTGGGACACCTCTCAAAATGAGGCCTCGTCAAACCTTCAGTCCTAAATGACTGGCCATTGATAAATTACAGATCACTGTTATATAAGCACGCACATTGCACGTATTTTATCGTTCATAGATTATAATTAGGAAGATTAGAAAGCCCTTGGAGTTAGGGGTGCAATCCGGACGGACTAAATCCGAGTCCGATCGGATAAACCCACCAATGGGTTAGGTTAGAGTTGAAGATATTTGGACTCGGGTTGGGTTCGGATTAAAATATTTGAACCCGATCAAAAATCGGGTTGGGCTCGGGTTCATGCGTCGGGTTATCCAAAGAACCCGAAATCACCCCCCCCCCCCCCCCCCCCCCCCCCACACACACACACACACACACACACACAAATAAAAAAAGTCCAAACTCTTCAACTCCTTCTAAATCTCATGTTAGTTTGTATTTTGTAATGGTTGGTGTTTAATTACAATTTGATTATGTGCTTAATATTAATCTTATTTTAAATTATTTTAAATATCATATTAGAGTCTGATAAACCCAATGGACCGGATCCGACCCAACCCGAGCTTCCTCTGGGCTTGGTCTTAGGCTTCATATGTTGAACCCGAGGCCGGGTTGGGCTTGGGCTCGGGCTAGGATTATCATTCATCGGGTTGGGCTCGGGTTGAACTCAAGTCCGATCCAACCCGCCCGAGTTGCACCCCTACTTGGAGTGCATGACGTTGATGAGTTGGTTTAACTCTTCTAGTTCTAATTATATAGGTTATGGGTTCAAATCCTTCAAATTTTGCGTTAACAACTTAGAAAATTTAGCAACTAGCATTAACCATTTAATTTTCGCAATACATTAATTACTACAAAATGCATCTTTTAAATGGTTTTCAGTAGGATTTATTGCATATATTTGTTTTAATTACTAGAGTATAGGAAAAAAAAATATTGAAAAGTATTTTTGAAAAAAATAAAAATTCTACGATAGAAGCTAATTTTTATATTACATAATATAGTAGAATAGACATTAAAACAACATTAAAATCAAGAACCGAAGAATTGGATGGAGACATTCTCCTATTATCATCCTATATTTTAACAATGAGGAGACAGGTTACATCAATTATCGCTCGAGTCAAGAGAAGAACAAGAAATGATACCTTCCATCATTATGGTCAAATATTATGGGTATATATAATTTTTTTCTATTTTTTTCTTTCTGAAACTTCATCCATTTACCAACTGACCAGCCTTTCAATTGTGTTTAAAAAATTAAACCAACACAAACATATACTAAACCAACAACTCAAACCCGCAACCTAGTGTGGGTCCACCCATATTTGTTTGCTACTAGTTATTCCTATGACTCTTTTTAGATGTCCAATGACACTTATGAAAAACTTGTTTCCAACTTTCATCTTATAAATAGAAGAAATAATACGTCCATATGGTTCGATCTATCGATTTTCTGCTATCCAGTTAAAATCTTATACTTCTTTTCGATAATCACAAGTAGGGGTGTGCATCGGTCGGTGGTCGACCTATTTGGTCACAATCGAAGTTGAACCGAAGTTAATCGGTTTAAAAATAAGCAAAATCGAACCAAATCAACCAACTGGTCGGTTCGATTTTGAAACCGACCGACTTAGTTCTGTTTGGATCGGTTCAACTTGGTCGGTTTTGATCACAGAAAAAATGGACTGTCATTAATTTTTTTGGTACTGATGTTTATTTGTTGTGTGAAACTTCAGTTATCACAGAGAATAAAATAAAATAAGTGTCAATCAATGACAGATTTTTTTTTTTCATATGCATTCAACCAACAACAGCACAACAGTGGTGGAACATGAAAATGTCATTCAACTAACAGTAACTTCAGCTTCAGCTTGCATTTTGCAGCATTGCACAATAATTTGTAATAGTAAAATTGGAGCCGCCACTACTCTTTGAGAGAGCAAGAGGCCCTTTCAAAGTGTGATGTCTATTGTTGAATGAACTAAACCGGTCCAATACCCAAGTAAGTTAGTAACCCAACCCTAATTATTTAACATCCACATAGGATTTGGTTCGATTCGGTTTTAAACGATTTTTGGCATAACCAAATCGTGAACCGAACCGAAGCGGTCGATTTTAAAAAATTTGCAGCCGAACCATCGGTTCGATTTAAAACAGATCGGTTCGATTTGATTTGGTTCGATTTAGTCGGTTTGATTTAATTGTGCACAGCCCTAATCACAAGAGCCACTCGAGCTCGGTCCATGCATGACTCTTGTATCATTTGTAATATTTAATATTTTTTACTAGTTTCAGGATTTTATGTTGACATATATCTATATATGTGTCATATTCGTAGACACATAATATATTCTCTCTTTCAATCATAATTCTTCTTTTATCTTTTTCCATAGAAAATACCACTATATCTTGAGGCCGTCAATTTGGGACCGTGGCCGCCCTACGGGGTGGCTCGAACTTGGGACCTCTCCCAAGTGAGCCCCGCTTCCTAACCATTTGGGCTAGGGTATATATGAACACATGAGAAGATATAGCTAGGAGGCAATTCCGACTTCCCAAAACAAAAACTTTGATGCAGTCCAATATTAGTATTATAATTTCATTTCCTTACATATTTTTTATTTTTATTTTTTTTTGAAATCCCACGAATACACAATTGGAATGCTCGAACTTTGCCAGTTCCTCCGAATATCCGTTCTAATATTGTAGTGCCCCGTCCCGCTCAGTCAATCGGAGGAATCGAAATGCCAACGGCATTCGGACTTAGCCTTGCAACGACTGCTCGAAGACATCGCTCGGTCGAGGCGACCGCTCGCTCAGGCGGGGTAGTTTCGGTGAACTCGCCTCGTCTTTGCCTTCGCATAATAAATTGCATGTTTTCAACTCGCACAAGTAAGCTTGATAATAAAAGAGACGAATCCACATAGCTAAAGGAAATAATCCCGACAGGTCGAATTGAGTTAGAATATGGAAAGGTCCAACCGTCGGCTTAGAATTGGTGCACGGCGTGCTTTAAAAATGACACTCGATCCTTCGTCCCGTGGCTTGGGAGAAGGAAAGTTGGTTGAGTAGGCAAAGTTCTGATCGTAGCCTAAGTCATAGGCGTCGCCCGCATGAATGCTTCATAAAGCATGCACGGTCCCATCGTCCAAGGCTTGGCATAGCCTTGGCTTGCCCATGAGTTAAGTTGCGTTGAGCGGCTTGTGACCTAAGTTTAGGGACCCAAGTGACTTGGTCGTTCAAGTCGAATACGTGCACGGCACGATCCATTAAGGCAAATTTTGACGCAGCCTTTACTCGTCAAGTTGTTGCGAAGTTATGTTAGGCAAAGTTATGCCGGTCGACCTAAGACATTACAAGTACTGTCCCGCTCTTTTACGGTTTGTCAAAGTTAAGTAGTCCCATGATCTCAAGGCCCGTCGACTTGGACAGGAGTGTCGCGTAGAGCACGATTGGCTTAAGGCACGATGCACGGACTTAGTGCTTAAGGCAAGGACCACAATTGATTCAAAGTGAGTTTTGAGAAAGGACTATCAAATAGGCGTTCATGAGTTGAACAAAATGATAGGGTTACAAGGAAAGAATGCTCGCGACCGTGGGTCGTCGAGGGGTCTCAAGGATAAAAGTCTTGAACTTGGTTTTGAAAGAGATGGTAACATTGGAAGAGGATTGACTGTGTGAGACGTCAGTTTGTGTCGAGTCTTGCATGGTCATTGGACAACTTGTCGACAAGGACGAAGATTTTCTCGAGCGACAACCCTGGGCCATGGGCCCGACTCGGCCTAGAAGGAAACAAGGTATAGTCGTACATAAGGTTTCAGCACAGGTTAAGCGGGGACTTGCAACGGAGCTAGCTACTTACGTTAAAAGGACCCCGATTAACAAAAATATACGTCCAGGTATAGCTTGTGATGCTAGTGACTAAAGTTCATGTAGATATCGACAAAATAGCGATAATCCGTGTGTATGCCTTTGGATTGTGTCGAGTTGAATGTGTGTACATTTTAGAAGAATGTTTGGGCCTACGATTGGAAAAAACGTAGGCGAAGTGCTTGGCACGAGATGTGGCATCGAGTCTTGAGTTGTTGGATAGATATGCATATGTTGGGTTTGAGTCGTTCGAGTTTAAGACAAGAAAATACCGCAAGGCAAAGTCGGTCTAGTGACACATAATCCACAAGTCTCGATTGGGTCAGTTGGTGATCAAAGTAGCATGGGCCGCGAGGCGGCGATGTGGTTAAGTCTCACTGAGTTGCGAGGCATGGCCTCAGTAAGGATTTGTAGCACGGTCACACGGAAATGGAGCCTCATCGAGTAGTTGCGTCTCTGATTTGGGCCGTAAGGCAAACACAACTTGATAGGTTAACGTTGTTGGTTATGACTTGATAGGTTAACTCTGGGTGGGAGCAAAAATGGTGAAAAAAAATAAAATAAGTTTTTTTTTCCTGCAAAATTTTGCATTAGATTTATCATTTATATTTTTAGAATAGTTTGATGGTTATGACGAATTATTTGTCTTATATTTTGGTTTCTTTTGGAGATGAAGAGCAAAATAAGCTTTTTGGGAACACGATTAGATTATATTCATATTTGTAGCATAAATTTATGGTTACGGTGAATAATTTAGTTATTGTTTTGGTCTTCTACTTATTAAATTTTTGTAAGCCCCCTGAATTTCCCGAATTATTTTTCGAATTTTCTAATGAATTATTTTCAATAATTCATTTCTATATAATTAATTTTGATCTTAAATGCTCTTTATCGTGACTTGGAATTCTAGAGCATCAGGGATGCCAGTCTCTGGAAACTTCCTTCTTGGAGTTTGTAGTAGACGAGATTATCTTCACAGTGATATTTCGTGTCCCACTCGAACTTGTTTCTTTGTGCTCCATTTGCTTCGCGCAACTTCAGGTCAATTTAGACCAATTTATCGTCTGCCGTAATTCGTGATTTAATTTTCAACTTAATTTCCGGGCTCGACATCGGTCCAATCCAGACGACCCAATATATGGCCCTAGCCTGTTTTGAGCCTACTATGCACGTGCCACTTGCGTGGCACCGATTTGATCTCCCTTGTGCTCACATTCCATCCGTGATTTTAAATTAGTTTAATTTATTATTTTAATTAAATCTTGGCCCCAAGCTTGTCCAAACTTGGCCCAACGCCCAACCAGATTTTACGTGATCCCTATCATGACTACCCAACACCTCCATATAATTTCTTTTTTTTCCTATTTTAAAATATCTCTCTTCCTCTCTCTAATTTACAAATATCTCATTTTTATCTCTCCTATATATATTTATATATATATATAAAAAACTCTCTTTCTCTCTCCGTCTTAAATCACTCCACACTCCCACACACAACACCCCCATCACCCTCACAGCCGACACTACCCACCCCCTCTCTCTAAATATCTCTTTCTCTCTCTCTCCCTATTCTATTAATAACTAACTCTCTCTCTCTCTCTCTTTATTAACACTCACACCCACAACTCACTCTCTCTCACCAGTACAAACACCCCCCCTCCTAGCTAGCCGACATCACCACCCTCTCCTCCATTCTTCACTTCTTCAACTCCTCCTCCTCCTCCTCCATTCTTCATCACCATCCCCACCATCAACACCACACACACATCATCATCATCATCATCATATCCCATTATCATCACCATCTCCACCCTCACCAACACCATCAACAACACCATCCCACCACGACCACCATACTCCACCGCCGCCGTCGACCCCGCCAGGCAGTTGCCCCGCCGCCGCGCCACCGTGGGTGGCCAGCGAGCAGCAGCCGCGCGCTGCCACGCGCTCGACGCCGTCGCGCGCGCCGCCACCGCCGGCGAGCCCCCCCCCCGGCCGTGCGCGACCCCGGCGACCACCCCCAGGTCACCGGCCACTTCTCCGACGCGCCGCATAGGCTATTCGTGCATTTCGCACGAAATCATGTCGGCGCGAGCTCGGCAACGAACTCAGAATTTGCGTTTCGTCGCAGCAACTTCGCACGTGTTTTCTGGGAGATCCGACCGTTGGATCGGCAAACTTCTTGCTCCGTCGCAATCTCGGTATATCCACCTTCACTCCTCTCAAATTTCACCCATTAATTTCGTCGTTTGATAGATCAAAACCGGCCACCAAGTTGACACTTTAAATTGTGTTATTTTTGGACAGTTTTATGGAGCCGACTTCGTCGACTCGTATCTCCTCCGTCGCAGCTCCGGTTGGCGCGCTACCAGTTCCTGTGCGAAGCTGGTATAGCCCTCTTCCTACCCCCTTTAGATTTTATTTTAGTTTGAGCTTGTTAGGTCGGTCGAATTCGACGCCAAAGTTGGCCGTTCAAATTCTTAGTGTTGCACTTGTTAAATTCCATTTTTGAACCCGGGACTCCGGATTTAATTTCTGACAGCACCAGTAGACTCGTGGCATCGTTCTGGCATGTTTTCATATAAAGTTTGTTAGATTTGGAGAACGTGGGCCCTGGCACGTATTTCGGTGCAAAGCGGATCCCACTTTCTGGGTCAACGGGTCATTTTGAGTTCGGCTCATCGGAATCCAATTCTGGATATACCGTTGAGTTCATATCGTCATTCTAGACTCGTTGACATATAATTTGCTGAGTTTTGAGGACATTAGCTCCGACACGCTTTTCCGTGCAAATTGGAATTTCAATGTCCTGGTCAATGGACCAATTTGAGATCGGGTCAACGGAATCCAATTCTGGATATACCGTTGGGTTCGTATCGTCATTCTGGATTCGTGGTCATATAATTTGTTAGATTTTGTACAATTTTATTTCGTCACATTTTTTGGTGTAAAGTGTGTCCAACGGCGGACATCATTTTGGTCCGAAATTACCATTTTTGCCCCTGTCTCCAAATTGGACTTTTGGACAAGCTATCGTAACTGATTTGACCATTCTGGACACGTTGGTAATATTTATTTTATCATCCGACAACATCTGTAGGTTTTTACCCTATTATTATAATCCTTCTCCTTTGTGGTATTTTAAAAACCATCGATTCCAGTGATTTCACAACCACTGAAATTGAATGTGTTGACCCTGTAGATGTTTGTAGAGACTAGCTTTGACCCAGTTTGACCATGGTTGACTGCTTTGACTGAACGTCGAAGTAGAGTCAACATTTGACCTAGGTTAGACTAGTTTGACCTTGGTTGACCAGAGTTGACCAGTTGACCAAAAGTCAACTGTTAGTCAAACATTAGCCTAGTTTGACCTAGAGTTGACCATAGTTGACTAGAGTTGACCAGTTGACCAAAAGTCAACTGTAAGTCAACCCTTGACCCAGTTTGTCACGTCCCAGTACCGAAATACTGGGACGGACTAGGCCAGCTACTCCGTATGAGGTATAAAACGTCATACGGCGATCGTGGCTGTCAATCTTGCTGGGTATCCTAGCATACAAGCAGTCTATGGCCTAAATCTGATCTCATATCCACAGGCAATAATCGATAAAATAACGACAAGAGCGATAATCATATAAAAAAAAGAAAATACTCATATGATAATCAGAGAGTCTACAATAAGAAATAATGTAGACAAGAATACCTTCCCGTACAGTTCCCTCATGGTCAGGAACTGAAGCACGTCCTCCAAGTCAAGTCTGGAAGATCCACATGGTCGGTCACAGGCAATCTGGAAACAATCCAGGGTTGGTCAGGCCAACCGTAGCAAGTACCAGAAAGGAAGGCTCAAGGACGGGCGAAGAAAACCAGTAGGATATAATATGACAGGAATAGCATGTAAAAACAGTAAATAAGGTAAGGGATCGTGCGGTACCAACGCACGATTACAGAATATAAGGCAGCAATCCAACTACTAATACGTAAGTAACCAACGATCATCACAATCATCCTAACATCCACTAATACTTGCATCGCCAACTGGAACTCGTAGTCCGTCATCGAAACGGTAACCCATCCCTACATCAAACAAGAATAAGGGAATGAATCACCGCGCCGGGACAGCGTTACGTGCCAGCCAGCTTAGCAAGCAACAAGCCATACAATTTAGGTGAATAAGCGGCCACTCAAAAGTCTACGGCTATCTATGTGGAGGTTGGATTACCCCAACAATGAAATATAGGAATCCTCAGATCGTGCCATATCCCGCAAGGGCTAGCGAGGCCAAATAACGCATAGCAGGTAGGTATGCACGGTCCCTCGGAAGGCCACCGTGCTAAGCAGGAGTACATATAGTAGTCGGATACTGCCATATCCGTGGCGGCCAACCCCGACGCGCCAGGACGAGCCTGTGGCGGCCGGTAATGCACGATCTCGGGATTCCGTTCCCTCCCAATGCTTCTACTATTTTTAGTTGCCTAGATTAACCCTACATTTATCCGAAATCACATGCCGTGGTCACATGCTCATCCTCCTAGATGTCGTACCTCAGTACGAGAACGCTAAGTAAGAATCAGCCTCGGCACCTATAGTCTCAGTTGTGATCCATCCTTAGTGTTATGCAAAAAGCAAGCAAGCAATCCTAACCACGCTAAGACTATAGGCCAACTACCAGATACCCGTGCAGGTAATCATATAATATAGCCAGAATATCAAGATGGCATCGCAATGCCATATAATCATGGAAGTAGCACCTCAAAGTGCCAATAGACAAAGGGCACCGCAGTGCAATGTCAGGGCCAGCACCTCACATGGTAAGCTGGACTTATAGCACGGATACAGGTAGTCAGGTCTGGGACAAGGACAACTCTGTCAGTCACAAGAAGTCATCTGCCCACATCGTGGCATGGATATCAGGTCAAGTACAAGACCAGAACCTCTACTATAATAACATCTCAAGCATATATGGGAGCCTACAGCTCCAATCATCAAGTCGGTCTGCCTACCAGATCAATCTATCAATAGTCTACCAATCCTCGATGGGATAAATATCATATCAGGAAAATACGATCACTTGGTACTAGGCTAATCACTATAGACAATGCTAGGCCCTCTAGCTCACAAGAATCCTCCGAGTCAATGATCACCGGCTATCAGCAACTAAGTCTCCTAACTACCGGGATACAGCAAAGGTACTAGGTTTGGGCGTTTGGGAAGTCGAGTAAAAATCATATAATAATATCCTCGATATTCTATTCGTTCCACGAGACACTCGCACCAATATCAAAATCCAAGAGTCCTCAAGACATATCTGATCAAATTAGAACGTCACCAAAGAACTAGTATCACTATCTAAGAATCCACTTAGTGTACCATAACCACTATCTCAATATCATATCTCCTCATAGTCAATCCTCGAATAAGATCATAATCCCAACACATGGGTCAACACTAATCAACGCCGTCGGAAAATGGCAAGGATTGCGTGAACCACTCTGGATCAGATCCACAACCCTTAAACCAAACAAGGACCAGGGTTGCAGACCTTCACCCGAGTAGAACCGCTCTCCTTACACAATCCGACGGACAGGACAGATAATGGGATAACAACTAAACTAGAACACCATCTAAAAAGAAGGGTCACAGGTCAAGAGTCCAATGGGTGATACCGTCGAAAAGGCAAGGATTGCGTGAACCACTCTGGATCAGATCCACAACCCTAAAACCAAATAAGGACCAGGGTTGCAGACCTTCACCCGAGTAGAACCGCTCTCCTTACACAATCCGACGGACAGGACAGACAATGGGATAACAAACTAAACTAGAACACCATCTAAAAAGAAGGGCCACAGGTCAAGAGTCCAATGGGTGATACCGTCGAAAAGGCAATGATTGCGTGAACCACTCTGGATCAGATCCACAACCCTTAAACCAAACAAGGACCAGGGTTGCAGACCTTCACCCGAGTAGAACCGCTCTCCTTACACAATCCGGCGGACAGGACAGGCAGGACGCTAGGTGACTAATCTGGTCGGGAGTCTACCTAGCAGGCAATGAGATCAGGGATGCTATACCAAGAACAACATGCATGAGTTCAGTCCCGCAAACCAAAGGAATGGTTCTGCCTAATCCTTCGAACCAAATTCCCAACTGGGAATTCTGGAAAAATCTGGCAGAGTCTCCTTTGTAATCTGGATGGGAGCACCCTACAAATTGGGGCTAAAATCCACTCGGCGCAACCCGCCGCAGAATCGTAATTCGAGAACACTAAGTCTCGACCTCCAGTAGCACTACGATGCGTACTGGACCCCAACCCTAGCCGAGAACACTAAGTCTCGACCTCCAGTAACACTACAATGCGTACTGGGTGCCAAACCAACACATGCAGCAAGAATCGCCACGCAGGGCGCCCCAAGACCCACAGTCATATCCAAGCCACAAACAAAGTCATAGAAACAGTTAGCCAAAGCCGTTACCCGACCGCGAGTCGGACACGGGGCATATTGGGACAATCCATATATGTGAGTCGTGCTCGTGTCCTCGGAGGTGTGGATGATCCATCCGAGTTGTCCGATACGGTCTATCCCGGTATCGGACCAAGCTAATCTAGGTTATCATCATGGCAGTTCTACTACTAGGCTACACTAATCATGGTTATACAGTTTACAAGTACAAATTAATTAAATGCCATAAAATCCAGGAGAGAGGACAAGAGCCGTCGAAGAGCAAGGGATACTTGCCTAGAGGGCTCGGCTAGGTAAGCAAGTCTTCGGCGATCTGGATCTAAGCTAGCACGCCAATCGAGATCCTCAGAACACACAATAAATAGTCATCAGCACCAAATAATAAAATAATAGAATAATCACAAGGGATGGCAGAAGGCTATACCGTGTGGGTCCCGCAAGCAGTGCAGGGATCTCGTACGAATACCGAAGCACGCGGATCGATACGAACACGCAAACCGAGACGTGTACGTATATCGAGACATGCACGAGAATCGAGATGACTCGAAGATCGCGATGAACATGAGACATAACATGCACGAAAATCGAGACGTACACGTAGATCGAGGAAATCACGAATATCAAGATAGCGTGTAATTCAATACGACACGCAAATCGAGACGTGCACGCGAATCGAGACGATACAAAGACCAATATGGCACGCAAATCGGAGCGAGCACGCAAATCGGAGCGTGCACGCAAACCGAGGCAACACAAGATACAATATGACTCGCAAATCGATACGGCATGCAAATCGGTGCGTGCACGTATCGAGGCGACACGGGTCACGAGGTAGGCACAAAGGCCGAGACACGAGGATCGAGACAACATACAATCCGAGGTAGCACGGTGCCCGAGACAGCGCGGGCTCGAGGCGTCCTGCTGCCCAAGGCAACACGTGGATCGGGGCACACAAAAATTGAAACAGCTCACACACCGAGGCACGCGAATCGAGATGGCATGCAACCCAAACAACGCGGGGCCCAAGGCGTCCCGTTGCTCGAGGTGTACATGAAGCTCGAGACACGTGTCCCGAGGTAGCACGAAAATGAGGGGTGCACACCCCGAGGGTGCGCTGCCAAAGGAACACGCTGCACGAGACAGCACGCTGCCCGAGGCGCGCCGATCGAGGGGCTCGCTCCCCGAGGAGCTCACAGCCCGAGGAGGGGAGAGAGGAGGGTGGCGGAGCTCACCAGAGGGGGACTCTGTAACTCCACCTTTTCAAATATTGAGAAATTTTAAAATTTTTAGAACTAGCTATATATTTTTTTGGAATTTATTATCATAGGTGTAGTCATATTCACATTTGAATTATCACCAAATCTTTTCTTGGGCTAATTCTACTGAAATCTATCCTTCTGGATTGGGCCACACTAACAGCCCATATATGAATTCTTAGTTTCAAACAAATGTTTAAGCTTTAATAAGAGTCCCTACTCTTTTAAAACCTACTGGAGAGAACTCCCCTCATTTCAAATTTTTTCTAACGGCCGAGGGAACGGCCATGTGCTCTCCCTCACCTCTGTCCTCTAACAACCTGTCAGACCGCGAGTGAGTTGGCCTCATTCCCACGCCACTAGCTGGCTATTTAAGACCCTTCTCTCCTCACTTTTGATGAAACAATTCTTCATCTCCAACTTCTTCTTCTCCAAATTCCTGACCAGTCGGCCATGGAGGATTGAATTGGAAGATCGACCATTGCCATCGACCAGGGAGATCAGTAGGTAATTTCTTAAATTTCTTTGTCTTCTTGATCCATCTAGATCATTCTCACGATCGAGCATGGGCAAGCAATGATTAGATCGAGTGGTTCTTCTCTGGATCCAGTCGATCGACTCGATCAAGAGAAGAACAGATCAACCATGGTCATTAATTAATCCTTGCTTCAAATGATCGTTCATTTTTTTGAATGCGGTAAAATTTGATCACAATGTGTTTGTTTTTTTTCCTCCATGAATCAGTCGATCTTTCCTAAACCCAGTAGTTGATCATTTCCCTGCGTTCTTCTGATCTAGATCTACTCTTCCAGCTATAGCCAACACTGCAGGTAAATCCTTATTTTGATTTCGTAAACTCTATTTTAGTAATTTTGAGAACCTGTGTGATGCATTGGAATCCTGTTGAGTGTTCAAATATGTGATGTCATTTATAGATTCATATAGTTTATATATATATTCATATGTGTTTTCATATGTAGATTTAAATGTATCCTCATATGTAGATTGGTATGAGCTTTCTATATACAGATTTATGTGTTCATATATAGATGAGATTGAGTTTCCCTATGCTATTATGAGAACAGTTCATGGACTGATATATGATTTCATATGGGATTGACATGTGGATTCCTATGAGACTAACATTTGATTTCATATAAGACTGAGATTTGATTCCGTGAGAGACTGTTATATGATTTTCGTATGAACTGAGTTAGGTTGTTCTAGTAGGATTGATTAGTCCCATACTCTGGTTTGGACTGGAAACTGATATGACACATGGACTAATTCCCTCTGTGTGTACTCAGATGATTGAGATGAGCATTGGCCATTAGAACGAGAGTTGTTGTAGCCTCATTGAAGTTACCTAGTCTATGTGCATATTTTGGCTCTAATGGTTCTAACTCTAAATCCTGGAAACCTGGGCAGTATTATACCTGAGTTATTTAGCCTTTGCAAATCATTGGAAGCTCTATTTTCGTATTCTGAACCAATGTACATGAGGGGTGGCAACATATGCCCTGATTCATGACTGTCCTGATGATTATATGGGTTGTCCTGAATCAACCATGGACTCTGGTAGAACTTATTAGTAAAGACTGAATTGTATCCCTGTGGGAAGATTGATAGCTAAACCAGGTGAAGGCTAATACCTAGAGTAAACTGAGAAGTCTTGGTAGAATCAATAGGACTTTTAGCAAGACAATATGGAGGGGTAGGCAGTTTGGTTGTTTCATTTGAATGAGATACATACCCTGGATTACCACATTAGTTAGAATAATTCAGTTCCTATTAAACAAATTATACCAGCCTTGCAAACTAGATACCTTGAACCTGAGGGATGTTCTGTAGATTTAGATTGAACCTATATCAGCCTCGTTTTAGTCTTAAAACCAAATAGAATTAGTAATAAGAGAGGACAGGGCAGTATATCCAGTCCTAAAGACTGAACCTAGGCTATGGGGGTTTGGTAACCTTCAAATATTACATTTAGAATTGAACTGTAGGGATTTGATAGTCTGAGAATTTCCTTAGGATATATCAATTTAGATATCCTGTTGGAAATTACCAAGTACTACCAATGACCTCTTTCCTAGTAGTTGTTGATAATTGGATAAGTGATCTTATTAGTAGCTTGAACCCAAATTCTGTCCTGATTTGAAAGACCACTGAGTATGCAAACAGTTAACATAAGGGCTGACAGGTTAGAAGTACAAGGAAGGACTGATAATCAGTTACTAAGGATTGGTTTGTTATCCCTACTGCTATAGATAATTAATAGACTCTAATTTCCTTTAAGGAGTATTGTAGTTAGTGTGCATCCTAGTACCTTTGGGTGTTAGCCAAGATAGAAGAATCTTAGCACATGAGGTTGAGTGTTATTTAAATTGAAGATTTTATCCCACATTTTAGGTTGTATATAGAGATTACTTTAGTAGAGATTAATAGGACTTAATAGATTAATATAACTAAAGTTTGTGTTAGACCAGAACCCTACTCTTATTGTCAACTTATCAAATTATAAATCATTGCCAGGAGGACTCTCAGCTCTATTGCCTACATTTGATCACCCGGAGACAGGCAAGTACACTCTACGGTTTTGTACTTTTTATTATATATCCTGTACTTCCTTGAGTGACACAATTGCAACACGTCATGTTCTTTCTGGTGCTCTTGTTCTCTTGTGCTTATTACTTGTATCTGGGGAGGGAAAATATACTATCTATGTGACCAATCCCAAGTAACAACTCAGGTGTGTTTTAGCTTAGACCCCGCATCGTGCACGCGGGTCCTAAGTCACCATTCATGTGCTTTCAGGTGCTTACCCTAGCCGGTCACATAGTTAGTTATATTTCAAATACATTACACACATGTTCAGGAGATTTCCTTGTACTTATTTCCTGTGATATCATGTTCTTTCAGGTGCTTACATATCATGTTCATTCATGCTCTTACATTCATGTTCTTTCATATACTTTACCCTGTTCTTCATGTACTTATTTACCTGTATTTTCCTGTACTTTCCATGTTCCCTTGTACTTCATTTCATGATGTCTTGTTCATTACCTAGAATTGTACTTGCTCTGCTCCTGACTGGATATGTTATGATAGGTGAGATGGAGGCTTTGTGTGACACATACTATGGACAGGATACTGCCTTCCCTACTGAGCCAGCTGGAGCTACTTGTGACCTAGAGGCTGCAGAGGCCTAGTCTCATTAGTATTTCCATTTATCTTTCCATGTATTGAGACTAGCAGACTCTTATAGTTGAATTGTAATAAAATTCAGATATTGTATCTCTTTTCTGGTTAGGACACATTATATAGTTGCTGTGATTCTATACTTTCATGTTTATCTGGTTAGTTTTCCTAGCTTGGTACAGCTTACTTCATTGTGTCTAACAATGAAGGCTTGACGTGTCCGACTCGTGTCTGATTATTCGGGAGCGGGTCGTGACATGTTTTTAGTGGTGGCCCATGCAGGTCTAGCCTAATGGTACCTAGGACTTAGCGTACTATTGGAGGACTTGATTACACTAGGGAAACTTGATCACAGCATAAAAAAACCGGGAAATAAGGGTATATCAGGTATATCAGGTGTATCAGGTATTTTGATATTCTATAAACACTTGTTGTATGTAGGTCTAGGTTATTTTAACAGTTTTCTATTTTACAGATAGTTCAAAAGCATGCGATACCAGAACTGTCAATTCACCTGCACTTGACGTTTTCGCGCTTCCACTACCTTCTACCACTCTACTATCCCCATGGGTAGTACGTAGTTGACAGAGATGTCTGAAGAGTCCCTTGACAACCAGAGGAAGCAGGCCACCTTTTCCAAATCAGACTTGTGGATACACTCTCCGAGCCAGGAAGGACTTCTGATTTCCAGACGCTCAGACACTTGGACTTTTCCGACACCAAGCGCATATCTTGCACCAGAGAGCCGATCGAGAACCTGAAGCCGCCTCTGAAGATCATCTCAGCATGTGAGGATCCGACTTCTCTGAAGATTAGAGCCACCAGCCTGGAGACTCAGAATGTAACGCAGACAATGGAACGAGATCGAAAGCTGAAGCTCATGAAAGACTTGAAGATTTATGACAAAGACAACAACTACCCTGAACCCGCAAAGCATCACAACACTCAGTCAGCATTTCTTCGATCACACCACCAGTCGCATCATCAGGAGCAAATCTCAGCAGCTAGCACACCAGCAGCCATATATTCCTGCCAGAGCCCTGCACTTCAGCCCAACGGGAGATCTAGATTCAGATCCAGCCGACGATCATTTACAATTTCTACCACCTCTCAAGATGCCACTATGAAGAGTGCCGCAAAAGATGGAGTCTATGCTAGTTCTACAGATCGTCTGCCTACCAAGTCAAGAACTGCCCGGAGGCCACTGATCACGCTGCCCAAGGATGAACGCGAGAAGCACCAGGACTACAACAAGGGGGACCCGCCTCTCCAGATGCAACAATCACATGAAGCACTACCGCAGGGATCAACCTATGTCAGGACAATTGAAGAAGGTTAGAGAGATTTCCATTCTGGAGGAATACCGAAGACAGACTAAAGACTGAAGATTTTTGCATGGTTGGAAAAACCATATATCTTAATTCGCAATCCAGCTTTCCCTTAAATTCCTTGAAGCATCTAGATCATAATTTGAAACTTCTTGTTTGAAACCCTGGTGGATATTCGAAACTTAACTCGAGATACTGTTTTCTATTCGTTGATTGGTACTCCTTCAATCCATTCTTAGTAACCTTGCTCTTTTCGAGATTCTACTCAGGAATTTTGTTTCTTATTCAGGACTAGTTACAATCTGTAAAATTTGTTTTCCTTCCGAAGTTCAGTTTTCTATTTGGGGATTGTTGGAATTTGATTCAATACTTGTTTCTATTCACCATTCAAGACATCGTTTGAAAACTTCGGTTTCGACCTGTTTCCTATGTGAGATTCGTTTCCTACGTGGCTTGTTTTCTACTTAGAAATTGTTCCGTTCACAACTTTGCTTCGATCTTGTTCCCTATTTGATATCTTGTTTTCTCGTCAAGATTTTCTATTCGAGATTTTATTTCCTTATTCACGACTTTGTTGATACTTGTTTTTCTATTTTTCTTTCACTGTGTACCTTATTGGAGAATTCATTTTTACTTCAAGTTTTGCTCGAGATTTCATTGTTATTCGAGATTTTATTGAAACTTGTTTCCAGTACGGGATTTTATTCTTATCCGATACCTTGCTTCAGTTCGTCCTTCGAGACTCTGTTATCCTTTCGAGATAACGTCCCATATGTGGAAGCTTGTTACCATTCCAGATATCAGTTGATATTCCGTCATAATTTGAAACTTCGTCCTGTCTAAAATTTTAAATCTCCCTGGCTGCCCTTTTGTACTCACTGATTGGATCCCTTGTCATTTTTAGTACCTAATAAACTCATGTATTCTAACAGTCAGGTAACTTTACCATTTCTGTGACTTGGACTATTGAAATTTATTTTGAATTCCTCGAAACCCTTTTAAAATTCCTAGGGATAAAGTCGAGAGGCTATTCGATGACCTACTATGGCATGACAGTTGCGCGCTGCAGCCATTAGCTGGATTATGGAGACTGAGGGTTCACTGCAGCCAGTAGCGCACTGGCGAGGCAGGAACTCTAAGTTGAAGTGATTTCAGACACCCATAGGTTTTCGAGTATTGTCGAGACTTGTCATATTCTTCATATCTTGATTTCTTGGTTGTTTCGTCAATGATTGTTGGAAAATGGATAAGGTTGATAGAGTATTTGGAGACATATTGTTATTTGAGTCACGGAGCCGAAAGTCCACTGCAGTCAGATACATACTGGCGGGGTAGGGATTCTAAGCAAAGTGATTTCAGATACCAACATGTTCTTGGATATTCTGGAGACTATAATCCCTTTTCATATGATTATTGGTTTTTGAGAATCACAGATCCTTACAAGTTCATTCTAATTTGATACTGTATCTCCTGAGTATTGCGTACGTCTCCTCAATCAATCCTTGCTAAATTTTCCTTCTAGCACTTTATCGTTATATCATTGAATTCCTCAAAATTGTATATTACCAGATTGTGATTCCGTACTTCGTTTGTGATTTGTCAAAACTTCGATCTTAAGTTACGTCCATCTGACCATGATTTCCTATTTTGACCTAGTCCATTTTTTATCGTACTTAATAATTGTGTCTTCATGATTTTGCTCCTCTAAGATTGAACTTCATTCCATTCGTGCCTATTTAATCCTTGATCATTGTTAGATCGTATTATTTTCTTGTGTGTAATTATCGTATTTGATCTCAAAAGCTCAGGGCGTCTCAGAGTTGCACAGGATCGGCAGAAGCACTGGGCGGACAGCAGCAGACGGACACTTGAGTTCGAGGTTGAAGACAGAGTATTCCTGAAGATCTCACCAACTAGGGGCGTCATCAGATTCGGCAGAGGTGGAAAGCTCAGTCCGAGATTCATCGGACCTTTCGACGTAACGGTACAGATTGGCGAGGTAGCGTATCGACTGGCGTTTCCAGCTAGCTTGGAGGGAGTGCACGACGTTTTCCACGTATCTCAGCTTCGACGATACATTCCAGACCCGAGCCATGTGGTGGACTATTCGGAGCTGGAGGTGGGCCCGAGATTGACTTATGAGGAGCAGCCAGTAGAGATCCTGGACCGGAGGGAGAAGCGTCTGCGAAACCAGACCATTCCTCTCGTTTGCATCATGTGGAGACATCACTCTCCGGGAGAGTCCACATGGGAGCGTGAGGATGAGATGCGTGAGCGATATCCTAGTTTGTTCACTTGAGTGCTTGTGTCTCATATATTTTGAAATTCAATAAACAACTCATTAGATTCCCTATTCTTGATCATCTGTGTTTACATTCCAATTTCGAGGGCGAAATTTTTCAAGGGGGGGAGATTTGTAACTCCACCTTTTCAAATATTGAGAAATTTTAAAATTTTTAGAACTAGCTATATATTTTTTTGGAATTTATTATCATAGGTGTAGTCATATTCACATTTGAATTATCACCAAATCTTTTCTTGGGCTAATTCTACTGAAATCTATCCTTCTGGATTGGGCCACACTAACAGCCCATATATGAATTCTTAGTTTCAAACAAATGTTTAAGCTTTAATAAGAGTCCCTACTCTTCTAAAACCTACTGGAGAGAACTCCCCTCATTTCAAATTTTTTCTAACGGCCGAGGGAACGGCCATGTGCTCTCCCTCACCTCTGTCCTCTAACAACCTGTCAGAAGTTTTCCCGCGAGTGAGTTGGCCTCATTCCCACGCCACTAGCTGGCTATTTAAGACCCTTCTCTCCTCACTTTTGATGAAACAATTCTTCATCTCCAACTTCTTCTTCTCCAAATTCCTGACCAGTCGGCCATGGAGGATTGAATTGGAAGATCGACCATTGCCATCGACCAGGGAGATCAGTAGGTAATTTCTTAAATTTCTTTGTCTTCTTGATCCATCTAGATCATTCTCACGATCGAGCATGGGCAAGCAATGATTAGATCGAGTGGTTCTTCTCTGGATCCAGTCGATCGACTCGATCAAGAGAAGAACAGATCAACCATGGTCATTAATCGATCCTTGCTTCAAATGATCGTTCATTTTTTTGAATGCGGTAAAATTTGATCACAATGTGTTTGTTTATTTTCCTCCATGAATCAGTCGATCTTTCCTAAACCCAGTAGTTGATCATTTCCCTGCGTTCTTCTGATCTAGATCTACTCTTCCAGCTATAGCCAACACTGCAGGTAAATCCTTATTTTGATTTCGTAAACTCTATTTTAGTAATTTTGAGAACCTGTGTGATGCATTGGAATCCTGTTGAGTGTTCAAATATGTGATGTCATTTATAGATTCATATAGTTTATATATATATTCATATGTGTTTTCATATGTAGATTTAAATGTATCCTCATATGTAGATTGGTATGAGCTTTCTATATACAGATTTATGTGTTCATATATAGATGAGATTGAGTTTCCCTATGCTATTATGAGAACAGTTCATGGAATGATATGTGATTTCATATGGGATTGACATGTGGATTCCTATGAGACTAACATTTGATTTTATATAAGACTGAGATTTGATTCCGTGAGAGACTGTTATATGATTTTCGTATGAACTGAGTTAGGTTGTTCTAGTAGGATTGATTAGTCCCATACTCTGGTTTGGACTGGAAACTGATATGACACATGGACTAATTCCCTCTGTGTGTACTCAGATGATTGAGATGAGCATTGGCCATTAGAACGAGAGTTGTTGTAGCCTCATTGAAGTTACCTAGTCTATGTGCATATTTTGGCTCTAATGGTTCTAACTCTAAATCCTGGAAACCTGGGCAGTATTATACCTGAGTTATTTAGCCTTTGCAAATCATTGGAAGCTCTGTTTTCGTATTCTGAACCAATGTACATGAGGGGTGGCAACATATGCCCTGATTCATGACTGTCCTGATGATTATATGGGTTGTCCTGAATCAACCATGGACTCTGGTAGAACTTATTAGTAAAGACTGAATTGTATCCCTGTGGGAAGATTGATAGCTAAACCAGGTGAAGGCTAATACCTAGAGTAAACTGAGAAGTCTTGGTAGAATCAATAGGACTTTTAGCAAGACAATATGGAGGGGTAGGCAGTTTGGTTGTTTCATTTGAATGAGATACATACCCTGGATTACCACATTAGTTAGAATAATTCAGTTCCTATTAAACAAATTATACCAGCCTTGCAAACTAGATACCTTGAACCTGAGGGATGTTCTGTAGATTTAGATTGAACCTATATCAGCCTCGTTTTAGTCTTAAAACCAAATAGAATTAGTAATAAGAGAGGACAGGGCAGTATATCCAGTCCTAAAGACTGAACCTAGGCTATGGGGGTTTGGTAACCTTCAAATATTACATTTAGAATTGAACTGTAGGGATTTGATAGTCTGAGAATTTCCTTAGGATATATCAATTTAGATATCCTGTTGGAAATTACCAAGTACTACCAATGACCTCTTTCCTAGTAGTTGTTGATAATTGGATAAGTGATCTTATTAGTAGCTTGAACCCAAATTCTGTCCTGATTTGAAAGACCACTGAGTATGCAAACAGTTAACATAAGGGCTGACAGGTTAGGAGTACAAGGAAGGACTGATAATCAGTTACTAAGGATTGGTTTGTTATCCCTACTGCTATAGATAATTAATAGACTCTAATTTCCTTTAAGGAGTATTGTAGTTAGTGTGCATCCTAGTACCTTTGGGTGTTAGCCAAGATAGAAGAATCTTAGCACATGAGGTTGAGTGTTATTTAAATTGAAGATTTTATCCCACATTTTAGGTTGTATATAGAGATTACTTTAGTAGAGATTAATAGGACTTAATAGATTAATATAACTAAAGTTTGTGTTAGACTAGAACCCTACTCTTATTGTCAACTTATCAAATTATAAATCATTGCCAGGAGGACTCTCAGCTCTATTGCCTACATTTGATCACCCGGAGACAGGCAAGTACACTCTACGGTTTTGTACTTTTCATTATATATCCTGTACTTCCTTGAGTGACACAATTGCAACACGTCATGTTCTTTCTGGTGCTCTTGTTCTCTTGTGCTTATTACTTGTATCTGGGGAGGGGAAATATACTATCTATGTGACCAATCCCAAGTAACAACTCAGGTGTGTTTTAGCTTAGACCCCGCATCGTGCACGCGGGTCCTAAGTCACCATTCATGTGCTTTCAGGTGCTTTCAGGTGCTTATCCTAGCCGGTCACATAGTTAGTTATATTTCAAATGCATTACACACATGTTCAGGAGATTTCCTTGTACTTATTTCCTGTGATATCATGTTCTTTCAGGTGCTTACATATCATGTTCATTCATGCTCTTACATTCATGTTCTTTCATGTACTTTACCCTGTTCTTCATGTACTTATTCACCTGTATTTTCCTGTACTTTCCATGTTCCCTTGTACTTTATTTCATGATGTCTTGTTCATTACCTAGAATTGTACTTGCTCCGCTCCTGACTGGATATGTTATGATAGGTGAAATGGAGGCTTTGTGTGACACATACTATGGACAGGATACTGCCTTCCCTACTGAGCCAGCTGGAGCTGCTTGTGACCTAGAGGCTGCAGAGGCCTAGTCTCATTAGTATTTCCATTTATCTTTCCATGTATTGAGACTAGCAGACTCTTATAGTTGAATTGTAATAAAATTCAGATATTGTATCTCTTTTCTGGTTGGGACACATTATATAGTTGCTGTGATTCTATACTTTCATGTTTATCTGGTTAGTTTCCCTAGCTTGGTACAGCTTACTTCATTGTGTCTAACAATGAAGGCTGGGCGTGTCCGACTCGTATTCGATTATTCGGGAGCGGGTCATGACAGACTCGGCCAGGTCGGGTCGGGTCGGACCACCAGCGGGGGAGGGTGGTCAGCAGCAGGAGCCAAGTCGGGGCGGCGCTGCTGGCCGGAGAAGAAGGGCGGGGGAGACGGAGGCCGTCGTGGTGCTCGACCAAGTCGGGTCGAGGGCTCCCGGCGGCAGAAGAGAAGACAGAGAAGGAGAGACGAGGGCGTTGGAGCTCGATCATGGCGACGGCGGTGCCGGTGGCGGCCATGGGGGCTCGGCCAGGCGGAGGAGAAGGAAAGAGGGGGAAAGTGGTGGTGGCGCTGAAGATGACGATGATGGTGGCAGCGGTGGTCGCAGAGGAGACGGCCGTACTGGAGGGTGGTGGCGGGTGGCGGTCGCGGCCATGGAGGCGGTGGAGATGATGGAGACGACGATGATGATGGTTGTGGCGGCGCTGGAAGTGGTGGTGGCGATGATGGCAGCCGTCTAAGAAGGCGGGGGTGACGTCGGTGGTGAGGGAGGCGACGACGATGATGGTGGTCGCCATGGCGGTCGTGGCTGACGTAGAGCTCAGGGAAGAAAGGGAAAGGGGCTGGCTTCTCCAGCAAGGGAGAGGAGAGAGAAAGAGAGAGTGAGGCTGCTAAGAGAGTGGAGAGAGAGGGTAGGTTTAGATATTTTGGGAGGGGTAGTTTAGGAACAAGAAAATTAATGATAATAATAAATTCTGCTCGGGAGACTAAATTGTACCTTGATTGGAGACTAAATTCTGCTCGGGAGAAGAGTTATAACCCCGGTCCTTGTTTGGTTTAAGGGTTGTAACTCGGCTTCCGAACGGTTTCCAAGTATTCATATATCTTTGTCTTGTAGTTCATTATACTGTCTCTTATAGAATTTGTCAATTCACATGGAACTGCTGTTAGTACTTGTACTTGCTCATTTTCCTGACAGGATACCGTTGATAATATTTTAGGAGTAGTTGTGCCATTAGTGGACTTCATGACGTTGCTAGCTGAGGTGGACCTCACTATTATTCTATGTGAGTTGCCTGGGAGTTATCCTTAGTTAGTCTTGTTGTTCCTTCTTTATTTTCCTGTCTTATATTTCCTTCTAGTAGTTTCTAGTTGTTCTTGTGCTTTAGTTATCTTTCTTGTCTTATCATCCCTAGCTGTTATGATGTGACTAGAGTATATTTGTAGTTATAGGCCTTCTAGACATAGTATATATTTATTGGGTACTATACAGCATTCTACTGCCGATACTGCGGTGTAGGCTGGGCGTCGTCTACGTATTCGTACCCGTATATCCGGGTGCGGGTCGTGACACATTTTTAGTGGTGGCCCATACAGGTCAGTCTTTGCAATTAATGCGAAGTCGTGGTAGTACTTGAGCTTTTCTGTACTACTGCGAGCCTGTCCTAGGATTTAGGTTGAGTCATGGAATATTTTAGGAATTTGGTACTCAGTCACATATTAGGAACTCTTGGTAGATTCCAGGGATGACCCCTGGGAATCTTATTTCGAACTTTTCGAAACTTTTTTCCATTTATTCTGTTCGTCCTGATTTCTGAAGCATCTGTCCGTTATCAACTTATTTCTTTCTTGGAATGAGTTTGTGGACCCCAGAGGGAAGGTATAAGTTGAACTTATATATCTCCTAGGTCGAGACGAGAATATGATTTACCAGTCTCATATCAGGTTGGGATTTTTTAGATTATATTTCGATAATTTTCTTTTATCTTGACCTAGATAGTACCTTTGGACAACTCCTGAGAATTTTTTTCTAAACTCTACCTCGGGATCTGTTTCTGCTAGTTTCCATCTACTTATCCTTGATTCGTTGTTGAAAATTTTGAATCTTGATGTTTCGTTGTTGACTTCGATTTTGATTTTGTTTGAAGATAAGTTCCTCAGAATTGAGTTAAGATATCCTGATAAACATATTTTGGACGAGAACGATGAGAACAGTAAGTGTCTACTTTACTTATGGAGTTTAGAATTTATCGCAGTCATATTAGCTAGCCTGACAGGGACGTGGAGCCTGATTTTGGATATACTATCCTAGTTATGGAATTTAGATTCTCTTGCAGCCATACCGGTTGGCGTGGTAAGGAATCTAGATGACATAATTTTAGGGTGTATACCTTGGTTATGGACTCTATCGTTTATTGTAGCTATGTTTACTGGCGTGGCGTAAATTCTGGCAACATGATTTTGGATAGACGTGTATGGTTATCAGATCGTATCTTAAATTGATTCACTTGTTTTAACCTATTGGGCAAGAGCAGTTCCTACTATTACTTCTGTTTTTCCATTCTTCTCTTCCTCATCGCATGATGATTTCCTCATCTTACCCTTACTTCCTCCGTCTTGATCAATTATGTCTTGGTTCCACCAATCACCTATCTCATATCTACATATGTTATCTACACTTGAAAACTTTGAAAATTTTGAAATTTTCATATCTAAATTGTTTCTTAAATTTCGATACTATTAAGATTTTGATTCCCTTCTGTCCATGACCAACCAATTTTGGTCGTCTTGTTTATCGTGCCAAATAGTCTTGGTTGCTGACTAGATTCTAGATGACTTCAAATTCCTTGTGACTTGGATTTTCGTTCTTGGATTCTCGTGCCCAGCCTTCGTTGATCTTATTCTCCATCTGGCCTAAATTCTGATTTACTCAAAACTTGATCAATTTAAATCGTGCTGAGACTAAATTATTTACTTTTATCGTGATTGGACAATGCTATCATCACTCGTGCTTTAAACTTTCGATTCAATTCTGGCAAATGACTAAATTCCATTCCAATCACGATTTTGCTTCATACTATCCTTGATTATGCCGGAGTCTCATGTTGGTCATGCCTAAACCGTTATACTTTTGACCAAGGTTGAGCTGACCGTATCTATGATCGTATTGAGATTCAATTTTGAGCATGTTTGGATTTTGAAACACTCGTGCCTATACTCTTTTCGACCTTGATTTGATTTTCTGATTGTATCTGAAATTTTCTTGTGCTTAATCATGCCTATCTCAAATCCTAAATCAAATTTCAGTAAGCTGAAATCCTATTATCAATATTTTGTTGATTGTAACCGGATGAAGCTCAAGTTTTGATTTTGTTGTCATACCTCTATCGTGCCAAGTGATCTTAGACTATTTCCAATTTTATTCACGCTCGAACTTGGAGCGTATTCCATGATTTTATTAATCATACTCTTCAATCTTGATCAGGTCTATAAGACCTTGACTTCGATTTTGTTGTGTCTGAAACTCCAGCTCAATCATGCAAAGCCTTGTTTTGGTCATGATTATCTCTCATCTTGATCAAGCCTGTGTGACTTTCAGGCTGATTATCCGTTAAACCGAGTGCTACACGTCACCTCGTACGTGGACTTCATCTATAACTTTCGTTCTCCTAAGTCATTTCTGAATCGTGTCCCAATGACTTAACTTATCTATAATCGTGCCTATATGATTCTGTTCATATTTTGATTCTATCGTGCCAACTCCCTCATCGTGCCTGAATAATTGTGAATTGATTATCTTAATCGTGCAAACCTGTCATTCTATGATCGTGTCTAAGTATTTGCCTAAAACTTTCTATCTTGTTTTACCCCTACTACAACCTTAATTTCGAGGACAAAATTTCTATAAGGTGGGTAGGATGTAAGCCCCCTGAATTTCCCGAATTATTTTTTGAATTTTCTAATGAATTATTTTCAATAATTCATTTCTATATAATTAATTTTGATCTTAAATGCTCTTTACCGTGACTTGGAATTCTATAGCATCAGGGATGCCAGTCTCTGGAAACTTTCTTCTTGGAGTTTGTAGTAGACGAGATTATCTTCACAGTGATATTTCGTGTCCCACTCGAACTTGTTTTCTTGTGCTCCATTTGCTTCGCACAACTTCAGGTCAATTTAGACCAATTTATCGTCTGCCGTAATTCGTGATTTAATTTCCAACTTAATTTCCGGGCCCGACATCGATCCAATCCCGACGACCCAATATATGGCCCTGGCCTGTTTTGAGCCTACTATGCACGTGCCACTTGCGTGCCACCGATTTGATCTCCCTTGTGCTCCCATTCCATCCGTGATTTTAAATTAGTTTAATTTATTATTTTAATTAAATCTTGGCCCCAAGCTTGTCCAAACTTGGCCCAACGCCCAACCAGATTTTACGTGATCCCTATCATGACTACCCAACACCTCCATATAATTTCTCTATTTTTCCTATTTTAAAATATCTCTCTTCCTCTCTCTAATTTACAAATATCTCATTTTTATCTCTCCTATATATATTTATATATATATAAAACTCTCTTTCTCTCTCCTCCTTAAATCACTCCATACTCCCACGCACAACACCCCAATCACCCTCACAGCCGACACTACCCACCCCCTCTCTCTAAATATCTCTTTCTCTCTCTCTCTCCCTATTCTATTAATAACTAACTCTATCTCTCTCTTTATTAACACTCACACTCACACCCACAACTCACTCTCTCTCACCAGTACAAACACCCCCCTCCTAGCTAGCCGACATCACCACCCTCTCCTCCATTCTTTACTTCTTCTTCTTCACTTCTTCAACTCCTCCTCCTCCATTCTTCATCACCATCCCCACCATCAACACCACACACATCATCATCATCATCATCATCATCATATCCCATTATCATCACCATCTCCACCCTCACCAACACCATCAACAATACCATCCCACCACGACCACCACACTCCACCGCCGCCGTCGACCCCGCCAGGCAGTCGCCCCGCCGCCGCGCCACCGTGGGTGGCCAGCGAGCAGCAGCGTAGCGCAACGCAGCAGCAGCCGCGCTCCCGCCGCCGCCGCGCGTGCCGCCGCCGCCGGCGAGCCCCCCCCAGCCATGCGCGACCCCGGCGACCTCCCCCAGGCCATCGGCCACTTTCCCGACGCGCCGCATAGGCTATTCGTGCATTTCGCACGAAATCCCGTCGGCACGAGCTCGGCAACGAACTCAGAATTTACTTTTCGTCGCAGCGACTTTGCACGTGTTTTCTGGGAGATCCGACCGTTGGATCGGCAAACTTCTTGCTCCGTCGCAATCTCGGTATATCCACCTTCACTCCTCTCAAATTTCACCCGTTAATTTCGTCGTTTGATAGATCAAAACCGGCCACCAAGTTGACACTTTAAATTGTGTTATTTTTGGACAGTTTTGTGGAGCCGACTTCGTCGACTCGTATCTCCTCCGTCGCAGCTCCGGTTGGCGCGCTACCATTTCCTGTGCGAAGCTGGTATAGCCCTCTTCCTGCCCCCTTTAGATTTCATTTCAGTTTGAGCTTGTTAGGTCGGTCGAATTCGACGCCAAAGTTGGCCGTTCGAATTCTTAGTGTTGCACTTGTTAAATTCTATTTTTGAACCCGGGACTCCGGATTCAATTTCTGACACCACCAGTAGACTCGTGGCGTCGTTCTGGCATGTTTTCATATAAAGTTTGTTAGATTTGGAGAACGTGGGCCCTGACACGCATTTCGGTGCAAAGCGGATCCCACTTTCTGGGTCAACGGGTCATTTTGAGTTCGGCTCATCGGAATCCAATTCTGGATATACCGTTGAGTTCGTATCGTCATTCTGGACTCGTTGACATATAATTTGCTGAGTTTTGAGGACATTAGCTCCGACACGCTTTTTCGTGCAAATTAGAATTTCAATGTCCTAGTCAACGGACCAATTTGAGATCGGGTTAACGGAATCCAATTCTGGATATACCGTTGGATTCGTATCGTCATTCTGGATTCGTGGACATATAATTTGTTAGGTTTTGTGCACTTTAATTTTGTCACGTTTTTCGGTACAAAGTATGTCTAACGGCGGACATCATTTTGGCCCGAAATTACCGTTTTTGCCCCTATCTCCAAATTGGACTTTTGGACAGGCTATCCTAACTGATTTGACCATTCTAGACACGTTGGTGATATTTATTTTATCATCCGACAGCATCTGTAGGTTTTTACCCTATTATTATAATCCTTCTCCTTTGTGGTATTTTAAGAACCATCGATTCCAGTGATTTCACAACCACTGAAATTGAATGTGTTGACCCTGTAGATGTTTGTAGAGACTAGCTTTGACCCAGTTTGACCATGGTTGACTGCTTTGACTGAACGTCGAAGTAGAGTCAACATTTGACCTATGTTAGACTAGTTTGACCTTGGTTGACCAGAGTTGACCAGTTGACCAAAAGTCAACTGTTAGTCAAACATTAGCCTTGTTTGAACTAGAGTTGACCATAGTTGACTAGAGTTGACCAGTTGACGAAAAGTCAACTGTAAGTCAACCCTTGACCCAGTTTGACCTAGTTTGAAGTTGACTGAGTCTGACCTAGATTGCGTAGTTTATACTATAGAATCAAGCCTAACACTGTTGAGCCCTAATTAGTTTATATATATCTTATCTTTAGGTCTGTGGCATCACTCTGAGCATCGACCCCATTTGACAGCCCAGGACCGCAGGCGAGTACATTCACTGATAGTTTTTATTGTCTTGATATCTGCTATATCCGATTCAGTCGTAGTGTCTTACTTGATTCTCAGTCACGATAGTTCACGGACTAGTATATACCGGATTCCTATCATGAGATGTCATTCTTGGATTTTCTTGGGATACTGGTACTTGCTCGATCTTGTTCTTGTACTTGTATTGACACCGATTCCTGAGAAGGAGTAGCTACCTTCTTAGGGAATCTCGTGCCATGACGTGTTATGTCCGGATCCGTATACTATTCGGGGGATGGGGAATTTTATAGATAGTGTGATCAATGCCCACCTTGAGTTACTACTTGTATCATAGCTATACCCTCACCTCACGATGGGTATAGCCTGACCTGTGCTACTACTTGCTCCATAGCTTACCATCCCGACCGGGCCGAGTCCACGTACTTGTAGCCGGTCGGCTGGAAGCCTGATCTTGACCCATACCGATCACATTATGCTATAATATTCGAGGCACATTTTATATTTACTTTATCCTATCATATATCCTGTTCTGTTCTACATTCAGTACTTTCTCACCATGCTATGATATACAGTTACTCACATGCTCTACATGCCTTTACATTGTACCTTGATTGGAGACTAAGTTCTGCTCGGGAGAAGAGTTACAACCCCGATCCTTGTTTGGTTTAAGGGTTGTAACTCGGCTTCCGAACGGTTCCCAAGTTTTCATATAGCTTTGTCTTGTAGTTCATTATACTGTCTCTTATAGAATTTGTCAATTCACATGGAACTGCTGTTAGTGCTTGTACTTGCTCATTTTCCTGACAGGATACCGTTGACAATATTTTAGGAGTAGTTGTGCCATTAGTGGACTTCATGACGTTGCTAGCTGAGGTGGACCTCACTATTATTCTATGTGAGTTGCCTGGGAGTTATCCTTAGTTAGTCTTGTTGTTCCTTCTTTATTTTCCTGTCTTATGTTTCCTTCTAGTAGTTTCTAGTTGTTCTTGTGCTTTAGTTATCTTTCTTGTCTTATCATCCCTAGCTGTTGTGATGTGACTAGAGTATATTTGTAGTTATAGGCCTTCTAGACGTAGTGTATATTTATTGGGTACTAGACAGCGCTATACCGCCGATACTGCGGCGTAGGCTGGGCGTCGTCTACGTATTCATACCCGTATATTCGGGTGCAGGTCGTGACAATTTTAATTTGGTTATCTCTATTTTTTATGAATATTTATGTTATGGATTGTAAAGTTATCATAGTTTATCAAATTTTGAATGATTTTGGATTTCGGACAATAAATAAAATTTTAATATTTTAGATTTCGGATATTCGGATAGCAATAAAACGCCAAGTAGATTCATTTTTTTACTTATCGGATTGAATCGAATTTTATCCGATATCCGTTAAACTAGACGGATACGGATTCGGAGTGCAAAACAGATATCCGTTCGGATATCAGATCGGATTTGAATATTGTAAAAAAAATCGGATACAGATACAGATATTGTCCTATCCGTACCGATAGGCATCCGTTTACACCCCTACGAGAAGGGTCTAGAAGTGAAATATGAGTTAACGTTGTTGTTGCAAGCACGGGATGGTCTAGAGACACGATATTTGCCAATGCGTCGGTCCTAAAATAATCCTAAGGCAAGAGTAGAAAGACAATTAATAAGAAGGGACTATGTTGCACAAAGTAAATCAAACGTGTTGGTTTTGTAAGGGTGGACGAGGAGCTCATTCCACCAGTACAGTTGAGTACTGATACGAGCTTGGGTAGAAAACCCCGTACTATCAGCTTGGTTTGACCTTAGGATGGGGTCAGTGTTGTCACGTTCCGCTACCCAAATTGTTGGGCCGGACCGAGTCATGTCCAGCCTATGCTTGGGATAAAACGTAGTAAGCTGTTCTAAAGATAACAAGATAAGACTAAAGTGTGCTAACAGTTCTATATGTAATAAAGAGTCAGAAATGTTCCAAACACAAAAGTCGTCTCGTATAAAAATGTGTTCCAAGTACAAGTCCATAATGTAAAGCTGGATACAGGTCCAGTCATAAAATACATAGTCTAATAATATGACTACTCTCGAAAACCCCTGAGCAATTACGCAAACTAGACGAGTTTTCCTGTAGGTACATCCTCGTAAGATAAAGCCTGGTCCTCGTCAGCAACTCCATAATAGGAATCACAAAGCAACTCCTCCTCAGAAAGTATACCTACAACGTTATCCTGTCAGGACGGGAGTAAGTACTGATTCTAGCAAACTAAATATACGAAACATAAAATGAACAAAAGTGTAATAAACTGGAATCATGTTATATCATAATCTATCATGGCATCATATGTTTGTTTTAATGTTTAAAACTGTAGCATGTACGTGATCGGTCAATAGGTAAATAGGATATACAGTGGTACATATCAAGTTTTTCTGAAGTGTACATACGTACACTAAACGGCATCAGTGTATATCCATACTCCAACGCGGGATCAGACCTACGGCAAAGTTACATATAAAATGTACCCATGCTCGGTAAATACATACGGAGAAGGGGGCATGATCACGTACTCTACTAACAGTTTCCCATAATCTCGTTGTTTAAGCATGTGAGAGATATAAGAACTGTCCTAAGTATGGTAGGGACTGAAAATAATACAACATGTGAAGATTTAACTTGCTACCCCAAGGATCAGCATTTAACATGGTTGGAATCACAGTTTATTGTTATAGCAGTATGTAAAGTTTGTAGAGGTACTTGCCTTTAGCAAAGCAAAGTAGTGATAGAAATGCTATAGATGCCTGGTGACTCGTCACTGTAGAAATAACACATAAACTTAGTTTTCATACAAAGTTAAACACTAAAACACTAGTTGTACGACACGACTTTCTGACTGGACACCTAGCCAAATGATGACTTTAGCATAGGAGACCAATGTGGGGTAATACAAAACCCAAACTAATTTTCTAGGATCTTTATACTAGTGTAGGGTGAGGTCCAAAACGACTATAACTCAAATCAACACAAAACATTGTAAGTTGTAACTATTCAATAAATAAATCAGACTGTACACTGTGTTCCAATAATTTTTGAGATAGACAAAAAGCTCAAATTTACATAAAATAAAGTTCCAAAACGATCCTTGTTAATTATAGAAATTTATACTAATTTTTTGGAATTTATAAACCCTCATAGATATTTATTAAAAATCAGCAGACATATGTATCCTAAAAATGAGTTCTGTTTTCCTATTTTTATAAAATGCCAAAAGTATGTATTAAATGCTGAAAAAATTATATTAAATTAGCTAAATTAGCATAGTATTTAAATACTATTTTTTCTAGACTTTTACGGCACTTAAAATATATATAAAAATTCAAAAATAGCAAGTAACAATTTCTGGAAAATAATTAATTAATTATTTAATATTTTGTCCACGTATTCGAAATTGAACCGAAGTCCAGATACGGGACCAAAAGCCATGAATCAAGTCCAATATGATTTGTGCAGACTCTGAATGTATTAGACATATTTGGGCCAAAAAATCCATGCTAGATTTGGACACCAAATGACCATGATTAATAAAACACAGTAATTCAAATATATATATTAAAGTATTTTAATAATATATTTTAAAGTGGTAAAATATACAAGTTATAAAATTATCTAATAAAATAACTTGTGAATTTATACATAATAATATTTTGTACAAAGTTGAATTTGAAATACATATACATATACAGCAATTACATATATATATATACATAAATAGATAGTTATTTATGTATACATATATAATGAATATATATATATAATAAATATACATATATATATATATATATAATACTAAATATAATATATATATATATATATATATATATATATATATATATATATATATATATATATATATATATATATATATATATATATATATATATATATGTATATATATATAATAAAACAATTAAAATAAAAACAAAACAAAACAAAAACGAAAGGGGGGGCTCAAACTCGAACTGGGGAACAAGGGGTTTAACATGCTCGGGCTGGCCGGGGGGTCAGCTCGGGTTATGTGATAGGGATAGGATTTTAGTTTTTTTTATTATGGTTTAGGTTAATGGGTTTTAAACCCAATAACATATACTTCGTATCCTGACAGTTAAGGACACGAAGAATGGTCGAATCCTGTGTTCGGGACGTGCACGACACGCACGACTCGAACTAGCCGTGTCCAAACTTACCACGAGACTTGTCGATACTCGGCGAATCACATAGGTGAAGACGAGATGAAATGGAGAAGAAGAAGAAGGTGACACGTATGTGTCCGGCTTCGAGTCGAAGAGCGGGGCTCCTGGCGGCGGTTGTAGGCGTTGGGGTCGCCGGAAAAAAATAGGACGGGGGTCGCCTCGTCGAGACGCGTCGGTTGGCGATGGTGGTTCGTCGGGAAGTGGCTCTAGGTGACGAAAAACCTAGATCTAGGGTTCCGACGATCGTCGAGGAAGAAAATAGGGTAGGACGGCGCTGTGGTGGTCGGGAAATTGTCTAGAGTTAGGGTTTGGGGTCGGGGTGGTCTTATAGGGTCGAAGGTCGGTCGAATTAGGGTTTTAGATTAGGGTTAGGGTTTGGGTTTCGATCGGGGTTAGCCGGAGATGGCGACAGAGCGGTGGTCGGGTTAGGGTTTTACAAACCCCTCCCCACCAAATAATAGGTATTGCAAAAACCCCCCACCGCCTTGCTCTATGCAAATTTTTATTTGCACAGTCAAATCAAATTTTGCAAACAATAATTAAAATAATTAAAACAATTAAAATAATTGCAAAAAGCATTTAAAATATTTTAATAAATTACAAATTGATATTAAAATAATTCAAATAATTACAAAATGATATATTTTGCTTTAAAAATTATTTTAAAAATTCTAGAATTTTTTTTAATAATTATAATAATTCATTTTAAAGATATAAATGCTATTAAAAATTATAAAATTAATATTTTAAAATCTAGGAGCTTACAAGTGTTGATATCGTTGTTTGGGAACTGTGATTCCAATGCTGACAATTGACTTTAGCCTAGATGAGATGGCCTAGCGGCTAGGCGAGATGTCCATGTTGCGAGAATTAGCATGTAGTGCCCCATCCCTACATCGTGCCCCGTTTACGTCCACGGGGTGCGCGAGAAAGGAACACTGTCGCTATCGATTCGGTCGGGACCGATAGGTCAGAATCGGCCGAGTCGATCGAACGGGAATGGTTGAATTAAGATCCATTCTACGTTATGGAATGGTTTCTTCGGAACCAAGTCCCATATTCAGCGGATTGCGCCTCGAGGATTGGCTCTGCGGCTGAGTCGGGAGAGACCTCCCATTGCTCTGGTTTTTATGCCGCACTTGATTTAGCTTTGGCTTTGGCTTTGGTTTTCGTGAATGCATTTTTCGTGAATATTTTCGATGGGTTTTCGTGACGCATTTTCGATCTTCGCATTCATATCAAATATCCTTGAATTATATAGTGTTCTAATTAGTTGCTTATGCGATTGCAGGTGATCGCGTAGGCAACGTCAGTGCAGCCAACTGGTCGCTCGCTTGAAGCAAGCCTAAGTCGAGTGGCTGACCTCCTTCGTCTCGTCCCTCTACTTCAAAACTCAATATGTGAAGTAATATAAATGCTTGTCATAATAGTGTAGAATCAATAAAATCGTGGCACGATTCTTCACGAAAAACTTGCTATCGAACTGCTGGTATTGAAAATGGAAAACGTGTTTTCCTACGCAAATCCACTTAGCCTATGCAAAACAATGAATGAATCGATTAACGTTTATCGCAACGATACGGTCAAGTAAGCAAATCAACTAAGTTCAAAGGAAAACGGTAATTGGATAACTTGTCGACAAGGTAAAGTTTCCTCGAACGATCGCCTAGGCCAAGGGACCGATTCAGCCCGGGAGGAACGAGTGTAGCAGCGCTAACCCTTCATCGGCGCGAGTTATGCGGGCACTTTCGCACAGGGCTCGCTACCCGACGCGAAAGGGGCGTCGTCTAACCAATGCTATAGTCTGCGATGGCTTGACATTGCTAGTGGCCTTCATATCCCTTTCACTGCTTAACAGGTGCACGGGACACGGGATGAATATGATAGTTATTTAAATGATATACAGTTTCATATGCTTGCCTCAAAACATGTTAACATGCAAATCGAGCAGCATGGTTCGAAAGATCATTGAAATAGCTAGCTAAAATGTTTACGAAACTTCTTGAATCAAATGCAGAGCTTGGATTTAATTAGCCATTCGCCAGTACATGTGTTTCGTGATGATCCTCGCTCTTTGCAGGTCCCGCAAACCAGAAAGGACGCGCCAGCTAGCTCGGCGGCGTTCGTGATTTTGAAGCTTCGGCCGTGCGTCGAAGACTCTCTCTGCGAATCCACTTTTGAAGGCTCTCGACAGTCCAAGAAAGATGACTCAGCGTCCCTTCCATCCAGGTCACTGGAGTACTTTGTGTATATTGAGGGATGTGTGCAATGTATGGAAAGGCTATCTCATCGGCACTCTTTTGTAATCGAGTCATGTTGTAGCCCGTGCGACAATGAGTCTTGTATTGGAGTCTGTAAAAGATGTTCATTATCAATAAAGATCAAGTTTTCTTTACTTATTGTGTGAATCAATTTGTCTGCATACTCTCTTAGATCTCGTGTCTCGGATTACCTTATGACTAGGCCTTGTGCGATCGCAAATTAGGTTCGCACGGCATCACGCCCGGGGGACAACTATCGATTCGACGGAATCGGGGTATGACATAATGGTATCAGAGCACGGCTTTACGTCCTTGGCCTCCAGTGTCGAGTTCTAGTCTCCAACCGTTGACCTCGTGTCGATGAGATGAGTTGTTCCATACGCTGAACCCAGGACATTTTCTGAAACTAACGAGAGTTGCCTTTCCTTCTTCTCTGCAGTTACGGGAGCTCAGGCGGAAGACGAGACGAGCGCTCCCAGCGGCTCGAGTGCTTCTAGGCCCGAGCATTCCGTCAACCCAACGGGAATGACGCCTACTGTAGCCGGACCTTCCGACGACCCGATGCAACGTATGCTGCAGATGCTTGAAATAGAGCAACGTCAAAATGAGCTCTATCGTCAGCAAGCAGAGGCTCGTCAGACTCAATTTGAGAATCGGTTTGAGGCTCAATTCAAGCTGCAGCAGCAGCAGCAGAATACCCTCCAGCAGATCGTACAGTCGGTCGTGGGCAACAACAACAATTCAAGGATGACGCCTGTCGTGACCCAGCCTGCAGTTCGATCCAACGAAGCTAAACCAGAGGCGCCCGTGCTCTCACCTGCGGCACCAAAAAGTTCTAACTTCGACGTGTCAAAATTTACTAAAAGCTGTCGCACTTCCTTCAACGGCACAAAAGATCCCTCGGTGGCGATCGACTGGTTGGAGGAGCTGGAAGACAAGTTCGAGCTTCTGGGTGTCGAGGACTCGAAGAAAGTCGCGTGTGCTCAACTTCTACTTCGAATGAACGCGCACGATTGGTGGGCTGTGCAGAAATGGGCTATTCGACGTGAAGACGAGACGGCAGCGATCTCATGGGCGACATTCAGAAATACGTTCGAGAACGAATATCTTTCTGCAGCCGTGCGACAGGAAAAAGAAAACGAGTTTATGCAGTTGACGCAAGGGAATATGACTGTACGACAATATGCGGCCAAATTCAACAAACTGGCCAAGTTTGCTGCAGACTATCTACCTACCACTGCAAGTCGAGCAAAACGATTTGTAGTGGGCCTGCGTTCCACTATCCGTGCTCATGTCTCGGTATCGGAATACAAAACTGTGGGCGAGGCACTCAACCACGCCATCCTTCTGGAGTCCGAGTATCCTCCTACTACTACCGGCGCTGTTCACTTTAATAACAAACGCCATAGTAATGCGGGAGGCAACAACGCGCACAAGCGTCAATATCGCGACAATCAGACGAAGGAGCGGATGGTCTGCAATTTCTGCCACAAGGACGGGCACCTGGACACTGAGTGCCGACTTAAGCACAGAGTATGTTTCGCGTACGGCAAAAGAGATCACCTCGTAAGGGACTGCCCGGAAGCTACGTCGAACCAACGCCTCCCGCAATATCAACAAAACCGAGACCAAGCACCTCGGGCTCCACCGACCGCACAACAGAATGGCCAAGACCGTCGCCCCAATGCTCAGGGCCGCGTCTACGCCATGACTCGGGACGAAGCATTTGCATCTGATACAGTCATGACAGGTATACTGCAATTCAATAATAAACCTGCTCGTGTATTGTTTGATTCAGGTGCCACGCATAGTTTTATATCGGTGGACTTTATCGCCGAGCACAATTTTTTCTTGACACCACTGGGCCTCGACCTCACTGTTAACGTACCGTCGGGCATGCCACTACTTGCAAATTTAGTCTGCGGAGACGGAATCATCTGTATAGGTGGTCAAAAGGTCAGTCTCGATGCGATAGTTCTAAATATTAAGGACTATAATATCATTCTGGAGATGGATTGTCTCGGTCCGTACAACGCAACCATAGACTGCACTGAAAAGAAGGTCACATTCCGCATACCTGGAGTGCCTGAATTCTGCTACTCGTGTGGTGAGGCGTCGTCGACCTGCATGGTGATCTCCGCAATATCTGCTCGACGGATACTGCATTCCGGGTACGAAGGCTATCTAGCTTCCGTTCGAGACATGCGACAGGATGGTACAAACGCGGGTCAGACCGACATTATCGCAGAATTCTCCGATGTGTTCCCGGACAAGCTGCCCGGCATGCCGCCCGATCGAGAGATTGAGTTCACTATCGATACCTTTTCCGACACTCGACCGATCTCGAAAGCTCCGTACAGAATGGCCCCTGCAGAGCTTAAAGAACTCAAGGTGCAGTTACAAGAATTGCTCAACAAGGGATTCATCCGACCCAGCGTCTCGCCCTGGGGAGCGCCCATGCTGTTTGTCAAGAAAAATGATGGCTCTATGCGTCTTTGTGTCGACTACCGCGAGCTGAATAAAGCCACCGTCCGGAATAAATACCCCATGCCCCGTATAGACGATCTATTTGATCAGCTTCAAGGAGCCACGGTGTTCTCTAAAATTGATCTGCGTTCGGGTTACCATCAACTCAAGATCAAGCCGGACGATGTGCCGAAGTCTGTCTTACGCACTCGATACGGCCATTACGAGTTCCTGGTAATACCGTTCGGCCTAACGAACGTCCCTGCTGCTTTCTTGGATTTAATTAATCGGTTATTCTGCCCATTCTTCGACAAGTTCGTAGTAGTCTTTATCGACGATATACTCGTCTACTCGAAGAATAGGCAGCAACACACTGAGCATCTACGGACCGTGCTTCAGACCCTTCGAGAGAATCAGTTGTATACGAAGCGAAGCAAATGTAAATTTTGGCTGAGTAGCGTCGCATTCCTCGGACACATCATTTCAGCTGAAGGCATTGCGGTCGACCGAAGAAAGTTGAAGCCGTCGTCGATTGGAAGCGGCCAACGTCCGTCAGCGAGATTCGAAGTTTTCTTGGCTTAGCGGGATACTATCGACGCTTCGTGAAAGACTTCGTGAAGATCACATCACCCCTGATTCGCCTCATCCAGAAAGGAGTCGCATTTGACTGGTCAGACGACTGCGAAGCTTCATTCCAAGAATTAAAGCAACGGATCGTCTCGGCCCCGATACTCGCACTTCCAGAAGGGACTGAGGGTTTCCAGATATTCAATGATGCGTCCGGTCAAGGCTTGGGGTGTGTACTGATGCAGCGGAACAAGGTGATATCTTTTGCTTCCCGATAGCTAAAGCCGCACGAGAAGAATTATCCCACGCACGACCTGGAGTTAGCGGCGATTGTGTTTGCGTTGAAATTGTGGCGTCACTACCTCTATGGCGTGGCGTACACGATCTACATCGATCACAATAGCCTCAAGTATCTATTCACGCAGAGGGAACTGAACTTGCGGCAGAGGCGCTGGCTCGAACTGATCAAGGATTATGACTTGACTATCGACTATACGCCGGAAAAGGAAAATGTTGTGGCGGACGCTCTGAGTCGGAAGTACATAGCCTCGCTATCCATCGACCGCAAACTGCTACCCGACTTAGAAGAGATGGGCAACTCCGAGTCCGATTTCAGAACGTGCAGTTGGCAAAGTTGCAGTTAGAGCTGAGCTTGCTTGAAAAGATCAATACCGCTCAGAAGGACGATCCGTACCTGAAGAAAATGCGAGATCTAATCTCGACGGGCAGGACGACCGACTTTACGGAAGACGAGACCGGCATGCTTCGATTGAGGGGTAGACTATGCGTTCCGGATGATTCAGAACTTAGAAAGGACATATTGTCGGAGGCGCACTACGCGAAGTACGCCTTGCATCCCGGCAGTACGAAGATGTACAAGGACCTCCGCACAAACTTCTGGTGGCACGGGATGAAAAGAGATGTGGTACTTTTTGTGTCGCAATGCATGGCCTGTCAGCAGGTGAAAGCTGAGCACCAGAGACCGGGCGGGGAGATGCAGAATCTGGCGATTCTGGAATGGAAGTGGCAGCACGTGTGCATGGATTTTATTGTTGGTCTGCCGAAGACGCCGCGGGAAAATGATGCCATCTGGGTCATCGTCAATGGAAAAGTGTCCAGGATTTTTAGATCATGAAATTTTAAGGAAAGGATTGAGGGTAGCACGAGTGTGGCTCGGATTTGAGAAATGCATAGGAGTAGTGCATGCGAGAGTCCTTAAATGTTGATTAAAGTGATAAGTCGATAAGTGTACTCAGTTAGTTTCGAGGACGAAATTTTTTCTGAGTGGTGTATGATGTAGTGTTCCGTCCCGCTCAGTCAATCGGAGGAATCAAAATGTCAACGGGAATAAATTGCATATTTTCAACTCGCACAAGTAGGCTTGATAATAAAAGAGACGAATCCACATAGCTAAAGGGAATAATCCCGACAGGTCGAATTGAGTTGGAATATGGAAAGGTCCAACGGTCGGCTTAGAATTGGTGCACGGTGTGCTTTGAAAATGACACTCGATCCTTCGTCCCGTGGCTTGGGAGAAGGAAAGTTGGTTGAGTAGGCGAAGTTATGATCGTAGCCTAAGTCATAGGCGTCGCCCGCATGAATGTTTCATAAAGCATGCACGGTCCCATCGTCCAAGACTTGGTATAGCCTTGGCTTGTCCATGAGTTAAGTTGCGTTGAGCGGCTTGTGACCTAAGTTTAGGCACCAAAGTGACTTTGTCGTTCAAGTCAAATGCGTGCACGGCACGATCCATTAAGGCAAAGCTTGACGCAGCCTTTGCTCGTCAAGTTGTTGCAAAGTTAAGTTAGGCAAAGTTATGCCAGTCGACCTAAGACATTACAAGTACTGTCCCGCTCTTTCGCGGTTTGTCAAAGTTAAGTAGTCCCACGATCTCAAGGTCCGTCGACTTGGGCAGGAGTGTCGCGTAGAGCACGATTGTCTTAAGGCACGATGCATGGACTTAGTGTTTAAGGCAAGGACCACAATTGATTCAAAGTGAGTTTTGAGAAAGGACTATCAAATAGACGTTCATGAGTTGAACAAAATGATAGGATAACAAGGAAAGAATGCTCGCGACCGTGGGTCGTCGAGGGGTCTCAAGGATAGAAGTCGTGAACTTGGTTTTGAAAGAGATGGTAACATTGGAAGAGAATTGACTATGTGAGACGTCAGTTTGTGTCGAGTCTTGCATGGTCATTGGACAACTTGTCGACAAGGGCGAAGATTTCCTCGAGCGGCAACCCTGGGCCATGGGCCCGACTCGGCCTAGGAGAAAATAGGGTATAGTCGTGCATAAGGTTTCAACACAGGTTAAGCGGGGACTTGCAACGGAGCTAGCTACTTGCGTTGAAAGGACCCCGATTAACAAAACTATACGTCCAGGTATAGCTTGTGATGCTAGTGACTAAAGTTCATATAGATGTCGGCAAAATAGCGGCGATCCGCGTGTATGCCTTTGGATTGTGTCGAGTTGAATTTGTGTACATTTTAGAAGAATGCTTGGGCCTAATATTGGCAAAAACATAGGCGACGTACTTGGCACGAGATATGGCATCGAGTCTTGAGTTGTTGGATAGATATGCATATGTTGGATTTGAGTCGTTCGAGTTTAAGATAAAAAAATGCCGCAAGGCAAAGTAAGTCTAGTGACACATAATCCACAAGTCTTGATTGGGTCAGTTGGTGATCAAAGTAGCAAGGGCCGCGAGGCGGCGATGTGGTTAAGTCTCATTGAGTTGCAAGGCATGGCCTCAGCAAGGATTTGTAGTATGGTCACACAGAAATGGAGCCTCATCGAGTAGTTGTGTCTCTGATTTGGGCCGTAAGGCAAATACGACTTGATAGGTTAACGTTGTTGGCACGAGAAGGGTCTAGAAGTGAAATATGAGTTAATGTTGTTGTTGCAAGCACGGGATGGTCTAGAGACACAAAATTTGCCAAGGCGTCGGTCCTAAAATAATCCTAAGGCAAGAGTAGAAAGACAATTAATAAGAAGGGACTATGTTGCACACAGTAAATCAAACGTGTTGGTTTTGTAAGGGTGGGCGAGAAGCTCATTCCACCAGTACAGTTGAGTACTGACACCCACATAGTTTTCATGTGCAGGCACATGTAGAAGCTCGTGGCGCGGAGTTCGCTTGGATGCGTCGAGGCACGGAGTTTGTCACGACCCGCACCTTGAAGAGGGACACGAGTACGTGGTTACGTCCAGCCTACGCCGCAGTATCGGCGGTAGAACGCTGTATATAGGGTCTGTAAATACTACGACTAAAACAGATAAATGTACCTGTACAGTATATACACTCCGAATGGAGGTGACATAGCAATACAGTCTCAATCACATATATCAAACTAAGGTAGATAGCACGGAAAAGGAAAATACGATAGATAAACCAGGAAATGAGTCCAAGATCCACAAGTCAGAGCTATACACAAAATATCCAGAGTCTCAGAAAATATATAATAGGTACTACAAATCTGAAAGTGCTAGCTGGCTCGCAGGCCAGGCAAATCTAGCTACACTACACTACTCAGGGTGAGCAAAATTTAGTGGCTCTACCAACAAGCCACAGTCTAAATCTACTCCGTCAGACTCTACCCCATAGTAGGTCGGGCAGTCAGCCTCTGAATCATCTGTAAAATTTGTCATCGGTATCCTGTCAGGAAAATGAGCAAGTACAAACACCAACAGCAGTTCCATATGAATCGATAAATTCTATAAGAGACAGTGTAATAAAATACAAGACAAAATCAACTGGAAATATATATATCATGATGTGAGTACTGAAAAGGACGACGATATGAATGTAAATAGGGCGACTTGGGAACTGTTCGGAAAGCCGAGTTACAACCCCTAACCAAACAAGGACTGGGGCTGTAACCCTTCTCCCGAACAGAACTTAGTCACCACAGATAATAAATGTAAAAGGTGCCTTGAATTATTAGTGCGTCATGTGATCGGTTTAGGAAACATATTCAAGCTTTCCATCTGACCGGCTACAACCAAATAACAAGTGTGAAGCAACAAGTGTGAAGATAAGGGCGGTCACCATGGAAAGTTGTGAACAAGTAGCTATGGACAAGTGTCGAGTACAAGTGTGAAACAACAAGTGGGTATTTTGATCACATAACCACTAATAACTCCCCATCCCCGAATAGTATAAAAGATCCGGTCATAACACGTCATGACACGAGATTTAAGAGCAGGTGATCAGCCCACTCCCAAGTCCATGTCTATACAAGTACAAGTAACAAATCGAGTCATATACTAATATACCAAGTAATCTGGGAACAACATCTCATGACAGGATCCGACATATACTAGTCCGTGAAATATCGTGTCTGGAAATCAAGTAAGACACTACGACTGAATCGGATATAGCAGATATCAAGACAATGAAAACTATTAGTGAATGTACTCGCCTGTGGTCCTGAGCTGATAGGGTGAACAGACGCTCAGAGCGATCACATACCTAAGGTAAGATACTATGAGTCAAACATGACTAAATACTGAAAAAAGGAAGCTGATATAATCTATGAATGCAAGTCTAAGTCAAAACTAGGTCAATCTAGGTCAAACTGAGTCATACTAGGTCATACTGACTCATACTGGGTCACACTAGGTCACTGGAAGTCAATCCAAGTCAAACTAGGTCGAACGGGGTCAAGGGTTGACTTACAGTTGACTTTTGGTCAAAAAGTCAACTCTGGTCAACTCTGGTCAACACTGAGTCAACCCTAGGTCAACCCTAGGTCAAACTAGTCTAATGTTGACTAACAGTTGATTTTCAGTCAACTGGTCAACACTGGTTTGGTTTCGGTCAAATCGGGTCGCTTAAAGGCTAAGTTTGACTCTCGGTTGACTTTTGTTGACTTTTGGTCAAAAAGGTCAACCGACGTCAAAACTAGTCTATGAGCACCTTATTTGATCATTACCAACCAAGGGAATCGGGTTCCAACACTATCTTAGACTTCTAACACCAATATCCTATTTCTAGGCAAAACTAGCATTTACCCTTCTAAGGTAAATCTCGATACCTTGCCCAATACCAAGAAAACCCCACAAATACCCATGGTACTAGCCTAGACTTCTTAGGGTAGCTAGATATCAACCCATCTAAGGTTTACCTACCAAGAAATTTGGGTATCCTAGGTATCTAGGCTATGTTAGGATACGGGGTATCGATTTACCTTATTACCTTAACTATATCATGAATTTTACCCTCTTCTCTACCACACTCATCTACACCACTCACTCTCATGATACACTCACATATTTATCACTCTCATAGACTTCTCTATAGGTTTTTCCTATTAGCTATTTGCTATACACAAAATAGGCTCTCACACACACACTCTCAACTCACAAATACACACACTCAAACTCACAACTAAACTCACACACAAGGCCAATATGTGGACTGATTTGTGAGGCAAGTGGGGGCTGAAATGGGGGACTGTTTTGTAGTGTTTTGGACTGATTTGAAGTGGTTATTATGGTGGTGTCATGGCCCAACAAGGACAGCCATATATGGGAATGTTTTGAGCTATTGTTGAGGCTAACAAAGGGTGATATTAGGAGTGTTTTTGAGGACAGCCAAGGGAGTTTTTCATGGGCTGTAAATGGGGTCATATAAGGGCTGGAATGTGGCTGAAATATAGGGACTGTTTTGGGTGTTCCCCTCCTCCTTAGCACCACTCACTAACACTCCTCCACATCCCTCCATCTAACACTCATCCCCTCTCAATCAATTCCTCAAACACTTCACATACACTTCTCTCTATCACTCTCTAATCTCAATCTCAATCTTCACTCTCTCAAACTCAAACTCTCGATCTCAACTCTCTCATCCCATTCTCCTCTAAAATACTCACAAACTCACCTCTCTAACTCACACATAAACACACACACAAAAACACATACTCTCACACTCATAACATCAAACACCTATCCCTCACTACCAACACAATACACACACATGGCTCACCCATGTGGCCGGCCACCTATGGCCTCTCCCCCACCAACACAAACACCACACCACAACCATAAATATATACACTAATATATATAAGCCATATATATATATACATATATATATATATTTTTTTTATATATATATAAAGAATGATATATATATATATATATATATATATATATATATATATATATATATATATATATATATATATATATATAACCTTATATATATACAAATAGGAAATATGAATATGATACATGGAAAAATACATTCTCAAAACATGTAAAAATCTGGAATCAAGTTAGAATAGCATCAAAACAACACACTAATAATTCTACAAGTGTCCGAATAGAGTTTTCTCCATTAGGACACAATCCTACATATTGGACACCTCTAAAAATGTCCAAAAGGACACAAAATGGTCTCTAATGGAGACACAACCATGGGACACATTCCTATGGGTTCCTAACCATTCTACATGAGAGGGAAAACTAATTTACAGAAGAGTTTTTACCTATTTGGAGATGGAACAATGGTGAGCTCTCAAAAATGGAAGGAACCCTTGGAGAAGAAGAAGAAGAAGTGGATGAGAATAAAAGAAAGTGGTTTTCTCTCTCCTACCCACCCCTACACAATGTGGCCAGCCAAAGCAAGCCCAAACCCCCTTTTTCACTAATTACAAGTTTGTCCTCCTATTGTTTTACTAGCTCCTTACAAGGTTGCTTAGGGTTTGGGGGTTAAAAATGTAAATCTAAAGTTCTAATTAGGTCTAACCTAATCCATGGGGTCATGATTAATCCCTCTAACTTTTGATGGTAATATTGTGGGCCATGGCTAGCTAGTGTGTGGGCCCGCTAAGGTCAAAACTACCCTGGGTCCCCGAAACAAGTCAAAATAAGTCGAAATGAGTTAAAATTCGAACCCGATTCAAATAACCCCAAAATAATACAAATAATAAATAAATAATTCCAAAATAATTTTTAAAGTGGAAAATTACCAAAATACCCATGTTCATGAAAACTGGGGGTGACAGAGTTCCTTGGTGATTCGAAGCATGCGGCCGCATGGAGTCAAGACTTATACGGGACATAATGTATGGACGTCGCCTTCCGTAGCATCCGCTGGCTCAAGACTGTATTTGAGAGATGAGAGAGAGCTGAGTGATCTTGTAATGTGAGAAGAGTGAGCTTGAGTGACTTGTAATCTTGGCCTTGCGCCCCATTGTAATCTTTGTTTCAATATCAATAAAGAGCTTTCTGTTGAATAACTTGTGTTTGTTCTAAATTTCCGATGCATGTTCAATGTCTCTGCATGGGACTTCTGTGCGACGACCCCGTCGCAGCCGCTGAACTCGGCCGTTATGGAACCCTCCTTGCATGAGCGCAATCTAGACTCGTGCGACATCGCGCCTTAGTGAGGACGATCGCTCCTACAGGAGCGGGACGGGACGTGACAAATATTACTAGACTAGAGAACTCTTACTGAAATAGCAACAGTTAACATGCACATATGTACAAATACACATGCACACAAAGTAGTATACAACTCAACATAAAATATTTCCATGTACTTAACGTTTAAATAACGGAACTTTTAATATTCACAATCAGATTATATATTACATGAAAAGTATACACAGTATATAAATATGTAGTTAAGTAATATGTATATGTATATAAAATAAATTATATGCATAATAGCTATGGTGTTTATGGTCTTTTGTGGCCCTTGTCATCTCGCAGTAAGAGAGCAGATTTGATGTCCAAAAAAATTGGATGTTCAAATAATATCCTATAAATTATGCATGCAATTTTTATATTTAAAAATTAAATAATCATAGATATAAAAAGTTGTATGTATAAAAATGAGAACATGATTGGAACAGTTACTTTGAGGACAAAAAGATGTATGCTCCCTCCAAAAAAAAAAAAAAGACGGGAGGAAGTAGGAAAACAATATTGTCTAACAGATCGAGGGAGGGACCGCGGTGCCACGTATCCCCCTCTCTCTCCGGTCTGGTCCGGTTGACGTTAGCAGTTGGGTGCTGATGTCACCGACGAAAATCCGACAAAATATGAGGGAGAAAAAAAGGCCGGCTTGCACTTGTCGACACACACTTGGCTCAGTGGCAGTTTCTTATTTTCAGCTGCTATTGTAGCATTTTTCTTATTTGTGACAAGGTCAAATATGTGAATTTAGAAACTTACAAATAATACGGCTTCATGACAAAACTCCACAACAGCCGACTATGATTTTTATTTTCTTGTGCCAATATATTAAAAGTTTTAATTATATATATATATATATATATATATATATATATATATATATATATATATATATATATATATATATTTCAAAAAAGATCAGTCGGACGGCCCATGTCCCTGGATTACTACACCAAAATTTTCTTTCGCTAAATTAAATTATTTATATAGACTGCATTGGAATTCAAATCGACGTCCAGTCATTTCGGCCATCCCCTCGGCAATATTATATGTAGTTATTATTGTGAATTAAAACACTGTCCTCCTTTATGTGCTTTTCTTAATGGTGTTGAAGTCTCTACCAGTACAACAAAACTATGAACCGTAATAAAAGTTGAGGAATAACTATTTACATTATTGAAAATGTTTTTTTGTATGTCGGAGGTTAATTATATGGGTCAAGAGATGGATTTAGACAACAATATAGTTCACTTAAATATTACACGTCGGAGGAGACTCAAATATGAGCTTGCTTGATATCATGTCAAAGTTCCTACTGTTAGGATTGAGGTTTAAATATTTACAATAAGTGGGCGTTTGGTATGCGGAACACTATATAGCCGAAAATTCTATATTCCCGGGAATCAAATTCCAAGGAATTAAATTCCCTAGAAAATTACATTCCCATGTTTGGTGACAATATGAATATTCCCGGGAAAAAAATAAAAATTAATAATAACGAAAAAAAATGAACAAATATAAAAAAACGGGTAAAAACGACAAAAAATCGGTAAAAACAAAAAAAAAATGGTAAAAACGACAAAATAACAAAAAACGACAAAAAACGATGAAAACGACAAAAAAATCGGTTAAAACGACAAAAATGACCAAAGCGACAAAAAATGTATAAACGACAAAAAATAACCAAAAAAGGGTAAAACGACAAAAAATACCAAAACACGACAAAAACGACATAAAATTGGTAAAAATGACAAAACACGACAAAAACAAAAAATAATCAATAAAAACGACAAAAAATGACAAAAAAATCGGTTAAAACGACAAAAAATGACAAAAAAATCGGTTAAAAACGAAAAAAAACGGTTAAAAACAAAAAAAAATCGGTTAAAACGACAAAAAATAACAAAAAAGCGACAAAAATGAAAAATAATCGATAAAAACGACAAAAAAGACAAAAAAATCAGTTAAAACGACAAAAATAACCAAAAAGTGCCAAAAACGACAAAAAATCGGTAAAAGCGACAAAAATGACAAAAAAGGCCATAAAATCAGTAAAAATGACCAAAAAAAGCGACAAAAAATCGGTAAAAACAACAAAAAAAATCTAAAAAAAGACAAAAAATCGCTTAAAACGACAAAAATTAACAAAAAAACGACAAAAAGGACAAAAATTGGGTAAAAACGACAAAAAATAATCAGAAAGTGACAAAAAAAGACAAAAAATGGCTAAAAAACGACAAAAAATTGCTTAAGACGACAAAAAATCGGTAAAAAGACAAAAAAGCGATAAAAACGACAAAAAATAATCCAAAAGTGAAAAAAAAAGAGACAAAATGGGTAAAAACGACAAAAAAATCGCTCAAAACGACAAAAAAATGGTAAAAAGGAAAAAAATGACATAAAAGCGATAAAAACGACAAAAAAAGAAAAAATGTTCAAAACTAATCAAAATTGATCAAAAAAGAAGAAAAAAAAATTTAGACATTTTTTTTCCCAGGCAAAAAAAAAAATACCCACCTATTCTCAAGGGATAGAATTCCCATGTTTTGTGGGTAAACTATTTACCCGGGTATTTATAATTTCCGGGAATAAATTTTTTATAAGCCAAACAAACGTGGTAATAGATTCTCATCTTAAATTTTCCCGGGAATAAAAAAAAAATACCGCGTACCAAACGCCCCCTAATATTCAAAAAGAAGGAAAAAAATCGACTTAGTTGTAAGTAAATACTATAATTTGCAAGTCAATGGCCTAAACTTTCATATTAACCAGTTAATATCCTAAACTATTATTAAACAAGTTGATACCATGAGGCATTGGCTAACAATACAAAATGTTCGAACTACTCATGTATAATCTCTACCCATTCGCTCTCCTCTATATCCCCTTCCCCTTCTCCTTTTGAGCTCCTCCTTTGTGGCTAACCCTATCAGGGGCCAAGCCCTAACCCTAAGTACCCTATTAGCGGCCAAGTCCATCCCAAAAGCACCATCCCCATCCACTTCTCCCTCTCCCCCTCTCTCTAGCACACTCCTCAATATCGTTGCACCATAGCTCATCGACATCGTCGTCGTCGTCGTCTTCGTATTCTCGTCCGTCATTTTCGACGATAACGTTGTTCCCTTCGTTGGTTCTGATCTTCTCAGTAGAACACTTGGTCCCTTCTTGCTCTCTTCCTATATGACTTCATCGTCGTCCACTAACCTGTTGACCACCTCCGGCCACCTTCTCATCGAACTTGGACGTGTGCGGAACGCTTGCCAATCCACCTGATCAAAACTAACTCCCGTCTAACGGACACCAAACACAAGATGAAGACAAATATACGGCGGTGACGTACGTCACCTGAACAAATTCTAACCTTATGAAATTACAAGATTGACAGAACTCACGTTGAACCCTTTGTCCTAATGGTTCAACCCCCTCACCACTCTCACGAAGAAAAACAAAAGATTACAACTGATATCACTCACCAACCCGTAGCAATTTTTCTAACCGAAGTTGACGACTTCTCGATTAGATCTTCTTCTTCCTTCTGTCTTGGATGACAAAGTCTTAGGAGCAAAGTACGAACTTTCTCTTAGATTTTCTTGTGGACAAGCACCCCAAATCTTCACTTTTGTACTTTGTGCTTATTCTTTGTGTCTCCATCCTCACTCCATATATAGGACGAGAAAATACTATTTTAGGTCATAATATGATTTCTTAATTAGGAAGCCCTCAAATAAGAATTCTATTACACCTAAAATAGCCCATCAATTATCTTATTTTAGATCATAATAAGATTCCCTAAAATAAGAATCATATTATATCTAAAATAGTACAACACCAATTATGGACATACAAATCTAATCAAATCAAATATTTAATAAGATTTGGATTTCACAATTATGTTGTTACCAAATTCAGATTGGACTCCAACAGAACGACCTCAGAGGCATGACAAGGAGCTCCCCGTCCTTGTCTACCAGTCATGACCCCCTTGCATTACCCTAATCCTCTTCCTCTTATTGTTGCATTACCGATGTCACCATCGAGTCGAACTTCAGTTGATCTCGTCTTCTTCCTCATCTTTTGTGGTTGTACAAATCATGGTGATTCCTACTAACATTAACCCTTACCCTAAAGTTGAGGATGATGTGGGCTCAAGGACGAGGGTGCGCACAGAGGGAAGGGCGGAGGTGCTGGACGTGACGATGAGAGAGTTTGCCAATATGGAGGATGATCGAGGGATGAAAGGTTACTATGGTAATTTTGTAATATAAAAAAATCCCGTTCCGCTCTTATAATAGAAAATGAGTAATTAACGGATGACAACAACTTATAACTCATGAATAGTTTAGGATATTAACTTGTAAATTATAAATTTTTAGGGTATTAACACTACAACAAAAAGACCTATTAATGACGCTTGATAAGTGGATTTCATGACGGCTGATAAAGAAGCGTCATCAAAGTTCAGCAAGACTCAATTCTATGACGGTGTCCAATATAAACATTATTGATAGTCTTTCAGTCATACGAGCGTCATGAAAAAAAGTACCAAAATTTAAGTCAAAACCTCCACTCCCCCGCACTTCTCCCGCACTCAGGAAAAATTCTAAACCAAAGAAGCCCTAATTTTCTTGGCTCGCCTCCTCTCTGCCTCCCTCCTCTCCCCCTCCGTCGCCGACCTCTCCTCCCACCTCGACTCCTCCTCCGCCTCCCTCCTCGACGCCGCCAACTCCATCTCCGCCGCCCTCGACCGCCTCACCTCCCTCCGCCTCCACCTCCGCCACGGATCCGTCCCCCTATGGGACCCGGAACCTGCATCGCCCCGCTCGTCTTTCCCCTCTCCACTTGTTATCCACCTGGTCTGAAGGCATACTTTACAGAGATCCCCGTGAGAAGAGGAGAAGAAGAGTAGCAAAAGAGAGGTTCGGCGTCTCAATTTTTTTTTAATTTAGTTTTATTAATAAAAATTAGGTTTCATGCCTATGTGGTGATCATGGTTTTGATTTCTTCTTTTTAAATATTGGGATTTCTTCTTCAATTTGGTCAAAATTTGGGGATTGTTTGCTTTAAATTTAGTCTTTGATTAGGTGCAAGTCCTTCTTGATTGATGCCATCATTGGACGAAATTGAGACCTGCAATTAGGGTTTTTCTTGTTGATGCCACGACTGGACAAAGTTAAGAATTTGCATTTAGGGTTTTTGAATTATGCCTTGATTGAACAGACTCAGAAAGTAAATGATGAAAAAATTGTATTATTGTATTTAGGGACAAGGTGTGCACATCCAAATCTGCTTTCATTAGGGTTTTTGAAAGGTATTTACTTCTTCACATGGAACTTTTTGAGGATTTACATCTCACCAATGGTGTGCACATCCTGTAGAAAAAATTTAGCCATGGCGAGAAACGACAGCGAGCGGAGGGACAAGGTGGATTTGGCCGAGGCCATCCTCAACGACATCAATTTTTTTGTTTTATTTTTTGTGACAGCTTCTGTCTGCAATCGACCATTCTCAATGTCGTCTTCCCTAGATGCGGCAGGCCTGCGATCCTCAGAGAGATATCATTCGATGAACATCATCTGCCTGGCTCATGGATTCGGTATTGTATCAACTTATTTTTAATTGTCAAAAAAGATGGGATGAATCAGTGCCAAGTATATAGGAACTATATTGAAGGCTTGTAATGCCCATGGTTCGTATTACGTATTTTAATATATGTCTATATATTTTGACTCGTATTGCATGTCTTCCTGCTTGATTTATTTTGGCATTTCATTGATTGGTCTATCTTGGTTCGGTTCGGATTGTTTGGGCTTGGTTCGGTTTTGTTGAGAACCTACCCCACCTACCACCACCCTCCTCATTTATATTCTACCAAACATTTCTCTCTCCTCATTAACTCTTTTTCTTCCCTACTATTACTTCTCCACCAACCTGAGAGAGAAAGGTTTAGGCAAGTACATATTACTTCATGGAGGAATTCCACTTTTATTGTTCCATTGTCATCCTCATGTGTTTCTAACCCACTTTAGTACTTAGCATTTTTTATTTCCATGGTTAATTTTTTGTAAATCTAGTTTTATGATATTTTCGATTTTCATGAGTTTTGATCTATCAAACCTGCATATTTTTGCTATTTGGTGGTTCTATGTTGTAGAGAATTCCATTTTACCCAAATTTGACCTACGAAAGTCTGGATTTGGGTTCCTATTGTTGTTTGGTGGAGCATGGAGGCCATGTTATTTTCCATGGACATGTTCTCTGTGGGAGCCATTAATTGCACTTTGGCCGCATGCAACATTGAGTTGCTGAGCCGCATGAGCATTTTTTGCTCTGAGCCGCTTGGCCACTTAATTGAATATTTAATTGAGTTGGCCGCATAGGCTGTAAAACCCCTATTTTTTTAATTATTCTTTATTATTTTATTAGACTTAAAAATGAATTTATACAATTTATGGTTTTTTTTTATGACCCGATTTGGCCAATTCAGCCCGAACAGGGCCCGAACAAAATTTTAAGCCCATGTGAGCATGTGGGGTGACTAAGATGGCCATATAGGAATATTTTGTGTATGTATAAATATTTTTTTAAATTATTTTTAGAACTTGTTGAATATTTATTGACTTTGGGTACAAAAATCTACATTTTATTAATAAAATAATATTTTACAAAATTTTACAATTTCTGGACCCGGATGAGGGTGTACGGTATGAGTTCACCCATTGGGACGATTTTATAAAATTATTATTATTAAAGTTATTTTGTGGAAATTTAATAAATATGTTTTCCTATTTAAATATTATTATTATTTGAGTTGATTTATTAAGGATTGAATTTATATATATATGTAGATATGCTCAAATATATTAAATAATTGGATAGTTGACTTTTAAATGGTATTTGGATTTTAAATAGATTTTTTGGTGTATTATGGATATATACATATATAGATATATATATATATATATATTTAAATGATTGATGGAAAAGAAAAGAAAAGAAAAAGAAAAAGATAATTATAATAATAACAACAAACTTAAATGTGGCCGCCCACTTTGTTTCTTGTTCCCACAAAGCCAGCAGCAGCTAGCAAGCATATGTGCGCCCACACAAAAGCAACAGCAGCTTAGTATGGTTGGCCGAACTTCCCCTTATATGTATATATGTATGTATACATACATATATATGATATACAAACCCTAATCCCTAATTTCTTCCTCTCTCCTTCCTCCTCTCTCCTCCGCTCACCCTCTTCCCGGCGAGCACCTCCGCGCCCAGCCACAGCAGCCCCGCTTCACGGTCGCCACGGCAACACCACCACCAACAACAACGGCGACAACAACGACCGTTTTGATCAACGAGGTATCCAACTTCCCCGTTCGATTACTCTCTCGATTCTAATCCATTTTTAATTCCGTAAATTCGGATAGAAAGCCCACATGACCCTCTATCATCTCCTTCAAATAGATTTATTTATTCTGCAATAAATTCCAGGTTTAATTAGATTAAAAATCACGAAAAATCAGTTTTCAAAAAAACCTTAAAAACCCCGGTACGAAGTTCGTCCCGACAAACCGGATGACCCCGTCACAAACCGAGAGTACCGAAAGGTCCGTATCGATTTTGTGGATGTGTGGGCTTTGACGGAATTCAAATTGATTGCGTGTGCGCGACGAATTTGATCCGTATCCGTCAAATTTTTTCGTATCGGACTTTTTCGATATTTCCTAATTACTTTGTGCACACTCATAAAATTGTGATGAAACTTACGCCATTGGACTCGAAATATTTTTTGGTCCTGTATGCCAAGTTTGGTCCGATTCTGAGACCGTTGACTGGGATGCTATTTTGGCGGGCCCACAATCCCACTCAAAGGGCGATTTTGTGCAGAGCCCACCGGAATCCAAAATTTGACATATCGTTGGGTTCGTCTCATCAAAACAAATCTGTAGACATATAGTTTGACGACTTTAGAGACCGTAGATATTGGCACGTATTTCGGTGCAAAGAGGATCCAACGGCGGACATCGTTTTGACCCGAAATTACGAAATTGCCCCTGTTCCAGAATTTGACTTTTGGACAGGCGTTTCCTAGGCATATCTTTTATTCAAAACTCGTTCGTGATGTTTGTTTCAGCATCCGGAGCTTCTTGTGGATTTTGACTTTCGTGTTGACGATTTTGATTGATGGATTTTGCTGCTTCTCGCACTACCCTCAGGCAAGATACCTTGCCTTATTTACTGTTATAATTATATGCACCTTATTTATTTATTTATTTACTGCATATTTATTGTCTATTTCTTTCAGTTGGATCCATGATTTGTTCTTCATAGTTTCTTGTTTACTTTCGGTATTTCTCTTTCTTGTCTTTTAAAATGCATGTGGACCTAGTCCTAGTGGACTACCTTTTGTTAGTGAAACTTGGGAGGGTGAAGACAGTTTGATGTATGGGCTACCCAAAACCAAAGACCGTAGTAACTGCGTAATACGGTAGTCGAGTCGCGAGGGTCACTAGCCTCGAGCTATGTGGACTGATGGGTCACGTGGGCCGCTAGCCTCAAGTTATGCCGGTTGATAGTATTGGTACTTGACGTGTGCGTATTGTGAGTTATTACCTTGTCCTGGGGGAGTCAGCCTTCACCTGCCCATACATCGATATGTCTTCTAAATTGCCTAGGAGACCTTAGCAAATTTTATGTTCCAATCATGGCATGGAAAAATGTCACATCGTGGAATAGTAAGTTATCCCTTGTCCTTGTTTGGTTGTAGGAATAGCCTACTGTTTCGATGATGGGATATTGAGCCGTGTTACAGTTTGGACACTTTTACTTTATCTTTATTTTATGGTGCATTTATATTCAGTTCATATGGCATGTTCTTCCTGTATCTTGTTACGTCCCTCTGAGGACCTGGTTATCTCTCCAGGTGTGTGTGTTTCTGTGATATTACAGGTGTTCTAGTCGAGGCCATGATCTTCTCCATCTTTTCGAAGATGATTGCACTTGGCTAGTCTTGTTATTTCATCTATTCCTCCTTGTACCTTTTACTTGAGAAAGTTGGTAGTGGACTTTGTCTCCGCCCAACGTATTGTACAAAGACTTACTGCAGTTGATTGTATGATATCTTTGATTTTTCATTTGTGGATAAGATTAGATTACTCTTGGTTTACTGCATTTTACAGCTTATGTATTCATACAAAGTTTCCATATATTGGAGTATACTTCGTATGTATGCAGCTGGCATGGATACGTACCTAGTCCTAAGTATTTTGGGACTAGAGCGTTACATATTTTTGTGGTGGCCCATGCAGGTCAAGTTTGTCACTTCGGTTACGTAATTGTACCGATGTAAGCCTGCAATATAGGATTAGAATCTAGCAATCTCATCCATACAGCTTGACCTCTTTCCTTGGCTTCAAATTTTGAACTCTTGTTCGACCTCCTTGAACTGCATCTTGCTTGATTCCTTTCTACCGTCGATTCTTATTTTCGTGCTTAGTGTCAACTAGGAAGATGACTACACTAGTATATGCTCATAGGTCAAACACATGGCTAGAATTGTTATATTGGCAAATGGAATACATTTAAGACTCTAATTAAGTTAAAAGGTTTTTTTTTAAAAGTTGTAGCTCCCCTTCCCGGAAAATTTTGAAATATTTTTTTGTTTTATTTATTTGATTTAAATGGGGATTTTACGATTTTTATAAATGATTATTTAGTTAATTATTACGGTAGATGACTCTAGCCATAGTTGAGTTTTGAAGTACTAGACGGCTAGGATTTGTGGCAAGAGAGATGTAGCAGTGTGCCTTGACTAGTGTACTAGCCATGCCCGGGGAAACCTAGCCATAGGGATGTCGTAACTAGAAAAACCAGGCCAAGTTGTGACATGACCATTATAAATAGTTAATTATTCATTATTAATATTATTTGACGTTTAAGTGACCCGGTCGTACCGAACTAGTCAAACTGGACCCGAACTGAATCCAAGCCCAGGTAGGCATGTAGTGGAACCAAGTACGACCTTGTAGACATGTTTGGTAAGTGTAAGTATTTTGTATATATTTTCGGAATTGACAATTATTTTCTAAATATTGTTATAGGTAGATTATAGGTATTATTATTATTATTAAATAGGGCTTTACAGAATTTGTATGACCTTCTGGAGCCATATAAGTAGGATGCATGTTACATCCATCAGAAACGAGTTTTGGGCTATTTTAATTGTTATTAGGATTTTTATTTTAATATTACTTTATTTTTTTAATGATAATAATTTATATTTATTAAATCATTTACTTTATAAATGATATGTATAAATATGTGTGTATTTATAAATATTATATATGAGTGTATTAGTATGTATATATAAAATAGAGTAAATATATATGTATGCGTATATGTGTAGGTACATATATGATTATATATAAATATATATATAATTGTGTGTGTATAAAATATATACTATGTATGTGTATAAATACATATAACTGTATATTATATGTGTGTATATAAGTGTATATATATAAATATATTATATGTGTGTATTTAATGCATATATAAATAGATTATATAAATGTGCGTATATGTGTAAATATATATATATGAATACGTATATATATAAACATATATGTTATTTGTAATTAAAAGATAAAAAAACAAAAGAATACAGCAGTAGTAGCAATCCCGGGCCCGGCCCACTACTAGGCAGCCTTCCCAAACCGAGCGGTTGCAGCAGTCTATACTGCTTATATACTTCGAGAGGATGATAGCTCGAGAACCCTAATCCCAATTTCTGCCACCACCCCCGCGACCTCGCCAGCCTGGACGACCCAACCGCCGACGGCGCCGCCGCCGCGCGCGGCCACGGCCGCGCGGGTGCGCGCGCGCGCAAAACTGAAACGACAGCAGTGACAGCAGCCGCGGAGACGACTTCGCGTGGAGATTTCTCCACGGTCGGCCGACGGTTCGTCGAGCCGATCGCCCAGGTACGACCACAACATAACCAACTCCGACACCCTTCAAATGTTTCGATTTATTTTGCGTTATGTGCCTCGTAAAAACGAGTCCTAAAATTGGCGAACCAAAAATAGGACATCAAGCAGTCCAATCACCCACGTTCGACGATCGATTCTAATCGTTCCAGTGACACATTAGAAAATCTATTTGAAGAGTCTTTTAGACAACATATAGGACTGCACGACCCTTTTCGTGGATTTGGAAATCATCGACTACATGTCGAAAAATCGAATCCCGAACTTTGACGAAAATCTATTTTAAAAACATAAAAATTGTTCCACACAACGTGCGTCCCGCCAAATCGGACGACGTGGTTGCGAACCGAAGGCATCGAAAGCTGCGTAACGGCTTCATGGTCGTGTGGGCTTTGACGAAATTCGAATTGGTCGCGTGTGCGCGACGAATTTGATGCGTATCCGTCAAAATTCACCGTATCGTACACTTTACAAATTTCTCAATTACTTTGTGCACACTCGTCAGATCGAGACGAAACTTGCACCAGCAGGACCGTATCGTTTTTCTGGTCCTGTATGCCAAGTTTGGTCCAATTCTGAGACAGTTGAATCGTACGTCGTTTTGCGGGCCCTACGGTCCCACTCAACGGACAATTTTGTGCACGGCCCGCCGGAATCTAACTTTGGACATACGGTTGGGTTCGTATCGGAAAACTGGATCCGTAGACATGTAGTTTGACAATTTTAGAGACCGTTGACTTTGGCACGCTTTTCGGTGCAAAGCGGGTCCACGGCGGACATCGTTTTTACTCGAAATTACCGTTTTGCCCCTGTGTCCAGAATTGGACTTAAGGACAGGCAATCCTAGCTAATTTGACTATTCTGAGAATGTTGGTAACGTTTATTTCAGCTTTTGGAGACAGTTGTGATGACTTGGAATTTCTAACTTGTTGATTGGCGATACATTGTTGGTTCTCCGTGCAACCCCCAGGCAAGTATACCTTGCCCACTGTACAATATTTTATGTATTTTCTAGATTATTGTTTCTTTTTTGTCATATTTGATTCTTGCTTCTCTTGTTCGTACCATTACTATTTTTCTCACTTTATGTGCACATACGTTATTTCTTTCTTTCTGTATATCACTCTAATTCATGTATAGGTCCTGATAGTGTTGCCTTGTCGCGAGTCACATTCACTTGATATGTCTTGACCTGTTAGTTGTACTTGACTTCATTCGACTTGACTGGACACCTGTATAGTTCCTTGTGACATAGAGGACATTACTAGACATGCGGGCTATATGATAGTTTCTGTTGGCCGATAGTTCGGATGAGCTTCGGTTGTATTGATTATTCTGTTGGCCGTTAGTTTCGTGCTACGGTTGTAATATTCTATTGGTCGTTATCTTCGGAGGAGATGCGATTGTGATTATTCTGTTGGTCGTTAGTTTCGGATGAGCTACGATTGTCATAGTACCCCTGTCTATTAGCCCAAGTGTTGAACATTGTCCTTGATGTTGCGTTGTTATGTATTTGTTTAGAAGTATAGTGTCATATTTCTGTCATCCCCTTTATGCATGTTATTTACTGTCATAGTGGCATGTTCTTCTTGTATCTTGCTAGTCCTCTGAGGACCTGATGATCTCTTCAGGTAACTGATTACACGGAGTTAGTTTGCTGAGCATGTGGTAGCTGACTTCATATGCATGATTCAGGTATTCTGTTAGTATTATTGATTACTATCTTTCTCGTGCTTTCATTATATATCCTGCTTATCAGCTTAGCTTTATAGACTCATATTATTCTTAGAGTCTAATCGGGACAATATGCTAATGGGTTGCAGACCATGACCCACACTTGTTCATTCTTGCTTTATATGATTCTTGTGGATTGAGATATAGTTTAGATTAGACATGATACCCATGACCTTGACAGCTTATACGTACTCGAGTCGGACTGGAGTCCGCTCGATACGTAGCTGGCTTGCTCACGAGCTCGCGTCCGAAAATCGGATGCGGGTCGTGACAAGTTTTTGTGGTGGCCCATGCAGGTCAGAGCATATCGTATCGGTTATGTAACTGTACTGATACGAGCCTGCGCATCTGACTAAACCCTTAGAAATCTCAATCCACTCTGCCTTGAAAATTCTCCTAAAAATTCTCCACGTCCTTGAAAACTCTATATTTGCTCTCAATTATACTCCCTTGCTTCCTGTGCCATTGATTCTCGTCCCTTTTATTTCGGGGTGACGAATGATCGTGCTATCTAAGATGTATCAGAAATTCTTAATTTATAGTATAATATTGCTTGACTATTAAATATTGGTTGTTTATATATATGAGGGATTATAGGTACCATATGTCCTAGATAGTCTTGGTAGAATTTTTAGTCACTAGTTAGAAGATTATATGATTTTAGTGACCTGTGTTTCAAGGGAGTAGTGTGACCAAAGGTGGGTAGAAGTCCTCAAATATTCTTGGTTATAAAATATTTGTGAGGAATTAAATTTGAGGAGATTAAGGTTAAGGTAGACTTTCTCCTTGAATTTTAAGAATAGTTACGAATTTGAATTTCGAGGACGAAATTATTTTTAAGGTGGGTAGATTTGTAGCTCCCCTTCCCGAAAAATTTTAAAATATTTTTTTGTTTTATTTATTTGATTTAAATGGGGATTTTACGATTTTATAAATGATTATTTAGTTAATTACTACGGTAGATGACTCTAGCCATAGTTGAGTTTTGAAGTACTAGACGGCTAGGATTTGTGGCACGGGAGATGTAGCAGTGTGCCTTGACTAGTGTACTAGCCATGCCCGGGGAAACCAAGCCATAGGGATGTCATAACTAGGAAAACCAGGCCAAGTTGTGACATGACCATTATAAATAGTTAATTATTCATTATTAATATTATTTGACGTTTAAGTGACCCGGTCGTACCGAACTAGTCAAACTGGACCCGAACTGAATCCAAGCCCAGGTAGGCATGTAGTGGAACCAAGTACGACCTTGTAGACATGTTTGGTAAGTGTAAGTATTTTGTATATATTTTCGGAATTGACAATTATTTTCTAAATATTGTTATAGGTAGATTATAGGTATTATTATTATTATTAAATAGGGCTTTACAGAATTTGTATGACCTTCTGGAGCAATATAAGTAGGATGCATGTTACATCCATCAGAAACGAGTTTTGGGCTATTTTAATTGTTATTAGGATTTTTATTTTAATATTACTTTATTTTTATTAATGATAATGATTTATATTTATTAAATCATTTACTTTATAAATGATATGTATAAATATGTGTGTATTTATAAATATTATATATGAGTGTATTGGTATGTATATATAAAATAGAGTAAATATATATGTATGCGTATATGTGTAGGTACATATATGATTATATATAAATATATATAAAATTGTGTGTGTATAAAATATATACTATGTATGTGTATAAATACATATAACTGTATATTATATGTGTGTATATACGTGTATATATATAATATATTATATGTGTGTATTTAATGCATATATAAATAGATTATATAAATGTGCGTATATGTGTAAATATATATATATATATATATATATATATATATATATATATATATATATATATATATATATATATATATATATATATACATATATGTTATTGTAATTAAAAGAGAAAAAAGAAAAGAATACAGCAGTAGTAGCAAGCCCGGGCCCGGCCCACTACTAGGCAGCCTTCCCAAACCGAGCGGTTGCAGCAGTCTATACTGCTTATATACTTCGAGAGGATGATAGCTCGAGAACCCTAATCCCGATTTCTGCCACCACCCCCGCGATCTCGCCAGCCTGGGCGACCCAACCACCGACGGCGCCGCCGCCGTGCGTGGCCACGGCCGCGCGGGTGCGCGCTGCGCAAAACTGAAACGACAGCAGTGACAGCAGCCGTGGAGACGACTTCGCGTGGAGATTTCTCCACGGTTGGCCGACGGTTCGTCGAGCCGATCGCTCAGGTACGACCACAACATAACCAACTCCGACACCCTTCAAATATTTCAATTTATTTTGCGTTATGTGCCTCGTAAAACGAGTCCAAAAATTGGCAAAAACTGGTCCAAAAATAAGACATGAAGCAGTCCAATCACCCACGTTCGACGATCTATTCTGATCGTTCCAGTGACACATTAGAAAATCTATTTGAAGAGTCTTTTAGACAACATATAGGACTGTACGACCCTTTTCGTGGATTTGGAAATCATCGACTACACGTCGAGAAATCGAATCCCGAACTTTGCCGAAAATCTGTTTTAAAAACATGAAAATTGTTCCACACAACGTGCGTCCCGCCAAACCGGACGACGTGGTCGCGGACCGAAGGCATTGAAAGCTTCGTAACGGCTTCGTGGTCGTGTGGGCTTTGACGGAATTCGAATTGGTCGTGTGTGCGCGACGAATATGATGCGTATCCGTCGAAATTCACCGTATCGTGTACTTTGCAAATTTCTCAATTACTTTGTGCACACTCGTCAGATCGAGAAGAAACTTGCACCAGCAGGACCGTATCATTTTTCTGGTCCTGTATGCCAAGTTTGGTCCAATTCTGAGACAGTTGAATCGTACGTCGTTTTGCGGGCCCCACGGTCCCACTCAACAGACGATTTTGTGCACGGCCCACCGGAATCCAACTTTGGACATACGGTTGGGTTCGCATCAGAAAATTGGATCCGTAGACATGTAGTTTGACGATTTTAGAGACCGTTGACTCTGGCACGCTTTTCGGTGCAAGCGGGTCCAACGACGGACATCGTTTTTGCCCAAAATTACCGTTTTGCCCCTGTGTCCAGAATTGGACTTAAGGACAGGCAATCCTAGATAATTTGACTATTCTGAGAATGTTGGTAACGTTTATTTCAGCTTTTGGAGACAGTTGTGATGACTTGGACTTTCTGACTTGTTGATTGGCGATACATTGTTGGTTCTCCGTGCAACCCCCAGGCAAGTATACCTTGCCCACTGTACAGTATTTTATGTATTTTCTAGATTGTTGTTTCTTTTTGATCATATTTGATTCTTGCTTCTCTTGTTCGTGCCATTACTATTTTTCTCACTTTATGTGCACATACGTTATTTCTTTCTTTCTGTATATCACTCTAATTCATGTATAGGTCCTGATAGTGTTGCCTTGTCGTGAGTCATATTCACTTGATATGTCTTGACTTGTTAGTTGTACTTGATTTCATTCGACTTGACTGGACACCTGTATAGTTCCTTGTGACATAGAGGACATTACTAGACATGCGGGCTATATGATAGTTTCTGCTGGCCGATAGTTCGGATGAGCTTCGGTTGTATTAATTATTCTGTTGGTCGTTAGTTTCGTGCTACGGTTGTGATATTCTGTTGGTCGTTATCTTCGGAGGAGATACGATTGTGATTATTCTGTTGGTCGTTAGTTTCGGATGAGCTACGATTGTCATGGTACCCCGGTCTGTTAGCCCAAGTGTTGAACATTGTCCTTGATGTTGCGTTGTCATGTATTTGTTTAGAAGTAGAGTATCATATTTCTGTCATCCCTTTTATGCATGTTATTTACTGTCATAGTGGCATGTTCTTCTTGTATCTTGCTAGTCCTCTGAGGACCTGATGATCTCTTCAGGTAGCTGATTGCACGGAGTTAGTTAGCTGAGCATGTGGTAGCTGACTTCATATGCATGATTCAGGTATTTTGTTAGTATTATTGGTTACTATCTTTCTCGTGCTTTCATTATATATCCTGCTTATCAGCTTAGCTTTATAGACTCATATTATTCTTAGAGTCTAATCGGACAATATGCTAATGGGCTGCAGATCATGACCCACACTTGTTCATTCTTGCTTTATATGATTCTTGTGGATTGAGATATAGTTTAGATTAGACATGATACCCATGACCTTGACAGCTTATACGTACTCGAGTCGGGCTGGAGTCCGCTCGATACGTAGCTGGCTTGCTTACGAGCTCGCGTCCGAAAACCGGGTGCGGATCGTGACAAAAGTGTGATTTAATGATTAGTAATTTGTAAAGTAGGATACTACCAAGGAAGGTTTTAATCGTGAGATTTCTAAATAGTAAACACCCTAGGATTGATACTGCAGGAAGGAGAAAAAAAATAATATTGCTAGAATCTTTATACCATTGATTTAAGAAATTGATTGGATTTTTGAGTTTTTATGTTTATGAATTATGGGGTTATAGCTATACATCTTTGAACAAATATAAAATTTATTTGATTTTGAGTTATGATATTTATGATTTATTGGATTATAGTTATACACCTTTGATCAGTTATAAATTGGGTATGAAAAGGATCTTAGATTTCAAATGTGGTTCTAGAAATTATTTAAATTTGCGTCGTACAACTTGCGATTTTCGTTTTTTGTAAAATTTGAATTTTAGTGGAAGTAATGATGGTGAATTTTGGTTTAAAATATTTGAAAGTTATGAAAACAATTTTTGAATTTTTTTCCTTTATTTAAATTGTGTCCTATGATTGAGGATTTACAAATCTATTTAGATTTTTGGTATAAAAAAAATTGACTGATAAGATTATCTGAAAATTTAATTTAATGTGGGATTGTTAATATTAAAATTTTTGGGAGAATTTTGAAGGATGTGATGGAAAGTTATTTTGATTGATTAAAGGAAGTTACCATTTAAAAGTTTTGATTTTGTTGGAATAACTTAGCATGAATAGAAGTTAAAATTGATGAGAGCATTGAGCTTAATTGTTGAGATTGCTTTTAATATGCTAAGAGTTTTATTATGAGTTATTTAAAGATTTTAGAGTGTTAAATTTTTGATTGATTGTAAAATTTTTATGGATTCGTAAATTATGAACTCTTGAGTTAAATAGTTGAATTTAAACGTTAATTTTGGAAAAGGTTAGTAGTAACGAGATAAAATTTTGCTTTGATATTTAAGAAAGTGATTTAAACTTTTATGATGAATTTGAACGGCTTGGAGAGAATACAAATTTTGGTGGTATATTTTTGAAAGTTTATTTTTGAAACTTTTGGAGGATACTTGAGCTAAAATTTTAATGGTAGGCCCCAAGATAACCCTACTGGATATTCTACACTAATTGTCATGTCACTCATGACCATGATAGTAGTATATACACAAGTGTTGTTAGTCATCTACCCAGCTATGTGACTGTATTACCACCTTGACTTACTCGACCTTCCTTCAATTCTAGATCTTTTAATTACGACCTTCTAACCCATTTCCAATTAGAATAATTAGTTAATGGTTCCTTAATTGTATTCATCTAATGGACTATCTTCTCTCTAGAACTATGTCCCTAAATGATTTTATTGGATTCTCTAATAAATTTTATTTCATGCTTTAACTTGATCTTATTTATTTTGTACATTAATTATCACCTCGTGAACTCCCACTTTCTATTTTATAACTTTTGGCGTCCCTTACCATGACTTGGATATTTGGAGCACAAACTAAACTTTTTCTCTCAACAAATTTCATATGTAAGTCCTAGACAAGCCCACCTTCATGTAGATATATCATGTCCCACTAAAATACGTCTCCTTGTACTCTATTTCTTGATATGACTTTATGGTCAAAATGGCCAAACTATAACCTCTACCATGATACCAAAATACTCCCCGACTTCAATTAAGAGATCCAACCTTGACTCAATCCCTTAACCCGATAGGTAAATTTTGTTCTACTTAGTTCCTTAAATGCTTAAATTTGTGCTTTATCTTGATTGCTTAACCTATTGTCCCATCCCATTACTAGTTTAACTCTTGTAAGTTGGGTAGAATACCTCACGGCCCAATAAAGCCTTTGTCCTTGTGACCCACATTGATAAGTTCACTTAGACTATAAATTCAGAGGACCCTACCTTATCTAGTCTACCAAGCCATAAATGAAGAAACACTAGGACAACTGTATAGGTCCAAACTTCGGGCGAGCCTTGATTTAAAAGATCTGGGACTATTTGAAATTTCTTTCATCAGTACCTCCCTTGCTCATATTTTGATTATCTCACGCTGCTAACGTAGCTTTAGCTTTGCAAGCTTATTTCGTATCAAGCTTGATCATGACATATTTTATTGGGTGCACCCACTAACATATTGTCTAATCAGAACCGGTACATGATGGTCTGATCAACCTATTGCACTTTGGTTCGTTTATCATAACTTATTCTATGCGGATGGAGACATGGTTAAACTTGCCTTAGAGTCTCATCCGCGACCGCCTTGACAATTCTCTTTAGAATTATTTTTGCCGCCTATGAACCCTGCAATTCGTACTCAATATATAACACCGTCTTTGAAACCTTTGTTGTTCTTGTCTTTTACTTATTTTGGAAAGACAAGGCACTGTACTTGCTAAGATAGACTCAAGGTATCATCCTTGGTTGCCCAATCGGTTAATTATACACAAATGTAGATAGCCATCGACAGACTCATGTGGCTATATCCTCGCCTTTAACTACTCCTCATTTCTCAACCCTAGAATTATTATCGTGTCCTTCCAATTGTTCTTGAGCACTCGAGAATGATTTTAATCATTCACTTAAATCAAACTCCCAATCGAGGCGATTAGTCCCCAGTTTCTCTCTAGGAACCATATCTCCCAAATGTCTAAATTATTCTCTTTAACCTACTCAATTCCTTATTACTCTCCAAAGTGGATTATCGAAATCTTGCTACCTTCACTAGCAACCCTTATTCAATCCCATAATCATGATATTTTTGTATATATCGACTCCACAATTTTCTAAATGCACGGTTGTATGGAACGATGTTTTATCGCCCCCACCAAAATTTAATTGTATTTTGGTATTGACGAACTCATCCTATCCCTCAACCCTATCTACCCTATTAATCCCAAATTTCGAGGACGAAATTCTTGTAAGTTGGGTAGGATGTAAAATCCCTATTTTTTAATTATTTTATTATTATTTTATTAGACTTAAAATAAATTTATACAATTTATGGTTTTTTTTTTTGATGACCCGATTTGGCCAATTCAGCCCGAACAGGGTCCGAACAAAATTTTAAGTCCATGTGAGCATGTGGGGTGACTAAGATGGCCATATAGGAATATTTTGTGTATGTACAAATATTTTTTAAATTATTTTTAGAACTTGTTGAATATTTATTGACTTTGGGTAGAAAAATCTACATTTTATTAATAAAATAATATTTTACAAAATTTTACAATTTCTGGACCCGGATGAGGGTGTACGGTATGAGTTCACCCATTGGGACGATTTTATAAAATTATTATTATTAAAGTTATTTTGTGAAAATTTAATAAACATGTTTTCCTATTTAAATATTATTATTATTTGAGTTGATTTATTAAGGATTGGATTTATATATATATGTAGATATGCTCAAATATATTAAATAATTGGATAGTTGACTTTTAAATGGTATTTGGATTTTAAATTGATTTAATGGTGTATTTATGGATATATACATATATAGATATAGATATATATATATTTAAATGATTGATGGAAAAGAAAAGAAAAGAAAAAGAAAAAGATAATAATAATAATAACAACAAACTTAAATGTGGCCGCCCACTTTGTTTCTTGCTAGCAGCAGCTAGCAAGCATATGTGCGCCCACACAAAAGCAACAACAGCTTAGTATGGTTGGCCAAACTTCCCCTTATATGTATATATGTATGTATACATACATATATATGATATACAAACCCTAATCCCTAATTTCTTCCTCTCTCCTTCCTCCTCTCTCCTCCACTCACCCTCTTCCCGGCGAGCACCTCCGCGCCCAGCCACAGCAGCCCCGCTTCACGGTCGCCACGGCAACACCACCACCAACAACAACGGCGACAACAACGACCGTTTTGATCAACGAGGTATCCAACTTCCCCGTTCGATTACTCTCTCGATTCTAATCCGTTTTTAATTCCGTAAATTCATGTAGAAAGCCCACATGACCCTCTATCATCTCCTTCAAATAGATTTATTTATTCTACAATAATTCCAGGTTTAATTATATTAAAAATCACGAAAAATTAGTTTTCAAAAAAACCTTAAAAACCCCGGTACGAAGTCCGTCCCGACAAACCGGATGACCCCGTCGCAAACCGAGAGTACCGAAAGGTCCGTATCGATTTTGTGGACATGCGGGTTTTGACGGAATTCAAATTGGTTGCGTGTGCGCGACGAATTTGATCTGTATCCGTCAAATTTTTTCGTATCGGACTTTTTCGATATTTTCCAATTACTTTGTGCACACTCATCAAATTGTGATGAAACTTGCGCCATTGGACTCGAAATATTTTTTTGGTCCTGTATGCCAAGTTTGGTCCGATTCTGAGACCGTTGACTGGGACGCTATTTTGGCGGGCCCACAATCTCACTCAATGGGCGATTTTGTGCACAGCCCACCGGAATCAAAAATTTGACATACCGTTGGGTTCGTCTCATCAAAATAAATATATAGACATGTAGTTTGATGACTTTAGAGACCGTAGATATTGGCACGCATTTCGGTGCAAAGCGGGTCCAACGGCGGACATCATTTTGATCAGAAATTACGAAATTTCCCCTGTTTCAGAATTTGACTTTGGATAGGCGTTTCCTAGGCATATCTTTTATTCCAAACTCATTCGTGATGTTTGTTTCAGCATCCGGAGCTTTTTGTGGATTTGACTTTCGTATTGACGATTCTGATTGATGGATTTTGCTGCTTCTCGTACCACCCTCAGGCAAGATACCTTGCCTTATTTACTGTTATAATTATATGCACCTTATTTATTTATTTACTGCATATTTATTGTCTATTTCTTTCAGTTGGATCCATGATTTTTTCTTCATAGTTTCTTGTTTACTTTCAGTATTTCTCTTTCTTGTCTTTTAAAATGCAGTGGACCTAGTCCTAGAGGGTGAAGACAGTTTGATGTATGGTCTACCCAAAACCAAAGGCCGTAGTAACTGCGTACTACGGTAGTCGAGTCACGAGGGTCACTAGCCTCGAGCTATGTGGACATATGGGTCACGTGGGCCGCTAGCCTCGAGTTATGCGGCTGATAGTATTGGTATTGACGTGTGCGTGTTGTGAGTTGTTACCTTGTCCTGGGGAGTCAGCCTTCACTGCCCATATACGATGTCTTCTAAATTTTTTTACTAGAAAGGTTAGGAGACCTTAGCAAATTTCATGTTCCTCATGGCATGGAAAAAATGTCACATCGTGGAATAGTAAGTACCCCTTGTCCTTGTTTGGTTGTAGGGGTAGTCTACTGTTTCGATGATGGGATATTGAGCCGTGGTTATAGTTGGACACTTTACTTTATCTTTATTTATGGTGCATTTATATTCAGTTCATGGCATGTTCTTCATGTATCTGTTACCCTCTGAGGACCTGTTTATCTCTCAGGTGTGTGTGCTTCTATGCTATCAGGTGTTCTAGTCGAGGCCATGATCTTCACCATCCTTCGAAGATGATTGCACTTGGCTATCTTGTTATTTCATCTATTCCTCCTTGTACCTTTTACTTGAGATAGTTGTAGTGGACTTTGTCTCCGCCCAACGTATTGTACAAAGACTTATTGCAGTTGATTATATATATATTTGATT